>JACBWW010000010.1:20661639-20675648 GCA_020086605.1 Lanius collurio | reverse complement strand
GGAGCACAGCCAGGAATAGATGGTGTCCATCCAACATGTGGGGAGGGACGGGGGGCTGATTCCCCCTGCCCTGGGGTGGCCCTGAGGTGCCGTCGAGGCAAGGGGGTCCCCGGGGTCCCAGAATCCCCACAGCAGCTCAGGGTAGGGGTCTGGCCGAGCAGGGACCGAGTGTTCCCTTGCTATTTAGGGGTCGGAACGGTGGGATCCGGCAACGCTGTGCTTCGGCCGGAGTGGCTGGAGGTGACGCCACTCCAGTCGGTGACTGGTTTTACTGGGTGGCTGGAGGCCGGGCTGGGCACTCTCTCCCTCCCCGGGCGGCGGTGGGACCCTCTTAGCGGGCCAGGGGCCTGGGGGGAGGAAGAAGATGGAATCTGTTCTCACCGCCTTCCTGGCAGGGCCCCAGCAGTGACGGTGTCCCCTACAGGCTGCGCAGGGACCCACTGTCCCCAGAGGTGTCCGTCCCCTTGACCTGCACATCCTGAGGGAGTTTCGCTGGGGTGGGGTACTGTCCCGTGTCTGGCTGGGCTGAGGGGCCATGAGATGTCCCTTTGGGGTTCCTGATCCCTGTTTTCCTGTTCCTCTGGCAGCAGCAGGTCCCCATGGCGGGCTCTTGTCCCCACCACACCTCCCGGGGTGACCGCAGCCCACCCTGGGTGACAGGAGCAGCGCACCCGCCGCCAGGCTCCCCTGCCACCCTCAGTGCCACGCTGGCACCACCTGCCTTGGCCCTGCCGGCTAGGGGACTTGGAAGGGGGGTAGGGGGCAGCGGGGAGCACGGGAATTCTGCTGCCGTTCAGCCCTCTGACCCCCTCCTCTTCCTCCTCCCCGCTTCAGGGGCCGGCGAAGCAGTGTTCACGGTGCAGGGGCCCGAGTGGACCGCACGGATGGGCAGCGGCTGGCGAGGTGAGCGGAGCTGTTGAGGGCGGTCACCCACCTGCCCACCGAGGGTATCACGAGCACGGTGTGAGGTCACGGTGCCTGGGGACGGCACGTGCCGGTGGGGGTGTCGGTGGCGGGGGGGGCTGGCTCGCCGGCATCTCTCCCCTGCCCGCCCCTCCGCGGGCGCTGGCAGGCGGATTGATTTCAGGTGACAGCTCGGCGGGCGAGACCGTGCGGGCAGCGCCCCCCCCCCCGCCTGCGCCCTGTGCCAGCCGCAGCCATGTGCGAGATGCGATGAGGCAGCGGGGGATGGATCCGGCCCGTCGGCCGGCTCCCGTCACGCGGGCGTATGGCGTGGGTTGGGACAGGGGGAGTCACAGCAGAGACTGGCAGAGCCCCCCTAGCTGGAGGGGGCAGGAATAAGCCTCTGTGTGCTGGGACTGGGAAAGCCTGGTGCTCACCAGGCAGCTTCCCCCTTGATGGCCCTCTCCAGGGAATATCCAGTGGATAGTTTGGGGTGGAAAGCAGCTTCTGTGGGGTTACTACTGAGAGGTGGGGGCTGTGGGGCAGAGGAGGTGGCTGAACCTGGTGTGTGGGGCTGTTCCCCGCTCTCGGTGAGGCTGCACTGGTAGGTGCTGTGGGGCAGACAGGCAGGCAGGCTGCCCGTGAGCCAGCTCTCTGCAGGCCTCTCGGGATTCGCCTCCAGTCCTGGCATGCTTCCCGTGGCAGGGTCACACCAGGGCATGGCATGAGGCAGGACTGCATCGCCACTGCCCTACGGTGCCACCAGCACCCCACAGCCCCTGGCAGGCCCTGGCTGCTCCACTGGAGTGCTGATGCCAATTTGGGGGTTGCTAGTACCACTCCTCCAAATAATCCTAGTTTTGTTCTGGTTCATTTGGCATCTTCTTCTGCCTGCTTCCCCTTGGACCAGCCTTCACCTATAAAATTGGAGGTGGTGACTGGGGATTGGGGATTTCCCCATGCCCACCTAGGGATGCTGGCAGCTGGTGGGGCACTGTTTTCAGTGCCCATGGCTCTGATGCCATCTTCCTTGCTCGCAGGCCGCCTGTGTGCCCCTGCCCGCTGGGGGCCCCCCCACCATGGCCATTGTGCAGACGCTGCCAGTGCCCCTTGAGGCTGTTGCTGAGGCGGCCACACAGCTCTGCGCTGCTGCCCGCTCACCCCCTGCCGCCATGGGCAGCGTGGGCAGCCTCCTGCCTGTCCGGCCTCGCCATGACTGTGCCAGCGATGAGGACCCCTCCACTGCCTCCTTCTGCAAGCAAGAGGGGCTACTCCAGGCCACTCCTGAGGAGCCCCGTGTGTCTGCACCCGGTGTTACCCACTCCTATGCCAACGGGGGCTTCTGTGGTGACTGGCTTGATGCCTCCTCTCCTACCAGCCCCTGTAGCGACTCAGATGATCTCCGTGATGACCAAGCACTAAGTGATCACCTTCAGGGGCCACCCCCCAAGCTCATACCTGTCTCTGGCAAGCTGGAAGAGGTGGGGTAGGGTAGCAGCAGGGTGGGTGGGTGTGTGCTGCGGTCTTGACTTTACACCCTGTGCCACACAGGTATTGTTGGCTCAGATGTGTGAAATGGGGTCGTGGCCACGCTTCTGGTGTCCCTGGGGAAGTGGCAATCCCCATGCTCTTAATGTCTCCTCCATCATGCCAAGGGTGTTTGGGGAGCTCACCTGGACACCAATAGAAAGGGGATGAAGTGGGTGGTGATTGGCCCCTGTCTCATTTGGGGTGTGAAGGCATCAGGGTTGGGAGCACCCACCATAACATTCCTAGGCAGCCCTTCTTGGGGTTAATGGGTCCTCCCCAACCCCTCATTCTCCCCTCTTTTCCTGGCAGAATGTGGAGAAGACCCTGATCCGCCCGATGGCCTTCAAGCCAGTGGTATCCAAGCTTCGTAATGCCCAGCCAGGTACTCGCCTGGGGCTCTCGGAGAGCCAGGTGAGCCTCACCCACTTGCTGGGTGCTGAGAAGCCTGGCTCTCTGAGCTGCCGTGCCAGCACCCTCTCGGACTCAGGGCGCAACTCCCTCTCCAGCCTGCCCACCTACAGCACGGGTTGCAGCCAGCACCCAGAGGTGGGTGCCCTGCCAACCACCCCCCATGGCCCCCTCGACCCCCCAGGGGGCTACCGCCCCTCCAACTCGGACAGCGGGCGCTCGTCCTCCAGCAAGAGCACAGGCTCGCTGAGTGGCCGGGGCCGGCCCTCCTCGGAGAGTGGCTCCTGTGGGCGCTCTCCGCTGCCTGGTGAGGAGGCCATGCTGGTGCGGGAGCTGGAGGACAAGCTGCGGGAGAGGGAGGCTGAGCTGCGGCTCCTGCGTGACAGCCTGGATGAAAATGAGGTGGCCATCTGCCAGGTATGTCCCTGATGTCTGCATATCCTGTACCTGCCTCCCTCCCTGGGGCACCTAGTGTGGACATATCCCCTGGTTGGGGGTAGGGACCCTCTTTGGGGACCCTTTACAGATCCTTCCAGGGGGATACTTTTTCCTGTGGATCTGGGTATTATGTAGGTTTTTTCCACCAGCTGGGTGGTCCTATGTAGTCCATGGGGGAGCCTTGTATGGCCCATGGGACCAATTGTAAGGACTGGAGTGCCTTATCTTGGAGCTCCCTTTTTTGAATGAGCCGGACATACCTGTGGCTGCTCCCTGCTTGTGATGGAGCTGGAGGAGCTCTATAGGCTCTAGGGTGCTAACATGGGGGGCCCATCATGCAGAAGGCTAGGGGAGCACAAGGAGGTGTGTACCACCACATCACACTCTTCCTGGACCCTTCCTCCACTTGAGGGAGATGTGCTGCCCCGTCCCTGTGATGCCAGTCTTGGAGATGGCAGCTGAAGTGGGAGAGTGCCATGCTGCCCTCCTAGCAGCTCTGCATCCCCTGGCCCAGGTGTTTGAGGAGAAGCAGCGTCGGTGTGAGCAGGAGCTGGAGGGGCTGCGGCAGCGCTGTGCAGCCCAGGCGCGGCAGGCGGCCCATGCAGCACATCGGGGGCAGCAGGTCCTGCAGCTCCAGGTGCTGCAGCTGCAGCAGGAGAAGAAGCAGCTGCAGGAGGACTTGGCCCAGCTGCTGCAGGAGCGTGAACTGCTGGAGCGTCGCTGCGCCTCCTTCCAGCGGGAGCGCACCGAGCTGGCACCCCGGCTGGAGGAGACCAAGTGGGAGGTGAGTCACCCAGCAGCACCAGAGGTGTCACAGGGTGCAGGCTGTGGCTGGGGGGTCCTGGCCAGCACTTGAACCCCATCATCCCCACAGGTGTGCCAGAAGTCCGGGGAGATCTCTCTGCTGAAGCAGCAGCTGAAGGAAGCGCAGGCAGAGCTGGCTCAGCGGGGTGCTGAGCTGCTGGGGCTGCGGGCTCAGCTGCGGGAGGCACGGGCGCAGCTGCAGGCGGGCGAGCGGCGGGCACAGGGGCTGCAGGAGGCCACCCGCCTCAAGGCGCTGGAGCTGGAGGTCTGTGCCAACGAACTGCAGCGCCGCAAGAGTGAGGCCGACCTCTTCCGCGCCAAAGCTGGCCGGCTCGAGCAGGAGGTGGTGGGGCTGCGGGAAGCTGCCCGCGGGCGATGCCCTCCAGGCACCAGTGAAGGGTGCCCCCCACCTGGTGAGGGATGCGCCCCAGCCAGCGAAGAGCCCCGGGGCAGTGCGGGGCTGCGGCGGCAGCTGGAGCGGCTGCGTGCGGAGGTGGCCCTGGAGCGGCGGCGTGGGCAGGAGCAGCGGGATGCCTTCGAGCAGGAACGCGGCACGTGGCAGGGCGAGAAGGAGCGGGTCATCCGCTACCAGAAGCAGCTGCAATACAGCTACATCCAGATGTACCGGCGCAACCGGCGGCTTGAGCAGCGGCTCCAGCATCTCCGGCTTCAGGGCGAGGACCCCCTGCCCGAGCTCTGTGACCCACCCGACCCACCCTTTGAGGAGATCACAGCTACTGAGATCTGAGATGCTGCTTTCCCTTGCCCCAGGCTTGGAGGGCTGAAAGGGCCTCCAGCCCCTGTGATTTTGGGAGCTGTGGGGCTGTGGGGGGCCCCTGCTCTCCCCTAGCTCTGCGAACTGCTGGCACTGTGAAGGGGCAAAGGAGACCACAGGTGCTGCCCCCTCCCCAGCATTGAGGTCTTGGGGCAAGGGTATATCAGTGCCCACCACAGTGAGGGGTGCCCGTGAGATGTGGGGTCAGGTGGGTGCCGAGTCCTGGCCTTGGGGCCGCCCGGAACTGGTTTCTGCTGATCCTCTTAGCTCTGGGGGATTAGCGGCACTGGCTTCAGCCAGGGTCACCTTGGGCAGGGGGAGGGCTGACTTGTTCCCTCCCTCTCATCCCTGCTGGCACTGTCACCCAGTCACTTGGCGTGTGCCCTGTCCCTGCCCATGCCAGCCTTCCTCACGCCCCTTTGTGTGTTTGTCAGGGAATTTGTTTTTGTGCCATTTTAAATAACTCTATTTTTATAGGACCTACCAGAACATATCACCCTCTCCCAGCTCACACCCCACCAGTCTGTGCCCCTTCACCCCTTCCATGGGGCAGCTTGCCCTCAGTGCCTTTCCCATGCCCTTGCCCCCAGTATCCCTCTGTTTCCCCCCCAAAAAAGCCCATGCCTCTGTGATGCCCAGCCTGCCAGGGGAGAGGGGCGTGGTGCTGCACGTGCTAGCTGGGGACGCCCCCGGGGATGTGCAGAGGTGGGGAGGCTGTGCTGGGCACCCGGGGAGGTCAAACCAAAGGAAAAGTCTGGCTGTCCCCAGCTGTGGCTTGGTCACCCCTGGCTCCAGGGGGGGAATTTTTGTACTTTATTTCAGTCATGTCTCCTTCCCAGAGCCTGGCTCATCCGTGTACCACCCAGAAACGGCAATTAAAAACAAGCCCCTGGCTGTGTTTTTTTCAGGACTCTGTCTGTATATCCAGAGCAGGGTCAGGAACCAACTCTCCTTCCTCTGTGTTGCCAGTGCTGCTCTCCCTTGCGTCCTGCAGTGGGCAGCTCCTCCGTGCCCTTGGGGCAGGTCTGACTCTCACACCCTCTTGGCTGCACTGCGACCAGCCACAGCTCGGTGCAGGAATGAGCCATCTGGCTCCTCTGGAACACAGCATGGCTCCTTGATTAGGGGGTGCAGCATCACTCTGGAGGTGGTCCAGGCACCCGCACCACCAGCTCCATGGGCTCCTTGGCTTTGTTGCGGTAGGCCTGGCGGATGATGTCCACAGCCCTCTGGTGTGTGACATTCTGCAGGCTCTCCCCGTCCACCGACACCAGCTCCTGCCCGGCCTGGGTCCCAGAAGGGAAGGCCACAGGATGAAGTGCAGCTACTTTTGGGGTGCCAGGGAACTGCCAGCAACCCAGCAGCACCAAGGGATGGGAATGTCTGCCCACCCCCTGGTATGTGCTGGGACCCCCCTACCTTGAGGATGCCACTGAGGAAGGCAGCTCCACCAGGGAAGATCTTCTCAATCTTCACCACTGGCTGCGCCCTTGACTCAATACCACCAGAGATGCTGATCCCTGCAAGGGAGCCATAAGACCCTCACACCTAGGTAGACTGGGACCTCCACCTGCTCCCAAGCATGGCACCACCACCTTTCCCCAGGAAGCTGCACCTCTGTCTTGCCCTATTTTGTAGGTCCCACAGAGATGAGGGGCCAGGGCAGGGATAGCTCTTCCCCTCCATTCTCATTTTGGAGAAATGCTCTGGGGTTTACTCCTTGCCAAGGATGTGCCACCCATCCCACTGATGCTGGTGCTAGAAGGGTCCTCACCCCACCCCTGGGGTCCCAACCATGTGCCACCCACCCGTGTGCCACCCACCCAGTGAGTGCTTCAGCTTGGAGAGGGTGACGGTGAGCAGATGATACTCTTCCTCCTCCTCTTCCTCCCTGCCACCATCTTCGGGGCCATTGGTGGCTGCCCCAGCCCTTGCCTCACCACCTGGCCCCCCAAAGAGAGGGGCAAGAGGGGGCCGTGCCCGCTGGGGCTTCCCCAGCATTTCGGCCTCTCTGTCGGGCGCTGTCTTGGGGGACTCCTTGCGCCAGGTGGCCCGGGGGCTGCGAGAGTGCCCATGCCCCTTGCTGGCAGGGGGCTCAGCCAGCAGCCAGTTGGGGGGCCGAGGGCCAAGGGTGGGCAGGGGCCGGCTGGCGGAGGCATAGGCATCCACTGGCACGTCAGGGAGTGGGGTGTAGGTGCGGGGATGAGGCCGGCGGGGGCTGGGGGAGGCTCTTGGACGGGCTGGGCTTGCCTGCTGCTCCCCAGCTTCCTCCGGCTCTGGGGTCCCTGCTGGCTTCAGCAGGAATCCGCCCCGATAGTCTGCAATGAGAGAGACTCAGGGATCTCCCTAGGGACCTACAGCCCTACTCCCTGGGACCCCTGCCACACAGGCCTCCCGTGAGTACCTCAAAGCCCTGGGTCCTATGCTATCTAGGGCCCCAGATCTTCCTCATCTAGGGACCCCTAGACAGCCCAGCTCTCTGCAGGCACTCCATGTCCTCCTCCCCAAGAACCCCAGCACCCAAGATCCACAGGTTGTGCTGCTCCCAGTCTTCCCAACACCCAGGGACACCAGATGCCTTCTTCCCTGGAACCCCCTGCACTCAGGTATCCCAGCTCCCTTTCTCCTCCCCCAGACTGCCCCCATACTCCCTCCACCCTGTCCCCACTGGGCAGCCTGGTGTCCAGGCAGACCCTACAGGTGGCACTTACCAGGCACTGGTGTGATGAGGTGTCTCTTGGGGGGGACGTCATGGTGGGCCGGGCGAAGGGCAGGTGAGCGCACTGCATTCAGGAAGAGCCCCCAGTCACCTCCCGAGCTGCACCCACCCCTGCCCACTACCTGCCCCCAGTCAAGGTCCCTGGGGGGCTGGGATCTACCTGAGCGGCTCTTTAGGGCATCAAAGGCTTCCAGCTCCAGGGGCATCACCATGCTGTCAAACCTGCCCAGGTCGGTGGGGGCCACCACACTCCTGCTAAGGCAAAGAGGTGGGGACAGGTTGTAACAGCCTCTGGGGTGGAGTGTGATTAGGGCTGAGGAGCATACGTGAGGCCCTACTTCAATCACACCAGGCTAGGCAATATTGGGGTTGTCAGATATTTCCTAGCAGCACTCGCCTCACGTCCCGCAGCAGCAGGACCTTCTCGGGCCGGTCCAGGATGGCCAGCAGTGGCCGCACCAAATCCTCCACGCTGCCTTCATGCAGGTACTGTGGGCACAGGAGGGGGGTCAGTGGATGCCCCTTCACCCATTCCTTGGTTTACCTCCCAGAGCTAAGCATGGGCACAGAGTACTCGCCATGCCCCTAGGATGCAGGAGCTTTCCAGGGACGAGCCCAGGGTGGCAGCACTGCCCTGCCTGTGCCCCACCTGTGCTCTGCCTTCGGTGCATACCCGGGAGCAGTGGCGGAGCACGGCTGTCACCTCATCGGGACTGAGGAGACGTGCAGCAGTGTCCTGGATGTGCGGGAGCCGAGCCTCGGGGTCGCTGCCGTTGGGCTGCAGGGTGGCAATGCCCATGGGGCCCAGGATGGTGGCACGCCGGCTTTTCTCTGGGGAGGAACAATGAGGGGTGGCCAGCGGGGCAAGGACTGCCCCAGCCAGCACAGAGTTCCCCATGCCCCCCACCCCAGCAGCTCACTCCACACCAGAGCAGGATAGATGCACACAGCGCAGGGCCAGGTGCATGCAGAGCCTGCCCCACACTCCCCCGGGCACACGGGTGCCCCCGTTACCCCGCTTCAGGCTCCGGATGACAATCTTCTGCACAGCGCCTACTGCAAGGGAGATGGAGAGCGGTGAGTGCCCAGAGCAGACACTGGCATCACCGCCCAGTGACAAAATTGCATGCTTGGGGAACCCCTCCTTATGCCCCCTCTGCCGGGGATGCCACAACAGGCCCATAGAAGGGGGAACAGTCCCAGGTTGAGACCCTGTCTGCCCTGTCACCCAGGCTGATACCTCTGTCCCCGTCAGAGCGCCCTGGGGACTTGGCGCGTGCCCGGCGATCAGAGCCAGGGGCCTCCTGGCTGGGGGGGGCCCAGCTCTGGCTGGTGGCACGGCCCCCCTTGAAAAAGAGGTTGACAAGGGTCTTGGAGCGGTGCAATCCTGGGGGACCGCCTCGCACCCCTTGTCCCTCTGGCTTCTCCTTCTTCCGCTTCTCCTCTGTGGACAGAGAGAAGGGGGTGTTGAAGTGGAGAGGAGAGGGGATGCCACCCCAAATCTTGTCTGGGGGCAGGGAATTTTATGGGATTGGAGGAGATACTGAGGGACACTGACTAAATGAAGTCCTTCTGTGGGGTGTAGTGGATCACCAGGGGCCATAGGGCTGGGCTTTAGGATGCCTGGCAAGCCCCAGGGACAGAGCTGGGGCTGTGTGGGGTTATAGGATACCCAGGGCTGGTGGCCAGGGGCCAGGGTAGGGGCCAGGATGTTTGCTATAGGAAGCCCAGGAGCGGGAGCCAGGTATCCATGTGGGTCAGGGACTATAGAATGCTTGAATGAGGGACAGGCTGTCCACATGGGGCAGGGTCTGAGCTGTGGGACTCCCAGGGCTGGGTGTGCAGGGTTGGGAAGAGACTTCAGCCGGGGTTGAGTCCCATGTGTGGGGCTGTGCCCCAGTGCTTACCAGCGACAGTGAGGTCACTCTGAGAGCGTGTAATGGGCTGCCGTGGCCGGCTCAGCGCCAGCAGAAGCGCCGTCTTGGGTGAGTGGGTGAAGGTCCGGCGTGGGTGGGTGCTGGGGGTCTCACGGGTGCCCTGGCCCCGGATGGCTGTGTCCCGCAGCAGCTCGGGAGGCCGCACTGTGCGCCGTGTCTCTGGCAGCCCCTCGGCAGCTGGCTCGGTCTGCATGGCCCGCTCCGCACGTTCCCGCACCCAGCCCCGCCGTGGCCCATCCTCTGTGGAGATGGCCACATCCACGGTGCGGGCTGGGGGCACTGGCGCAGCTGTCCCCAGCCCATTCACTGCCCCTGGTGCTGGTCCCGAGGAGTAGGAGGAGATGGAGGAGCTGGTTTCCGAGGTCTGAGACAACTGTTGCAGCTGCCCGTTGGTCACTGCAAAGGCACAGCAGGGACACACTGTGGGCCACCTAGAGCTCCATGTCCCTCCCGAAGACCGTGGACATATGGGGAACCCGCAGGGCCGTGGGGACAGTTGGCTGTTGGCCATTGCATAGGGATCCTCATGTCCTCTCCAAGAAAGTGAACGTGCAGGATGCTGTGGGATCATAGGGACCACAAGGCTGCTGGCCATGGCAGGGGGCTCTTCGTGTCTCCTCCAAGGATGGGGGACAGGTGGGACCTTGCAAGTCCATCAGGCCTGTGTGTATGCTAACAGTGGCACAGGGAGCTCCCTGCTGCCTCCAAGGCCTCGGGACCCCATTGCATACGGACCCTCTCCCTCCCTACAGCGGTAAGACATCAAAGGCGTAGGAGTCCCAGCCCCACCGTGCCCCAGCCCAGCGCCCCTGCCGGTACCCGCGCGGCACTGCCCTTACAGCGACTGAGCCAGCAGTACTCGGCCACCAACTCCTTGTAGGCAGGGAACCGGCCTGTCTCCTAGGCACAGGGGGAGAGGACAAGGGGGTCAGTGAGTGCCAGCTGCCCCGGCGAACTCGATCTGGTGCCAGCCATGAATAATGCATCCCCCCCTCCCACCTGCCTGAAACTGAACCAGCCAGCAGCTGCACCAGCCCCCAGCACTGGGCTGAGCTGGAGCAGTGCCAGTGAAGGGATGTGCCAATCCCTGCCTCACATGAGGGTCCATGGGGCAGGGTGTGGGTACCTTAATGGTAAGCATGATGTGGGTCTGCCCCTTGAGCACCTCCACTGCCTTGCTATGGCTTATGTCTTCAAACTTGACTCCATTGGCTGCAAGGACTTGGTCTCCTACCCGAATGCCATTTTGCTCCGCCAGCCCTCCGGGGTCCACCCTAGGGCAGCAGGGGGGCAGGATGGGACCAAGCCCTTGCTGGAGTCCTGCTCCTGCCCCACACCTCCACTTGGGCAGCCCCATGGCTCAGCACCCATGGTGGTGACGCCCACAGTCTTCTGAGAGTGGGGGGGGCTCAGCCAGAGAGGAGAGGCTGAGCCCCAGTGTGGGCACAGCAGAGATTGGGGTGTCACAACCCCTTCATGCCCTGGGGCAGCCATACTTGGAGACGTAGATGCCGAGACCGAACTCTCTGCCACCGCGGATGTTGAAGCCCAGGCAGTAGTCATCGGAGGTGGTGTAGAGGTGGACAATGCGCCGCAGCCCATCCTCAGAGCCACTCTCTGATGGTGTCGAGCCACTTTTCTCTACTACCAGGCGCTTGTTCACCACATCCACCCTGGAGCATGGGCACAGCATAGGGATTTGGCTCTTGTCCTTAAGCAGGATGGGACCATTGGTGGCACCCAGTGAAGGAGAGTGATGGGGATGCGGGATGTTTAGGATGGGGTTTGCACCCACCCTACCGGCTCCAGACCTTCCTTTCCCATCCTGTACCCCGTGCTGGTTGCTCCCCCCGCCTTTGCCAGAGGCTTCTGATGCCAATCCACCCGGGGGGTCCCCAGCTCTGGGATCCTCCCTGTTGCCCAGAATCCCCCACCAACCTCCCCCAGCATGATCTCCATGGGGTTGGGTTTTGAGGTGCTGGCATGGGATATGCCCTGCTCACCATGCCGTCTTCTCCTTGGAGAACTTGATTCCTGGCACACGGCCCATCCGCCGGACCACCATGCGGAGGCGGTTGTTGCCAGTGAGGACCTTTACAGCGCTGCTCATCGTGATGTTCTCCAGACTCACGCTGTTCACCTCTGTGATCTTGTCACCAACACACAGCCCAGCCTGCTCTACAAGGGACACACAGCTCATCTGGGCACCTGACCTGGTACTGATGCCCTTGTTTGGCATCCCCTCCCTCAGTGTCTCCTCAACTTGGTCCAAACCCCTTGGGAAGAGATGCAGGGGTGCCTGAGAATTGCACTGAATGGCTTGTTACCTTGCTGCAGCATGGGGATGGAGCTCAGAGTCCTTGACAAAGGGCCGTCTACTCCTGTGTCCTGCCCTTCACTTTGGGCAGCCTTAAAATCTCATGGCCAAAGGCAGCAGAGAGCAAATAGTGGCTTTCCACCATGAAGGGTGGCATTGTTGCTGTGGTACCATGTCACTGGGAGTTTATTGAGAGGCTTTTGCTGGCATGTGCCTATCTTCACTGGTTTCCCTCACCCTGACCCTCTTACCGGCAGTGCTGCCCTCCTCCACTTTGCTGACAAAGATGCCCAACCCATGCTCGGAGCCACCACGGACGCTGAAGCCCAGTTTGCCGTCCACACTCTTCTCCACTGTGATGGCATTGATGATGTCACTCTCGTTGCTGCTGGCTGTAGGGACAGGGGAGCAGATGAGTCACTCACACTGTGTGACTCATCTGCTGTGAGAGCAATAGCAAGGGGTGTCTCTCTTGCTGGGAACATCCCTAGGTCCAGGACAGCCCTCCCTCCCCCTAGGGACCAGGGGATTCAGCCATGGGGACCCTCCTGGCCACGGGGGTGGGCAGAGGGCTGGGACACCCCACGCACCTTCGATGGGGGCATTGATGAGGATGACACGGCCCATGGGGGAGGCAGTGCGGCTGCTCCGGGTGGTCCCATTGAGCAGGCGGCTCTGCTTGCTGAGGAGGTAGCGGGGAGCCAGGCTGGCTTCGCTGCTGGAGCTCTGTGACCGGCTGCCTGTCGTCATCCCTGACAGCAGTGCGTCCCAGTCCTGGGCCATGGTGGAGCTGGGCACTCCGGTGTCCCGGCGTCTGGCTCAGGGCTGGCTGCGTCCTCACAGGGCCAGGGCTGCCCGTCAGCCAGCAGGGGACATGGCATAGTCCAGCAGCACATGCCCGGGTTTGGGCACCGCTCTCTTTTAGCAGTGCAATGCTGGGGGCAGCTGGCCTGGGTGATCGCCGCTGGCAGGACAGGTCCCAGGTGCAGCAGCACGGCCTGGAGGGACAAGGAGCTCTGTAAGTCTCTCTCCAGCCTGATCCCCTCCCGTCCTATGGTGTCCCGAGGTTCAAACTGTCACATAGCTCTTGGGTACTGCAATGGGGGGTGTGGGCACAGGCTGCCCTGCCCTCGGGTAAGGATGCTGCGGTGCAAAAGAGCTCTGCCTGCCAGTGTAAATCCGGAACAGGGGATGCAAAAGGGGCTTTACCTGACAGCGTAAATCCGGAAGGGCTCCAGAGAGGGGACACGGGGACATCAGCTTTATGCTGGAGAGCAGGACCTGACCCCTCTGGCCATTCTCCATCCTCCCTGGAGCCCCTCTGAATTCCCAGCGCCGTGGGGCTGGAGATGGGTGCACCAGTCCCCAAGGCAGTTCCCGCGGGGATTTTCCAGGCGTGGGTGAAACGCCACCACAGTGCCCCCCCACTTCATTCCCTGCTCGCCCCAGCCTGACCTCAATAAATAAGTGATGGCCCCGGCTCCGGGGACACGCCGGTATCCCCGCCGCTGCCAGCCCCCTACAGCGCCCACCCATCACCCCCCGCCAGCACCAGACGCGGGTGCCCCCTTCCCGAAGAGGTACAGGGGACCCCCTACCGCCGTCCCTCCCTCCCCCCCCACCCCGTGCCCTCCTCACCTGTCCCCATGGTGCCACCTGCGAAAGAGACACCTGGCAGCAGCGCGGGGGGGAAGGCGAGGCCGGGGGGCAGCACCGCCTCCTGCCCCCCCGACCACGGGGATTGGCTTTCCCTGCGGGACCGGAGCGGCCATCGGGCGCGGGAGCTGTCAATCGAGAGCGGCCGGGGCTGGCCTTGCAGCTGGCGGAGAGGGGGCAGTCCCGTGTGTGTCCCCCGCGAGGGGGTCTGGGGGCGCGTCCCCCCCGCGAGGCTCGTGTGGCAAGGGATGTGGTGTCCCCCCTGACCTCCTCCCTTAGCGCGGAGCATCCCGGGGGCACACAGGGGAAACTGAGGCACGGTCAGGGGAGGGGGGGTGTCGTGTCCACCCGCTCCGCTCCCTCCGGTGATGCGCGCCGGTATCCCCCCGTGTCCCCTTCCCCGGGGGGCATCGCCTCCAGCCCGGGCCGGCCGTGACCCCCCGGCGGGGCCCGGCGCCGCCAGCGCGAACCCGACACCGTGGCGGTTTCAGGTGATGCGCGGCGGCCGCGGGGGCTGTGGGG
>JACBWW010000010.1:20575354-20656708 GCA_020086605.1 Lanius collurio | reverse complement strand
CCAGGACCAAGAGGATGCCAGGAGGATCCTCCTGGCTCTGGGGTGAGGAGGGGAAATGTGTCCCGTACCCGACTTGTGCTGTAGGAGCATGGGTGGCATCCCCCAGTGTCACCAGCACCCTCCTCTCTCTGGCAGGACCACACCAGCTGTGCTGTTCTGGCAGTGGGTCAACCAGTCCTTCAATGCCATTGTCAACTACACCAACCGCAGTGGGGATGCACCCATCACCCCCACGTAAGCATCTTTCTGACCAGGTCCTTGAGGCACCCCAAAACACCAGGGAGATGCCTTGAATAGCTGCTTAAATAGCAGGGAACTGTGAAATAGGACAATGGGTACCTGGTGAAGGTAGAGATGGATGCCATTGGAGCTGTCAGGGTTAGTGGTAGAGCTGGGAGAGGAGCCCAGAGGTGTCCTGGTGCTCTTGAAGGGCATGCTGTTCCCTCCTTTGGAGGGACAACTGGGATGGGGAGAGCCTGGCTTACTGGTGTCACTTCCTGTTCTTTCAGCCAGCTGGGGACAGCCTATGTGAGTGCGACCACGGGGGCAGTTGTCACAGCACTGGGGCTCAAGTCCCTCACCAAGGTAAGGTGATCCTTGGCCATCATGGTTGAGGGGACCTGGACCCTCCCCATGGGATCTCCCTGAGGTCTGAGTTGAGCAGGGGATTCACCTCGAGTGGGGGTGAAAGTGAAGAAAAGGGGTTTTGCTGAAGTCACCCTCACAAGGCAACTGTTGCCCCCAGTGAAGGCTGTGGAGATGGCCTGTCCCTTCAGCTTTGCTCCAGATGTATCTCCAGACTTCTTTCACCCCTCAGCCCCTGTCCAGGCCTCGCAAGGGACACCCTTTGGTCTATGCAGCTGTTACCAGCTGAGAGTTGCAGGGGAGGAGGAAACATTTTTCCCCCAATGGGGCTGGGACACCCCAGGGTCTTGCAGGAAGTCTTGCAGACCTGGAGACAGCCAGCTCTGGCCCAGACCCTCTATGTAACATGTTCCTGCTTTTCCCCCCAGCACCTGCCAGCCATCATCGGCCGGTATGTGCCTTTTGCAGCCGTAGCAGCTGCCAACTGCATCAACATCCCACTGATGAGGCAGAGGTGAGCCCTGGGGTGGGACAGGTTTGCTTCAGGCTTCACCAGCACTGATGGGGAATGCAGGGACTTCCTTGCTGGCCCTTAGTGTGGGGGGGGTGTTGGCTTGAGGGTACAAGCACCTGATTGCAACCCAGGGGGTTATTGGTCCCCATACAGCCCTGTTGAGGACCGCTCCCAAGCATGAATGTGGGTCCAGCTGAGACCCTCCTCTCATTTATTGTGCAGACAGTGGATGGGGTACAGGAGGGTGCCAACCTCCCTTGGAGACATGTCTCTGTCCTGTGTCCTGATCCCCTCACCCTTGTGCCCTGTGGCCCACTCTGTCCCTGCAGAGAGCTCAAGCTGGGGATCCCTGTCACGGATGAGAATGGGAACCGCCTGGGTGAATCCACAGCAGCAGCCCAGAAGGCCATTTTCCAGGTGGTTGTGTCCCGCATCGGCATGGCAGCGCCGGCCATGGGTGAGTGTCCCCTCCTCCACCTGTGTTGAGAGATTGCAGCTGATCCCTGGCAGTATGGGATGAGATCCCACTGCTGGCAGGGGCCTGTGAGCACTGGGAGCTCATCTCCTTCCTCCCTGCCTCAGCCATTCCACCAGTGATCATGAACATGCTGGAGAAGAGAGCTTTCCTGAAGGTACCAGTGAACCTGGGGTGGAAGGGTGGGCACAGGGACATCCACCGAGCTTGGCACATTGTTGGCACCCATCAGGGCTGGCACCCTGTTGGGGAATAGACACCTTCCAGCCCTGTCCACTGCCCTGACACACATCCTCTCCCTGTCCCTGGCAGCGGTACCCGTACCTGAACGCTCCCCTGCAGGTTGGCCTTGTGGGACTCTGGTAAGTCACCGTCCACTGATGGGTGTCGCTGCTCTGGATGCAGACCAAGCCCAGGTGTATGGGACAGTGCTGCTGGGAACTCTGCTTGGCAGTGGGGGGAGAGAACGGCCCCAAAGTTTCTTAGGGGGATGCCAGAGCTTGGCCAGGTTGGTGGCATCCCAGGCAGACAGGATGGGACATAAGGTTCTGGGGCCAGGAGTTGTTTTGCTTCATCTTGGTGTCTCAGGCTTCCCATGGGCTCCTGCTCAGCATTGCCGTTCTCCCACATCCTTGTGGGGCAAGCTCTGCCCCACCTCAGGAGCCAGATGTAGGGTCTGGAGCTTGGAGAGGGCATCTCTGTAGCCCTTTCCTGGCTGATCACCCAGCACAGCTCTGGTCTGCCTCATTGCTGCTCTGGGATCAGGCTGTGGGTGGGTGTGGGTGATTTATGCAGCCCAGCTTCACCTCTCCATGTCTTTCCCTTGCAGTTTGGTGTTCGCCACCCCACTGTGCTGCGCACTCTTCCCTCAGAAAAGGTACAGATGGACACTTTGCCTGCCTGTGTGGCTCCTGTATGGGCAGGGGGTGCATGGGCTCCTTGTGCTCTTGGGCTTCCAAGAGATTCTTAGGCTTCTTCAAGCAGTCAGGGGCTTGAGCCTGGGCACACACATCTCTTTGCACACACAGCAGCACAGACCCAAGGGTCTGTGCTGGGCCGTGGGGACAGCATCCCCATGGGGTGCAGCAGGTAGTTTCCAACCTGAGGCCACTTGTGGGTATACTCCCTCCATCCTCTGTATCCACGTTTCCTCCGCAGCTCAATGCCTGTGAGCAGCCTAGAGCCTGAAGTCCAAGATCAGATCCGGAAGAAAGATCCATGGCTGGAGACTGTCTACTTCAACAAAGGGCTCTGAACGGGCTCCTGTGGTGGCTGAGATGTGTCCCACAGAGCTGCTGGGGCAGCACATCGCTGAGCTTCGCCCTTCGGACCCCCTTGGGGCTGCCGCCGCTTTCCCTTGGCCGTTGCGTGTCCATAGGTCCCAGGTGCTCAGCCCCGCTTCACAGGGTGCCTGCAGCCATGCAGCACCACCACACCAAACCCTGTCCTCATGCCTGGCTCAGCCCTGCTCTGGGGACCTTTCTGGCACCCTGGTGCACTCCTCCTGTGCTTACTCTGCATGTGCCTGTAGCTCTGTGTGGTGCACAGGGAAGTGCGGGCAGCGATACCACGGACCTTGTCAGCTGTGGTGGAGTTAAAAAATGTGGGGTGAGGAAACAAATGGTGCTCCCCAGCTTTAGGAGGCAGCAGAGAATCAGCAATTGAAGGTGGAACACCTCTGCAGGCACTCTATGGTGCCTAGTGGTTCAGCAGCTGGTGCCTGGGGATGGCAGAGCAGCTTTCGGAGAGGAAAACTTCCCTTACCTGAAATAGGTGGGGGTGAGTGATCAATTGCTCAGTGGCTTGAACTCAGAGTGAGGGGGCTCTCCCAGCCCAGGCATGTACTCCCAGCTCACCTTCTGCTCTCCTCTGGGCTGCTCTGGGGATTTAATCTGGCTTTCTGCTGCTTCCATCCCCAAAGCAAACGACACATTCTAATCCCAGTAGAGTCTTGTTTTTTTTTTCTCATTTTAATGCCATCTGTGTTCAGGGCTGGGCTTCCCCTGAGGGGTTACTCTTCCCCCTCCTGGAGTGCTTGCTTTCAGGTGGACCTTCTCAAGTAGCTTTAAGTGCAATGTGGTTTCCTCTAGATATTTTTGATATACATATAATGTACCTATATATATCAAACAATAAAGGCAGATTGTTTATACAAAACCAACAGCAAAGAGAAGTGTGCTGCTTGCTAGTTTATATATGGTAGAAAGGGACAGCTGTTGGGGTGAGGATGGGAGCAGGAGGGAGGGGCAGGCTGGCTTCTGGGGTGCCTCTGCACCCCCTGGGGCTGGGTTCTGCTCCCTGCTTTCCAGCCTGCTGCCTTTGCAGCAGCTCTGGCTAGCCTGGCGTGTGTTTAAGCTTATCCAGCTGTCAGGAGGGCTTTTTTTAGTACAGTCGGCTTTGGACCTTGCTGCTGCCCAGAGAGCTTTGCTAAGCTGTTGCCCTGGATGCTGCTGGTTTGGAGAGGCCAGAGCGTCACCCTGGCTCTGCCCACATTCACACCCCCTTTTGCAGCTTGCTCACAGGACAATCGGGGCCCTGCTCCTGTGCCTCCCTGGCAGGACTATTTTTATCCCACTTTCTATGCACGATTATTGGAGAGCACATTGGAGAGCACATTGCTGCTGTTGCCGGACCCTGGCCAGCCTGCAGGCAGCAGCTGCCTCTCCCTCAGCTTTCTGTCCAACCAGGACAGGGAGAAGGAGGGATGGAGGCAACTGTGCTCTGCAGTCCCCTGTGCTGAAGAACAGAGGAATGAGGGCCACTGCAAAGGCCAGGAGGGGCAGATGCAGCAGTGACGAGATAAGGGCCAGGCAGCCCAAAGACATCCTGTGCCAGAGCTGGCAGGGGCTGGCAGAGACCAGGCTGGGGCTGCTCCCCTCGAGGGGCAGCCAGGAGAGCACCTGCACCCAGCACCCATCCAGGGTGGGGAAGTGAGTGGATTGGGACAGGCACGTCAGGGATGTGTCCCCCTCCTTCTCCCGGCCCCAGAATATTGCAAATATCTCCCCTGAGCCAGCCATTGGCGGCTTATAAATAATGCAGCCCCTCGCTGTGCAATAAGGGCTTGTCAGTAGCTATTCTGCTCTCATAAATTAAAGATGAAAAGGTACAAGGCTCTTGCCAGAAAAATGAAGACAAATTTTTAATAGCTTGCCAAGACACAGGGAGATGGAGCGCTCAGGAAAAATGAATTACGTTTTTATTATGTGTTTTATTGTGGTGTAATTGAACGGGATTATCTGAGAATACAATATATTTCCAGAGCAGTGTAAAGAAAACAAAAATAATGATGACACCTGCCTCCTCCCACACACACCACCTGGCTTTGCAGGGGCACCCTCCTTGTGTGTGCTGGCTAGGAGCTGGCCCTGAGCTGCTGGCGGCCACAAGAGGCAGAGATGGAAATGGGAGGGACATGGGACCAGAAACACAGATGCTCAGGGCGGCTGGGTCCGGCTGAATGGATCTGGCCAGGCAGAGTCTGGGGTCACCCCAAGAGGCCCCCAGAGCTGTGAGGGTGGGATACAGGGCAGTGTGGTGTGGCAGTATTTGGCCAAACAGAGCCACTGAGCGTCTTTCACCTGTCATCTGCTTTCATTCCACCCCTGAGATGCCCTTTGGTCTGTCCCCCACCTGCACAAGCTGGCACCGCTAGGCAGAGACACGATGAACTCAGCTCTGGTGCGTTGCAGGCCTGGGATGCCGCTGAGCAAAGCAGCCACGGTGTCTGCTCTGTCCGGGACTGCAGTGAGCCCACAGACATAACCACTTCACTGTGCTAGGGGGAGCGTGTCCCCGTGGATTGCCCTGATTGGGGGAGAGAAAACTCACTTGGCCGGTCAGTTTTGGGGGGTTGACAAGCCCAGAAGTGATGCCACTGACTCTGCAGGGGAGCCCAGGGTGCATCAGTAGATGCAGGGGAGCAAGAATGTTCAGTCCCTTCCCGAGATGGCTCATCACAGAGGTCAAGGGCCAGTCCCAGAAAGACAGCAGCTGGATGTCCCCAGGGGTGCTGGGCGGCGCTGGGCTGGGGACATCGATTGGTCCCTGGCATTTTTAATGAGATGCCCGACCACATACTTTAACCTTGCCCATAATGAGGGCGAGAGGCAGCAATTCCTACCGCCTCAGCCGGCTCCCCCAGCCTTAATGAGCTAATCAATACTTGTTCTCAGCTTAATTTCCAGCTAATTGCTCTTTAATGACGCCTGGAAATGGGCAGCCTCTTTCAGGGGGGAGTGGGCAGGCTCCTCCTCCCCAGTGCCCGTCCCCAGTGGCAGGGGGTGCCGGGGCGCTGGCAGCGGGTCACCTTCCCTGGCTGCGTCCCAGCCCTGCTGGCGCTTCTGAAGGCTGGGGAAAGGGAGAGTGGCAAAGGAGACAGCGGGCGCGGTGCCACTGAACTGGCAGCACCCTCTGGAGCACCCACCCCGTCTGGGGGGGGGCATGCAGCCCTGAGCACGAGGGCAGGCTGAACAGAGGATCACCCCCCACCACAGGAAGATGTACCCAAGCCCCTCAGGACACTGCACTGTGGTGAGGGCTCCCAGGCTCGGCTGATAGCGGGGCTTTTAGTGTACGGGAAGATAAGGGTGGTGGGGCCGAGGTGTCCGTGCACAACTCCGGTCCTGCAGCCCCCAGGTACAGGGTCAGTGTCACCACAAGGGGCCGGGGACGAGGCCAGCAGTGCCCTGGAGGTGGCAGCAGAGACCCCGCAGCCGCCTGCCCGCACCGCCATCCGCACCCTGCGCCGGGCAGCCCCGCGGGCCGGGCGGGGACACGCAGGGGCTCCGGGGTGCTCCTGTTTGCTGCGGGGTTGGGGTGTGGGAGGGGCGGGGAGGGTCACGGGGCAGTGGGACCCGCTCTCACCCGGCACCAGAGTGTGAAAGTTGGCACCACCGTGCCAGTGCGGGGACATCCCGGCAATGCAGCCCCCGCCGCCTTTTCGGTTCCTGACCCCGGGTTATCAGACTCGCTGGGGCTGGTGGGAAAACCTCAGGAAACGGCATGATTGCTGCAGGGGTGGAGATGAGCCGCGGCTCTGGCCGGGGACCCTGGGCACACTGAGGACCGGCGGAACGTCCCTTACCATTCGGCCATCGCGCCTCGAGGCCAGCTGACCCTGCACACAGCTGCAACCGCTTCCCCAAGAATTTGCTGACGGATTGGTTCTTCGGAGGAATTCGGTCTGGAAAAGCCTGGAGAAACCTGAGCCTGGCAGCTTCCAAGAGCGGGTCCGGCCTGGCACGCAGGCGGGGGGGGACCTGCCTGCTGCCCATGCCTTGTCCCCACAGTGGAGCCCTGGAATGTGGCTGGGACTCCTCGAGAACCGTGCAGCCTTGGTGGGCTGGCCAGAACCTGACTGTTTCAGGCTGTCAGACAGCAGGAAACAGAATGAATTTGACGTGAAATGAGAGAGGTTTGGTTTATTATCAGAAGGAGACCCCCACGGCCCCAAGCAGTTTGCTGGCAGCATTCTGTCCCAGGATCTCCGGTGACATTTGCTTCTGCTGTGACATAACCCACATTCTCAACCCCACCAGCCCAGCCCCAATGCTGCTCGCCAGCCCTGCCTTGCATGACATACATTGAGTCACTTGGCCTAGAGCTTTCTTTCCAGAGCGGATTTTTCCCTTGGCTTCATCTGCCTTAAACCCCAGATCGCTGTGGAGTGTCTGGGGGATCAGCCTAAAGCTGCAGAGGGGTCAGGGGGGCCAGGAGCTGTGTGATACTCTTGACTGGATGTCATGTGTTTGAGTCTGATGATAGAGCTCTGGAGCGATGCCACAGACGTGGGGCTGCCAGGAGTACCCATGGATTCCTGGCTTCACTGGGACCATCACAAGATGAGAAAACAGTGATGGGGAGCAACCCACCAGGAAGGGAGGAGAAGGCTTTGGTGCTTAAGGCTCAGCCTTCAAAGCCCAATTCCAGGACCTTCACTGGGCTCATGAAAAGTGAGGAAAAAGGAGAGAGGACTAGCCAGCACTGGTGGGGAGCCAGGAATGTGATTTATCCAAGTGCCAGGCTGTGCAGGGCTGTGATCACCCTTTTTCCCACAAAGTTGTCAAGCAACATAAGCCACAAACCCCATTTGCAGCCATGGCTGTGTCGATTGACTCCAGGTGTGATTGAGCAGAACTCCTTGTTAAGCACAGGTTACATCTTCCACCCCTCATTCATAGCTGCTACTGTTTATTAGCACATTCAATAGTCTCATTAAGTAGGAGGTTTAATTAACTGCCAGGTTTGAGCTCCATCTTGTTGAGCTAAGCTGAGCTGAGCTGCCCTTGTCTTTCTGGGGCTGGGTTGTGTCCCTCCACAACTGGAGCTGTTCCTGCTCTGATCTGTGTTTGAATTTCCCCTTTGGCCAGGGGTTCTCCCTCATCATCCCTGCTGATGCTGCAGTGATGCTCAGATGAATCCAGCCACACAGAGGTCATGATAATCTCATGAAGATGGGGGCTCAGGCTGTAGCACGTGGGAGAAGGAACCATGTGTGGGGACAGGACAGCAGTACTGGGGCCTGTTCCCTCTGGCTGAGGGCAAGAGACATAAATAATCTGAAACACTGATGGCCCCTGATTTCAGCAGTGTCTGGGATTTAAGTGCTGTCTCTGTTTCTGTGCTGGCCAGGAGCTTTGTGGGAAGAAGGTGGGCCAGCCTTGCCCCACTGCTTTTCCCCCTGTGTGGTGCAGAGGCAAGTGAGGGTGTGTTTAATGCAGGGATGCCTCCATGTGCAGGCAGTCTTTCATCCCATGGCAGGAAGGATGGTAGGGCAGGGATAGCCCAGGAGGCTCAGTACCCCTGTCTGTGTCACCTACAGTCTGTGTCCTCTCTACTCAGGCTCTGACCCAGCTCTGGGGCTGTATGTAGGAAAACCTCAGCCCTTCCTGACTTTTTCCCCACTCCCAAAACAGCTGCAGCCCCAGCTGCTCCACAACTTGTGGACGCTGGACCTGAAAACTTTTGACATGTGGGGACCGCATTCAATAGGCTGGACAAGGGGAGCCAGGGAGGAAGGCAGCCCTGAGCCAAGGGGCTGGGGGCCACAAAAGGGGAGTGGGATGTGAGACTGAAGGCAGAGCTGGCAGGAAACCCCACTCTGCAGCAGGGGGTTAGAGAGGGGAGTTTGGCTGGCAAAGACAGATTTAAGGGGGCTGAAGCCTGCTGCATTTTCCATCGTTAGACATGGCTGGATTCACAACGTGACCGAGCAAAAGCCCTGGAACCCAGAACGAATTTTCAGGAGGGTGTTGGAAAGCAAAAGCAGATTTTTTGCATCATGGTGAAGGAAACCGGATCCTTAGAGTGGTCCTGATTTGCTTGAGCTTCACGGGGGAACTAAATCCCACAAATTCCTTGCCTGGAGAGGAGTGGGCTGTGTGATCCCTCCGGCATGACATCCGGAGCAAGATGCAAATGCATGGTGTGAGTTTGTGCTGCAAAGGCACGCTGGCTCCCCCCTCCTCAGAGCCAGGGAAACTGAGGCAGGGAGCAGCAAGGCAGCTTGCTGGAGAGGTCTGGAGCCCCAGCCCTTTGCACATGGCTTTTGCACTGCTGTGGCATGGAGCAGCCCCAGCCTTGCTCCCGATAGCTCCACTCCAGCCGTAGTTTACACCCCAATACCCCCTTCACACCTGGCTCCTGGTGTGGGGGGCAGTGTAGACATCCCCCGGGAGTTATCCCTCTGTTTACTTACAGCAGCTGCTCAACTTTTCAGCCTGTGTTTCCCAACGAAATTACAGGTTAAGTGACGCTTTTGACCACTTCCTTGGCCATGCCTACCTCTCCATTCACTTGTCCCCAAGGACTCCTGCAAAGGAGGGGACCCCGGTCTCCTCCTGCCCCATGGATGGGGCGGAGCATTGGGGCAGGTCCTGCACACGACTCGGGGTGATCCCAGCGTGGGGGTCCGCGGGGAGGTGCCGGTGCCAGGGAGCCGGAGCGGCAGAGACCCTGGGCCAGGGTGCGGTGCTTGGCGGGACCCCGGCAGGGAAGGGGTGCGGGCCAGCCCGTGTCCCGGTCCAGGGACGGGCCGCGGGCCCGGAGAGGGGCGGGGGGATTCACGTTTCGCTGACATCACGGCGGTGCCGGAGCGGCCGGGGGCCAGCAGCCCCGGGGGCCAGCAGCCCCGCCGCCACGGCCACTGCGCACCCGCGGCCCCTGGCACCGGCGGCTCCGGTAAGTGGCGGCTTATGGCGGGGTGGCTCCTGGGGGACCCCAGGGGACGTCGTGCCTCTTCCCAGCACTCTTCCAGCACCCCCAGCGCCTGCACTCCGGACGTGAGGAGCCAGAGACCAACTTTGCAGTTTCCCCGTACCCATTCTCTGGCCCCCCACATCCATCGGGGGATGTACAGACTGGGCTAGGGTGGGTCCGGGGAGGGCCCCGGCACTGGGACCCGCTGCCCCTTTCCACTCCTGGGGGGCTCGGTGGCCTCTGGTAAATGGGTCAAATCTTCAGCGTTTGTTATCCGGGGGATGCATATGTGAAACCCACTGCCGGAGCCCTCCCCACCCCAGCTCTGGGCTGTGTTAGCCCCGAGAGTGGGGGCTGTAGCTGGGTGGGGCTGCATCTTGCCCTTCGGTGCTGTTCCCAGGGGGAGGGGACAGCCTGTCTGCTTGGGTCCCCTCCCCAGCCACGCTCGCTTTTGCTGGGTCGCCCTTGGGCAGGGGACCATAACCTCACCCCAACTCAGGGAAAGCAACCAGGATGTAACAGGGGATAGGGAGGGTTATTCACAAAGGGATTTGATTAATTGTCACCCTCTCTGAGGACAGGCTCTGAGATGTCACGTTTCCCGCCCCCCCCCTCCACCCAGCAGAGATGGGAAGCCTGGAGTAAAACAGCCTCTTGTTGCCCTGAAAATGTAATGCAAGATTGGGGTTTGGGGGCAGGGACCCTGCTGTGCTGGTAGAGGCTGACCACACTGGATGTGCTGTCAGTCCACTGGTTGCCTACCTGTGCACTGAGCTCCTCCATGCTCAGCCTCAGTTGCCAGTGTGATAACTGAGGGGATCACAAAACCTTCTGGGGAGTGGGTATTTTTTCCCCTGCTCAGGTAGGTGGTGCCTAAGGAGAGGGGTTACAGTGCAGGGAGGTAAGGAGAACAAAAGCCAGGCATGACTGGGAACATTCTCCTGGCTTGGCTGCTTCCAGCACAGAAAGAGCCCCGTGTCTGCAGGATCAGACACTCCATTGTGCATGTATGGATGGCGAAGGAGGAAAAAAGGGCTCGTGACTCTTGCAAAGCAGTGGGGAAAGAAAAGGGGCTTGAGATCAGCTTTCTGACAGGAGCCCAGGAGCAGGGTATGGTTGTGCTGAACCATAATGTTGTAGAACAGCCTGTCCAGTGTCCTGCCAGCCCTGTGGCTTCCCAGGCTATGCTGGGGTCAGAGGAGGCTAGGCTTTCCACGCTGGGCTGCCAAGGGAACAAGGATGAAACCTGGTGGGACTGGGGTCATCAGGACTATCCCTCCAGAAGATGTTCAGCAACTCAGGGCAGGAGCTGGTTGGGGAGCTCCAGGGTGCAAAGGCTGTGGCTGCAGGGCTGAGGGTGAGAGGGGCTGGAACCAACCCTCCCTGCGCATTGTGCAGTGCTGCTGCTCAGAGCAAGCCAGCCAGGAGATGAAGGAGAGGGAGACACTTCCAGCACCAGGAACACATCTTCTCCCTCCTCACAGGCCAGGATGACTCCTCAGATCTAGACAGGGAGACTGGAGCAGTGTCAGAAATCCCATCCAAGTGACAGTGGGACTAAGAGGAGCTGCCATGAGGATGTCTCAAGCCAAGCCCCTCAGCATCTCTCGCCTCGTGTTTTCCTTGCTCTCCTTGCACTGGGCTTTGCTCCAGCTGGGCCAGGCTTTCCCCAGCACCTCTGACTACCTCCAGCGGGGCTGGCAACGGCTGCTGGAGGAAGGGGAGGGCTGCACCGAGTGCCAGCCAGAGGAGTGCCCGATGCCACGTGGGTGCCTGGCTGGCACAGTGCGGGATCCCTGCGACTGCTGCTGGGAATGTGCCAACCTGGAGGGACAGATCTGCGACCTGGACAACACCAACCACTTCTATGGCAAGTGTGGGGAGCACCTGGAGTGCCGGTTGGATGCCGAGGACTTGCGTCACGGAGAGGTGCCTGAGCCCCAGTGTGCCTGCCTCTCCCACCTGGCCCTCTGCGGCTCCGACGGCAAAACCTATGCCCAGATCTGCAGGTTCCTGGAGGCTGCCCGTGCCCACCCTGATGCCAACCTTACTGTGGCCCATGAGGGTCCCTGCGAGTCAGGTAGTGGCCCTGGAGCTGTGGGAAGGGACAACCATGGGGGTCTGACGTAACTGTTTCACCTGGCAGCAAAACCACAGGGACAGGGCTGCACTGAGGGCTGCCCCATGCAGTGTCAGGCTCCCACCAGTCCCCCCCACCTTGCTGCTCTGGGGGACCCCCTTGCATATCCAATGCTTGGAGAAATCTGGGAGCAGCTTTGCCAAAAGGGAATGGAGTTTATGGGAAGCAAGAAATCCTGCTGGAGCAGATGGGGAAGTTCCAGGGAATTGTTAGCGAATTCTTGGCGACAGCACTGAGTTCACACTGGCCTGTTGCTCCCAAGAAATGTGCCTGCCTCCTGCAAATAGAAACTGGGGTTGGTTTGGCTTGGCTGTGTGATTTCCATCTCCCGTTTACAACTCAAGTGGGGGCTGAGAGGGGACAGTCTAGCAGGAAGGCCATGCCCCAGCCTGCCCAGTCTGGCACAGTTCACCCAGTGCTGTCACCACAGCCTGAGGGATGTCAAGGTTGACCTTATTTTCTGTAGATTATCACGTTCTTGAGTGCTTTCCCAGGTGTATTTGGAGGTGGAAACCTTCCCTTGACCTCTGGCTCATGGAGCAGGTATAGGTAAGAAGGGTAGTCCTCACTCCATCCCTCCAGGGAAGGGATGTGGAACCCAGAGGTGGTGGCTCCATCCAGCAGATGGGGACCTGCTGACTCCCTTCACTGCTGGCTTGAGCCCTGTGTCAGAGCAGAGGCCTCATTTGGCTGGAAGCTCAACTACCTCATCCATCCTCACCAGCCTCAGGCTGGATGAGCGCCCCTTGGCCTTTCTCCCACAGGAGGAAAGTGCTCCAATCGTTCAGGAGAGCTTTGCTGTGTAACTTTGCTGTCATTGTGCTGTTCCTGCTGCATGTGTCCCTTGAGCATCATTGCACAGGCAGGGAGACTCAGGCCAGCAGGGATGGCAACCCTCCATGGGCTAGGGGCGGGGGGGGGGAGGGAGCTGAGGAGGGAGCTCCCAGTCCCAGCTGTGAGGAGGGACCATGTCCTTGGGAAAGGTGAGGGTCTGCCATGGGAGGGAGAGGAGAGAGACATAGGAAGGGTCCCAGCATCTCTATGTGAACCAAATGCTGCTGCTCCAGAGACCAGCCCAAGAGAGCCCATGGGACCTGCCAAGGGTGGGACCTCTTCTGAGCCCACCATGCTCTCTTCTACCCCTCTCTCCAGAGCCTCAGATCACCTCTCCTCCCTATGACACATGGAACATCACTGGGCAGGATGTCATCTTTGGCTGCGAGGTCTTTGCCTACCCCATGGCATCCATCGAGTGGAGGAAGGATGGCACGGAGATGCTGCTGCCTGGAGATGACCCCCACATCTCTGTCCAGGTTAGTGGTGTGCCTAGGGCATTGAAGACCTCAGGGCGACCCAGTGCTTCTCAGAGCTCATGGACAGCCAGACCTGAGAGTGGTCATACTCTGGGAATGGCCAAGCCTAGCTGCCTGGGGATGAGAAGGGGTGACTGGAGGCTGCACACCATGAGGACTTCACACCATGAGGACTGACTGAGCCAGGGCTGATGTCTTGGTGGTAGGAGCCATCAGCATAGCTCTCTTCTGTGATCTCCTCTAGTACTTTTTGAACTTATTCATATTCATAGAGTCGTGCAGCAGGGAGTTTCCTACTTCCCTACCTTTAGTTTGCTGTGCATGCTGGCTTCAATTGCAGTCCCACTGGCAGGGCTGGAAAGAGAATCTCCTGAGTGCCTTCCAGCCTGGGTTGTCTTCTGGTCCTACCAGCACATTCAGGCAGTTCCTGCCCTTTTTTCCCTTCAGCAGGGCTTCCCTCCCAGAGCTGGCAGGCCCAGGGGTCAGCATCCTGCCTGCAGCCAACCCCAAATATAGAACCCAGCTGGACATACCTAGCTATGAAACAGTGTGGGCAGAGGAAAACGGGCCACGCACCTCAGCCAGGCATGGATGGGGAAGAAACTGTGGTGGAATGGATGGAAGGAGCCAGGGAAGCAGGTGGAACCTGACACCATGGCCCCCTTCCATTTTTCTGTCCTTCAAGCCTTCCCGTAGCCTACCTCGAAGTCCAACCGAGGAACTTCACCCCGAGTGGGGCTACACTGCTTCGTTGGAGAAAGCTCTACTGTCCTCCACCCCTGGCTAGCACACCATAATAGCAGCCTGCAAACACAGCTGCAGCCCAGCTGGGTCAGGAAAAGCTTATTTATTCCTGGAGATAAACAGAAAATAGCATGGTTGCTGCCAGAGCAACCCTGGGATCTCACTGCCTGCTGAAACAGGGGACCCGAGGCTCTGTGGCACAGATTCCCCCTTGCTTCTGCCACAAGTGCTGACAGAAATCCCCCCTTCTTGCAGTTCAGAGGCGGCCCCCAGAAGTATGAAGTGACAGGCTGGCTCCAGATCCAGGGTGTGCGGGTGACGGATGAGGGCACGTACCGCTGCTTCGCCAGGAACAGGGTTGGGGAGGTGGTGGCATTGGCCAGCCTGACCGTCTTCACTCCGGGTGAGCACTGCATGCTTATCCCCATGCTCTCATGGGGACACGGGAAGGGATGTTTGGGCACAGTACACCATTATGGCAGGAGCTGCTGGAGCATAGGGCTGTGCTGGGGATGCCCCAGAAAACTGCTGTGCATGGCTTGGCTGTTGGTGGGGAAGGGGACAGGCACAGCAGATGGCAATATCACATTGTCCCCATGCTGCCATTTCAGACCAACTCAACCTGACAGACTTCTCTCTGCCAAAGCCCCGTGTGACACCTGAAGACTACGAGGAGAGTGAGGAGGACTACTACTAGTCCAGAGATGGCATGTTGGGCTGCAGAGACCACCTTGCTCACAGTGACCTTTCCCTGGGAGCTGGGAACATCTCTGGAGCAAGCACCCTCCGGCCCAAAACTCCTTCTCTGAACAATCCTGGCACTCCAGCCTGGTTTTTGGGGTGGGGGACAGGGTGACACATCCTTTTGGGGTGCTGTGGGATGGGATACTGGCTGGTTGGTGTGAGGGCTGGGACCAGGGGCATCTCTGCCTGGAGCAGGGTGGATCTGTCCTCTGGCACTGAGCAGATATACAACAGCAGGTAGGACACTGTGGGGACAGCTGTGCTGTGTATGATGAGGACTTGGTGCTGGGGATAGAGACAGCCCCCTTTGGGAGAGTGAGGCCAGGCAAGGGCATCACTGTCCTGTAGGAAGAATTTTTGGGGAAGCTGAAGCAAAGAGCTGAGACCTTGCTGTGATAACCAGCGTGTCACCCTTATGTCTGCTCCGTATCCCTCAAGCACAGAGACATCCCAGCTTCTCTACAGAACCTGAGGAACCTGCTGCCAAAATATCCTTCTCTCCTGTTTTGTTTTTAACCAGAAAAGTAGTGATTTGAGGAAACCAGACCCTTGTGGCTTTCAGTGCTGTCTTTTCTCCAGCCGAACCACCCTTGTGGTCAGAAACACTTTGGCCTTTTTTTGACTGACTTCATGTTTTCCCTTCTATGCCTTTGACTGACTTTATGATTTCCTTTGTCATTTCATTTGATGTTATTTAAAATATACATGTAGGTCAAAGCCAAGGGCAGCCAACTGTCCTGCATCCACGAGGATGATTATGGGGGTGAGGAAGGGTGCAAACACTGTGGATGGTACATTTTCCATTGTGGAGGGCTTGAATTGAGGAGCCCTCCTGCCCATCCCAGTGCTCACAGCTGATCCTGGTGTGGGTGCAGCCCTTCTCACCCCCCATGGCAATGGGGTGCCCAGCAGACCATCTCCTGTGCAGTGGGGATGCATTGACCCAAACCACTGTACTCCCATGTGTTTGGATCCCATCCCACTGCTGCCCATTTTCATCGGGGTCCTATGTTCTGTGACACTGGGGTCTCCACCCAGGTGACCACAGCCCTGTCAAGTGTGGAGTAGCTCTGTGCCTAGTTGGTGAAGGAAAGGGATGTCCCAGTTTCCACTGGAAACATTATATTAAAAGAAAATTCCCACCTACCTCCCAGAGCTGGTGATTTAGAGAAAACTTTCATTTGAGAGAAGCACAGGAAGGAAGCTCAGAGCTGCACTGTGCTGCTCACTGCCCTGAGAGGGCTGTCAGG
The DNA here is from genome assembly GCA_020086605.1 of Lanius collurio. Taxonomy (NCBI): domain Eukaryota; kingdom Metazoa; phylum Chordata; class Aves; order Passeriformes; family Laniidae; genus Lanius; species Lanius collurio. Next base: position 20,640,744 of record JACBWW010000010.1, on the reverse strand, counting down.
ACCCTTCCTATGGGCATTCTGGGAGTGAGCTCACATTCAAGGGGTGCTTTGCCCCCCAAAGCAGCAGCATTTATGGGACTTCTGGTACTCAAAACCTCCATATGGACCAAACCACTGCCAGTTACTCAGTCCCAGCTCCAGGGAGGTCCAGAGCTGCGGCAGGGAGCCAGACCCCATGAGGAAGGAATTGGCCAGACCCCAGGCAGGAGCAGGCAGGATGCAATAAGGCTGGCGGCTCGGGTGCCGTTCTACTCTCCTTCACATGTTTTTTCTTTTCTTGTCTTCCTTTTTCTCTTGAGAGCTGGCTCAGACAACACAATTATGGTACTGAAACCTGAACAAGCAAATAAAAGGGATTTGTCTGGAATTGGCAGCAGAGCAAAATTCCTGCAGGCACTGAGGCTGGGCCAGTCCTGGCCCCCTGCACCACAGCTTGATGGGGCACTGCTGCCTGCCTGCTGGAGTGCCTGCCCTCTCTGGGAGCAATCCCCTTCTCAGCCAGAGAAATGCAAAAGCCACCGGTGCCTCAGTTTCTCCTTCTAACAGCATAACAGAATTCTCCTGGGCTGCTCCTTCAGAGTCAGAGGGTGTTCAGGACGGACCAGGGAGAGAAGCCATTGGCTTTTATTTTGCTTTTTTTGGGTGTATAATATGCTTTCAGAGAAGCTGGGCCTTTTTTATCCTGATCCCCTTCCTGTTTCATACACAAATGAGCTGGTGGAACTGGGCCACGCTCAGGCTGAGGCTGCCACGGGGAAATCCGAGAGCGTCCTGGAGCTTCAGCAGTCAAGAGCTGCTTGCTGGTTTCCCTGCCGGTGCCTGGGGCTGGCCCCCGGCCAGGGCTGCCATGCCAACCCTCCTCAGGGCCAGGCTCACCCTGCCTGTGTTGGCACAAATCCAGGTTGTGCTGGGTGTGGATGCAGCTTTGGTCTGGCTGGGGAGTGTCGGATGGGTCACACACTCCGCCCCTGGCTCTCCCTATGCTCTGCAGGACAATGCCCTGCCTGGACAATTGCATTTTGGTCTCAGTGCTTGCCCACCTCTGCTTCACACCCAAGTGCCTTCATACCCTGTAGGGAGCTGGCAGGAGATGCTGATGGTTCCTTCCTGGCAGGAAGAGCAGTGGGGATGTGGTGACCGAGAGAGGGGGGAACTTGAGCAAGAGCTCTTGGCCAAAATGAGCCAAACCAAGGGCTGTGTCTCCCAGAGTCCTCGGATCCCACTGTGGGAGAGGGCTGTCTGACAGGCAAGCTGGAGCTCAGCCAGGAGTTGAGCTCCTCTCCCCACAAGGTGAAGGGCAGCAGAGTGGCTCCAGGGGCACAGAGAGGGCTGGTGTCTCCTCATCCCAGTTCCCAGTCTTGTCATTTCCAGTTGCTTAAAAATTAAAGAAGCCAATATTGCTGCACGGCTGGAATCGGTCACTGCCACAGAACTTAATTGAGTTTATTTGTTGGCTCTAAAAGCATTTGGTCACCTCTGCTGCTGGCTGCTCAGATGTTTTCTGCAGCCCCTGCCTCAAGAAGGGGGTCATCCCAGGCTCTGCAGATCCTTTTCTCAGCTCCAGGCACCTGGGGACCTGACAAAACCTGGTGTCCGTGTGGGTTCAGAGGATGTGCCCCAACAGCATGCAGCACCACATTCCTTTGCTGGCCGGTATTTGGAGCAGTTGCTTTGTGGGGGCAGAGGGGGCTGAGCAGCTCCTGCCAGCCCAGCCGACTGCACTCAGAGCACCTGATCAGCCCAGAGGTCAGGCTGGTGGGTGGGACGGGGCGAGCTGGATTGGGAAGTGTTACCGTAGCCACTGGCCCTGGCACAGCACTGGCATCTCCTGGCCGCGTGGGATGAGCTGAGTGCCAATGCCTCCCAGGGCACCAGAGGTCACTGCGAAAGAAAGGGCAGCTTGTCCTGCCAGCACCTGAAAGGCCTTGGAGATGCACCCTCTGACCCGCCGCCAAACCATAGGGTTTTGTGGTCTGCAGGAAAAACCCAGCAAGTCTGGCAAGTAAATACACTCTTGGAACAAAAACATGCTGTCACTGTCCTTCCCTGCCCTTGGGGGTGCTGGGACCTGCTCCTGTCTGGGCTGGGCAGGAGGCACATGGAATCACAGAATAGTTTGGATTGGAAGGGGTCTTGGAGGTCGACAGAGTTCCAACACCATGGGCAGGGACACCTTCCACTAGATCAGGTTGCTCAGGGCCCCATCCAGCTAGGTCTTGAACACTTCCAGAGCTGGGGAATCCACAGCTTCTCTGGGCAACTTATGCTGGTTCCTCGCTACCCTCACAAAAACTAATTTCTTTCTAGTATCTGACCTAAACTTACTCTCTTTCAGTTTAAAGCCATTCACCCTTCTTCTATCACTACATCCCCTTGTCAAAAGTCCTTCTCCAGCTCTCTTATAACCCCTTTAGGTTCTGGAAGGTGCTTCAAGGTCTTCCTGGAGCCTTCTCTTCTTCAGCCTGTCTCTTCTTCATTCGTTGGGCCCAACTGTCTCAGCCTGTCTCCAGCCCTCTGAGCATCTCATGGCCCTTCTCAGGCCTTGCTCTAGCAGTTCCACATTCTTCTTATGCTGGGAGCCCCAGAGCTGGACACAGCACTCAGATGGGGTCTCACAAAAGCAGAGAAGAAGGACAAAATCACCTCCACGGACCTGCTGGCTACGCTTCTTGTGGTGCATCCGCGCGTCCATCCCAGAGCCCAGGTTTGGGCCACGGCCGTGATTAACCGCTAAACAGTGCCATCTCCTGGCAAAGCCACCGGCCCCGCCGGGCCCCGCCGCTGTGCTGGGCAGCCCGCGAAGGCACGCGCGCCCTTGGGCACCCCTGGAGCACCCTGACCCTCAAATCCATCCATGTCTGCTCCCCGCCCTCTCCCTGCCCCTGGCAGAGCCTCTGCCTTGCTGGGAGGGGCGATACCATCACAAAGGACATGAGTATGAGCTGTCTCTTGGGATGATCACCAGAGCCAGAGCATCCTCTTGACACTGGTTTTGGATGGCTGCCGCAGGCAGAGCTGGGATGAGGCAGAGCCTGGAGATGTTCTGCTGCAATCCTTTGGTGTCTGCATTGAACTAAGGCTGCAAAAGGGTTAACACCCCTCATGGCCACCCTGATAGCCCCCCTATGTCATGGGCATCTCCCATGGGAGATGGATGGCTTCTGGCAGAGGCTCATTGAACCAGAGCTGATCACTGGTCATACCTGGATGGAAGCAGCTTTGTAACCTCGGTCTACAAATGGGTAAACTGAGGCACAAAGCAACTATGCATGAACAACTCAACCAGAGCCAGAGAGACCTGCAGGGCAGAGTGACCAGCTACCCCCAGGACTTATGTCCCCAACCTGTCCCCACCCTTGTTGGGGAATGGCATTTTTCCTCCTGTCCTCTGCACGCACCTCTTCACCCCACTGTAGTGGTTTAGAGAGAAAATAAAATAGCAAGAAGACTTCCCTGCCTCCACCCAGCACTTACACTGCCCGATAAACAAAATGGAAATAAATCCTCCTGCGTCTGCAGCAAATAGATCTCCGTGGGGGGTTGCTTTCAATAATTCAAATGCTGTTGCAGAGCAGAGCCCACGCCAATGGGTTTTAATAAACAGAGCCGTAATGTGACATGCAATTTATTATTAAGCTTAAAACAGGAAGCAAAGAGTTTAATAAAAGCCTTGGGTTCCCTGTATCAGTCACAGCAAGTGGCGGGGTGCTGGCAGTGGGGGGAGGTTGGGGGAGCTGGCTGCAGGGACGCACAGAGCTGGGTGTGCTTTGCCACTATTCCTTCAAGCTGGCACTGCAGAAATCCAGGGCACTGCAGGGAGATGTGAGCCAGACCAGGGGGAAATGGAGATTGTTGCAAGTACAGGGTAAGGTGTGCAACGCTGCACCCTATAAGGCTGCCCAGCCATTCAGAAAAGAGCTCTGCCCTGACACCATAGCTTGCTTGCAAGGGCAGATTAAAGCCTTGGGTTTATTCCCTCTCTCCAAAATTTCTCACCCACATACCGTCTTAACTCAGCTCCACCTGGGCAGCCCTTTTCTGCCCCACTCTTAGCACCCCTGGGCTGCCTTTAAGGGCAGGCAGAGGGGAAACCTGAGTGTCCTGGAGACAGAGAGGCTGTGCCAGGTGAGATGCTGCAAGGCACAGGGAATAGCTGGTGCCTGGTGCTGCAGCAAGTGTGTGTGCTGTCCACTGGGCTGCACGGCTGGCCCTTCCAGACATGGAATTGCTCAGGGGCTAGTGAAGAGCAAGAGCTCATCAGGAAGGTGGCTCAACTGGTCCAGCTGTGTCTGGAGGTACAGGGGAGGGGTGAAGGATGTTGCACCATCCCACATTCATCACCTAGCAGGACCCAGATGCTGCTTTCTCCCTGTCCCTGCCATAGGCCTACCTGGACACTTGAATGCTGTCACTTGCCCTAAGGATGTGACTTTTTTGCCTCCTCTCCTTGCTCTTGCACCCTGGCTGTGCCCTTTCTCTTTGGGGAGAATGCTGCCAAACCCCAGTACCCACTCTTGCAGAGAACAGCACAGCAGGTGGAAGATATGTGAGAAGTGGTGCAGGGACTGCCCCCACTGTTTCCCAGTGAAAATGGTGTTTGTGTGACTGCCCTGCGCTCTGGTTTGAGGAGTGGTCTCAAGGAGAAGCAGTTCCCTGGATGCAAGCTTTGCCTGTGTTATGTTAGACAACAGATAGTCCCTTCTCCACCAAGGCTATGGCAGATGGGGAGCTTTGTCCCAGTCCAGCCAAATGACAGTCTGGGGCTGAGCCAGGGGCTCCAGGCACCTGCAGCTCCTTCCAGCAGAGCAAGCAGCCTGCTATCTTAAGGAGGGCTTTCCAGCCAGATAAAGCCATGCAAGCAGCCTGTGTCCTGGCTGAAGTGCTGGGACAGTATGCGTGGGGCAGCTTTTGTGGGCTCTTTAGCTGGTGTTGACAGCAGAGGGTTTATGCTGGGATTGATGCAGGGTAACACCATGTGGTTCTGCCAGCACTGGTGCCTGCTAGAGCCTGTGAAAGGTTTTAATTTGAGACTGCTTTTTTTTTTTTTTTTTTTTTTTTTTTTCCCCTCAGCTGTGTCTGTGGAAAGCTCCACTCTCCACTTCCTCTAGCTTGAAAAGCCCAGGAGCTGCTGATGTGTCTCTATCCATGACCATTACTGAGGCTATGAGTGGGATGTTGAATCTGCATCCAGTGAAGGGCCATAGTATCTTGCCTGTCCCCTGTGGTCAGGTGGGGAAAGACCCATCCTTAGGGGTGTATGGGGATGGTCCTGGTTATATCTCCGCTTGTGTACTCATCTGATGTCCTGGGTCTGCTCCCTATGGTCTGGGCTTTCCTCTCTTCATGGGCCTGGAATTTGGGACTGGGGTCTGACTCCACGGAGAGAGGGGTGTGAGCTGGAGCAGGCAATAATCCATGTGAGGGCACAACCTGCAGAGAGCACAGGTATCCTTCAGGGAGTGCCTGGGGCGCGTTATCTCAAAAGCAAGGAGGTGCTCAGCAGGGACCTGCCTTATCGGAGAGCTGGTTGCTGTCTCTCCTCGCAGCCCTTTCTGCCCCGGGGCTGCTCTCTGTCACTTCTCTGCTCCGTAACAGCCGGAGGCAGGCGGAAATGGGAGCCCCTGTTCCTGGTCCCTGCCAGAGCACACTGCTTCGGAAGTGGGGAAGGGGGGTGGTGGTGTATCTGGCTTGCAATTACTGTGCCTTTGGCTTGGCAGGCCTGAAAGTGTGAGTGATGGGGTCTCTGCAGAGCAGCCCCTGAGTGCTGGCGGGATGGGAAGTGCTCATACCCATCAGCAGCTTCCCCAACTGCCTGTGCTCTGCCAGTTTGAGAATGTGGGTAGGAAGCATGGGACAGCAGCTTTGGGCTACTTGTAAAAACCCCAAATATTCACCTGGCTGAATGTCCACATGCAAAGCACAACTTAGCCCTCCCCTTTAACAATTTCCCTGTTCCATCTCTGGCTGTGAGAAGAGGCAGAAGCTGCAACTTGCATCTCCCATTCCCCCCATCCACCTTTCCCACTTTGCAGCCACATGTTGCCGTACATGGCGAGAGGCTGGGGTGGCTGTTCAGCATGTCTCCAGAACACCAGCTGGACCCAATCCTTCCCTCACAGAAGAGTTCAGGTAGGAAAAATAAACCAGAAAAATTCTGTGTTTGAATCTTAGCTGATGTCAGTGAGACCAAGAAGGTCCAGGGAACCCTGGTGTGGAGTGTCCTGCAAGTACAGCCACTGACAATGGATTGAAGCCCTCCATGCCTGTAGATAAACCATCAGCCACCAGGCTGCTGTGTTGCAGGATGGGAGTGGCAGTTCCCCTGCAAGCATTTTGGGAAGGAGGATGCTGCCTTCCCCACCCAAGGATGGAGGAGCCAGAAACGAGTGATGCCAGCTCAACAGGGCTCACTTTAAACCTGGAGAGAGATCCAAAAGCACTGATCCCATTTGGATGGTGTTCTCAGGCACTGTCCAAAGCTCTCTGCCACTGCCAGCTTGCCCCGGCCTTGGGCAAGGAAGGGTTAAACTTGTGGGGCTCAGCAAACAAGCGCTCTCTGAAAAGTCAGCCAAGCTACCCAAATGCTGGCCTCCCCTCTGCCCTCACCCTTATCCATCTCTCTTATCTGCCCTGGGCAAGAGCAGGGCATTTCCCCTCCTCCGCTGATGAGGACCAGAGCTGGCGACAGGCGGAAGCTGGTGCTAACAGCACAGGGCTCAAGGGAGGCCACGGCCGTGGTGTCCCAGCTGTGGGGTGGCCTCTGTGGCTGCAGGTCAGAGATGTGGAGGGCTGGTTTGCTCCACCGTGGGGCTGGATACATCGAGGGATTCCCTATCCCTGTCTGTCTCACACCCTGGGTACTCCAGCAGCACCCCTTTTCTGTACATGCAGGCAGTGAGCCACAGGGTCTCAGCCCTTCTGGAGAGCCCGGCTCATGTCAAGGGGGTTATCAGCAAGGGCTGAGTACCCTCTGGGCATCGGTATCTGAGGGTACAGCAGCCTGGTTTGGGGTGGTTCATGCAGCCCAGGCGAGCTGAGACACAGCTCTGTCCATGCTGGGAGTGAAGCTGGAAGGAGGCAGTGGTGTTTCACCCAGTGAGGGCTGCAGTGGGAGCGAGGTGCCAGGGCATCTCTGGCAGCTTGTGAGCTCTGCCGACACGAGGCAGGCTTGGAAGCGCTGTTTAATTAAATGTGAAGAGCTCACACTTCACAAGCTGCAGCCCTCACTGCAGCCTGAGCGATTCTGGGAAAGAGTCCTTTTATTAAAAGAGAGAGAGGCTCTGGCCTTGCCAGGCAGCCATCAAATGGCACATTTAATTGTCTCGGCTCGTTTAGCTGTCGCGTAGGGAGGGGTACGCTCTGAGCCCTCCAGCCTTCGCTATTCAGCCTCCCCGGCAGGCACACGTGCTCCCTGCATCCTGGGTGCTCCTGCTGCCCTCCGGGAGGGCTGGCAAGGAGTACATGGGAGACGAGCCTTCATCCAAGGTCAGCAGTGGGGGCTGGCTTGGTGTTTTGATGGCCCAGCCTACTCAAGGCTGAGCACTGGACTTCAAAAGGGCTCGGGAAAATGTCTGGAGAGATGGGAGCCTTCTGGGGCCGTGGGAGCTGCCTGGAAGACACAGGGTAACTAAACGACAGTTTTAAAGTATCTTCTCGTTTATTCCCATGGCAGAACACTTCTGGCTCTGAAGAGGGCATCCTATCCTGGTTTCAATGTGACAACCTCAGTGCAGAAGTCATGGGACAGGCTGGCAGCGGCTTAGGATAGTTGTACCGCCCCTTTCCTCCAGGAACTGAAGTCCTTGCAAGTATCTTCTGGGCTCTGCACCATCCCAGCAGCAGGGAACTGGACTGTTCAGGGTGCACATGGAGGGAGAAAGGACTTCTGTGTGGTTTTGCCCTAAATCTGCTGGATGATATGGAGAGGTTGAACTTTGTTTCGGCTGCTGGTACTGAGCCCATTGTCCTGGAGGAGCGGCTGTTCAGCTGAGTGACGGAAGATGCCCCTGGAGGGGGAGTCGCAGCCTTTCCCGTGGCTGTGTGGGAGCAGCCATGCCAAAACTCACCATTTGGGGAGGAGAGAGGGAAGAAAAAAAGATCAAGAGGGGGAGGAAATACAGGCTTTTATCAAAACCTCCTACTTCAAAGCTGTCCAGCTGAAGTGCTCCCCTTTGGTTTAATTTGAAGTGATGTTTCCTTCAGCAACTGCAGCTAACTGGTATCAAGCCAGGCTGAAATGGCTGGAAAGCCTGGAAAGGAAAGGCACTGTTTGGGAACGGCTCAAGGCAGACCTTTCCTTTAGGGTCAGCCTTGCAGGCCTTTCCATATAGATGAAAACTGCCAGTGCTGGCATTTCTCATACCTCAGCTCCTAGCATGGGATAAAATCCAAACCCTTTTGGTAATAGGAACAGGGCAGTTTCTCATCCTGGGTGCCTGGGATGGCTCTACCCCTCTGAACTGGCTGCAGTGTCTGCACTCTTGGGCAAGGGTAAGGCAGGAGATGGAGGCGTGGGTGCTGCTCTGCCCTGAGGAGCCAGTGCTTGTGGGATCCAGCCTGCAGCCTCCCTGAAGATGCTTTGGTAGTGCCGGCACACAGGTGAGAGCTGAAGCAGATTGCAGGGGGTAGCAGGGAAAGGGGCATGAATCCATCTTCCTGACCTCCAAATCCTCTTGGAGTGGAAGAGGAAGGCCACTGCTCCCAGTGCCTGGGGAATTTCTGTGTGGGGGCAGTGGGGAAGAACAGCAGCAGTGGGGCACGTGCTGCCCTGTCACAGCATCCCTTAACAACTAAAAAAACTGCCTGGGAGGCAGAGCAGCTGGCTTTTCCTGGGAAAGACCAATGTTCTCCTGTCTGCTGCATAGGAACTGATTTTCCCCAGCTGGCTGGAAAGAAGCTACTTTGAAGGCAGCTGTGTCCTGTTCCTGCTGGGGGTAGCAGAGCTGGGTACCCCCTGGGCAGTAGGTCTGGTCACTGGGAGGACAAAGGTGATCAAAACAGGCCAGCTGTTCTGGAGAGAGAGAGAGAGCGACATGTCCTGGGAAACAGAAAGGTCATGCTCATCTCTTTAACCTCCAGAGGCCAAAACAAGGTTTTAATGGCAATGACTTTGCTAGCACTGAAGCCACTGACCAGGAAGGAAAGTGAAGGACAAGTCAGCTGCTGCTGCACATGAAGAAGGGATGCTCAGAGATGTCTGTTCGCTGGGAATTGCTCGTAACAGCATCTGCAAAGCTTCTTCCATCCAAAAGACTTCAGTGTTGTTCCAGCCAGAGGCTGCTTTAGGGAACAGAACTTCAGAGATCAGTGATTGTGGTCTGTGATCCCAAATTTTCTTAAAGTAAATCTCAAGGGGGAGATGCTCAGTATACTTGTGCTTGCAGTGTTGGGAGCTCTGTGGAGCAGAAGGCAGCTGATCATATGCTCTTTCTGATGCTTTCCTTGATATTTGGGAAAAGGTCTCTGCCAATCTTGAGCGAAGTTTTGAAGCTGCATGAAGAAGCGAGGAGGAAACAAATTCCTTCTACTAGAGTGGGGTGGAAGGAGCTGTAATTTCTCTTCTCCCAGTCCAGCAACCCCACGTCCCCCACAGCAGATCCATTCCAGCACTGATGTGGTAGCTGCTTTCTCGACTCTCCCTCCTCCTCTCCCCCTCCTCTCCCTCCCCCCAGCTCCACTCCACGTGCTCCCAGCTGCTCTAGGATGATACAGGCAGGCGCAGAGTTCATGGGAGCCGTACCTGTGCTTTGTCTTCATCTGTCACCCCTCCTGACAGTCAGATCCATCTTAAACTGGGAGCGAGAGGGGAAGAGAGGGAAGCAATAATTAACCTCTGTGCAGGCCGCTCCCGAAATGCTGCAGTCTGGTGATGCACGAGGAGACATCCCTGACACTTTTATTGCTACTCCAGTGCCGTTCTCTGTCTGTAGGAGGTGATTTGGCCGGGCTGGGATACCTGAGACTTTCATTATGGTTGAAGAGCTGCTGGCACCCGCAGCTTTTCTTTGCTGGGTCCATTAGTGAGGGCTCCCCACCATCCTTGCTGATGAAGCTGGAGGGCAAAACTCATTTGGGGTATTTGCAGGCTGAGCAGGGGTTTTCATGTTTCAGTCCTTGGCGTGGGTGCAAAGTGTGTATTGGATTTAGAAGCTGAAGTTGTTTCTCATGTGAGTGCAATACATGTGTGCAGAAGCAGAGCTGGTGTCATTCCATCCCCAGGGTGAGCTGCCAGGATGCACCTGACATTTAGGGCAGACTCTCAGGTGTTATGGAGCCTGTGACAGATCACTGGTGGCAGCTTTGTCCCACACCTGAAAGTTTCCTTGATGGGGATATGAAACGGGGAGAGGGGCTGGAGGTTTTTGGGCCCCCTTGTGATGCTGTGCTGGACCATAACACCATCCTGGCAAGGGATAATGCTAAATATCCCCCTGGTCCCTGCAGCCTCCTGCCGTGGGTGCTTTTGCCTGTCCTGTCAGTGTTGGAGTCAAGAGACGTCCCAGCAATGCTGGGACAGCAGTGTCACTGCATTGCTGACAAATGTCAACCACACACCTGCCTGATTAGGGCCTGGTAGCAAGGGAATCCTGCAAGTAAAGCAGCATCAGTGGCCAAGCTCCATGAGATGCAACAGTTGTTCTTGTAAATCCAGTGGAGCCCGTGGACAAACACAGCCTGACCCTGCATGGGAATCTGGAAAAGCCATCCAGGGGTTGGTGGCTGGCTTGGTTCTTCTGCAGAATTGCTGGGCTGTCAATTGGAGCAGTGACTGCGTTTCATTACACGCTGATGCCGCTTCAGCCCATGCTGCAACCTCACCTCATATGAGAGCAAGGAAAACATTAGTGCCAGAAGCACCTGGCAGTCAGACCCTGAGCTGTGCTGATCCAGAGTGGGTCAGGCTGGTGATGTATCAAACTCCTGGTCCTTCACGTGGATGTACAGAGGCTGGGGAAGGATGGGACAGCACTGACCAGAGGTGGGAATGGATGGGGCAGCACCGACCAGAGCTGTGAACTGGATGTACGTCCAGATCCTGGTGCAGGATGTGCAGTGTCTTTCAGTGTCCTGGATGTGGAAGGTCCTGTGTGTGGGGAGGGCAGCTGAAAGGACTCCTTGAGGTGTGTCTTTGGGATAACACTGGCATGTCCTGTTTGCTCATGAGAGGGGTTGCAGCTGCTATTTCTCCCTAAAAATGGTCCCAAGCAACCAGGACTGTGAGCAGTGGGAAGCTCACCGTGGGTATCAGGTCCCACTGCTGTTCCCAGGGTCTGCAGAAATGGGTAGCCTCCCAAGGCCTGCCAGATTGGAAGGACTGTTCAAATGTAAGAGAAAACCACTTCAAAGTAAGATCCATTTTGTTTTTCAGTTGTTTTAGCAGTGACAGGGGCTGAAATAAGCTTTTCCACTAAGATTAGAGGTGGCTTAGCCAGCTCTTGGGGTCTGCAGAGCACACTGGGATCCTTTGCCATGTGTTTTCGTCATAGGGACTCTTTATGCAAACCCAAGTTAGAGCTGTCAGTGTTTGTAGGCAGGTTGATACAATCTGTCCTGAGTAATTTCTGAAGCAACTTCAGAGGATCCTGGCATCTCTTCTAGCCTTGAAATTTCTAATTGCAGCCCTGGTCCTGGCAGATTGCCTACTTTGAGTCCTGGCATGTATGTCTTAGAAACTGTCAGCCCTGTCACTGTCCCCAGACTGCTTTTAAGGGGTCTGTGCAAAACCCTCAAGAAAGACAGACGTGACTTCTGCCAGTTGGGGCAAATTCCTAGTGGAAGATGTTCTGCTCTAAAGAAAACACAGTATTTGCATGTAAGAAGGTGTTGTTTGTATCAGTTGGAAAAGGGGAAACAGAGGCAAGGAGGATGAGACTGACTGTCCCAGCTGAGGGAAGGACCTGGTAGCCAGCCCAGAGACAACTCAAAAGTTTTGTAAATCTTCCCTCTTCCAGCTGCAAAAGCATTCATTTAGAACAGGTCAGCACACTGAAGAAAACCAGTCCCAAACTTTCCAGCTCAGCCTTCAGGGGGAAGTTTGCCAGCGGTAGAGGGGGAAAATGCTCCTGAGCACCTGAAATGTCCGAACAGGCTTCAGACGAGGCCGTGCACAAGTGCTGCCAGCTCCCTGGCTTTTGAGAAGAGGGAAGACTTGGCCTTTCCCTGCACAGATGGGGGTTTAATCAGGCACAGTTCAAGCACATGGGTGTTCAGCACTAATCCAATTTCCCTCCATTCATTAGGATGGTTATTCATCACTCGGGAATGATGAAAGGCTGCGAGTCCATGTGGATGCTGGAGTGCAGCAGTGCTGCTCAATGAGGGTATGTGACCATGAGCTCCTTCCTTGCTGCTGAGTGGGTAGGGATAGCAGGTGAGCTTCTGGGGGATCTCCATCCCTTCACAACACCAAATTGCAAGCCAGGCTTGCTACACCAAGCTCTGGGGATCAAGTCATCTCAGACTTGTCCAGCAGTCATGTAGGAAACTGGCAGAAGCACAGGTTAATTCATGCAGACAAGGAGCTGCTGAGCTGGGAGAGGGTCTGAAGTGATGGAAACCTGTGGCCCTGCTGTGCTCCACTGGACCCTTGCACTGCTCCTGATGGTTAATTGAACAATAAGCTGGCAGGGCAAAGTCCATCTCCCAGTGCTCAGGGATCCTACAAAACAGAAAGTTTAACAAGCTGGTCCCAGCGCAGGAGAAAGGCCATGGTCTGTGAGAGCAGAGCTGTGGAGAGTGGGTGAAGGAATGGCCATGATTCCAAGCTGGTCAGAGCTCAGGTACAGCAGCAGCTGGAAAGGCCACTGGTGAGGCTGCACAAGGAAGGCAACAGCCTTGGGTGCATGTTTGCTTCTTCCAAGGGTCTGGCAGATGAACTTCCACCTCTGCCGGTAGCACCTGGGCAGACAGGTCAGGAGGCTGGCAGAGCATGTCATGGCTGTGCTCTGGGATCCTGGAACCCAAGAAGAACACAAGACTTGTGTTTCCCTCTGTTCCTTTCCCCCATATGTGAAGCCAAATACCTTTGCTTTCCAGATAAACAACAAAATTTGCACAGATGTATAAGATGTTCCCTTTCAGTTCCCAACTCCTGTCATCATTGTGAATGTTCTGGCCATTAAAGGCAAAAAAGTAAATTATCCTTTATGGTTGGTGTAAATTTTGGTGTGATGTGAATGAAAGGGGCTGAAAACATGGAGGAATCAAAGGCTGTTGAGTGGATGCAAGTGTGGGTATTTTCCTGCTGCATTTATTCCATTTATGTGCGTAAATGGTCCTTGTAGCATGGCTCACAGGGATGAGAGTTACTGCCCTGCCCCAGGGAGCTAAAGGGTAACTACCAATTAGTGGCTGGAGAGATATTGGGTAATTCTGATTATCATGAGGTGTCTGGGGACTGCTGGGTCATCGCCATGGGGAACTCGAGCTATGAGCAGGTATTTAACCATGTTTTGGAGTGAACCAAGCTGGCTCTCACATCCTGGATGGGGTCTGGTCCTGCAGACCCACTTGAGGGTCTCAGAGCAGAGCACTGGAGGGGCAAGTGGTGAAAGCTGCTTACCACCCATGAAGCTGAGCTCCCAAGCCTCTGGCCAGTCTGTCTGTCCATCCTGTGCCCTCCTTGGCTGGGAGCTGAGTATTAATGTATCTGAGAGCCTGTGCTCCTCTCAGCCTACAAGGTGAATCAATCTTTGGGGACCTGAAATCACCCCCAGGCTGTTTGTTGACATGGGGGCTCCTTGGCCTCTTCACTTGGCCCTTTTCCTTCCTTTCCTCTGTGTGATTTCTTCTCCAAAGCACTGACGCCTCAGTCCCACCATCTGAACCCTTCATCCATTCAGTCTCCAGCTCACGGCATCTTCCAAAACCTCCCTGGCATCTCTGCAGCCCCCTGCCCTCCCTGCGCCCATCTCCCCTCCTTGTGCAGCACCCCACTTCCCAAACCCTGGCTGAGCAGCAAGGCACTAACACCGGCACCCCTCTACCTTCCGAAAGGGCCTGGTGGTTGTGTTTGATGGGAGTAATCCATCTCCATCATTGTAATGACCGTTCCCATTAATCGGCCATAAACTAATAAAGTAAGCACTTTCCCCTCCACCCCCCCCCCAACTTCATTAAGTCTTCAGTACATTAATATGTCTTACTTAGTGTCTGCTTTGGCCTCTGGTTTTGTGGTTGGGTTTGGGGTTTTTAGCTTGTTTCGGGGTTTTGGGGTTTTGTTTTGTTTTGGGTTTTTTAAATTTCTTTTTCCTATGGGTAGCATGGATTTACTTGCTGATGTTATTCCCTGCAGCCTCGAGGAAGCTTTGACAGCCCAGGTCATCCTTACATCAGCAGGAACATCATGCGTGCTGATGAGCTGAGAAGAAAGGGACAGGGACAGGGATTGGGGCGGGGGAAGGAGGGAGGGAGGAATAAAAGATCCCGTACACCTCCAAATTAAATTTGTGATGCCTGGCATCAGATGGGCCCGCAGCCAGAGATTAATTCGACTGATCAAGTTATAAAGAGCGCTGAGGCAGGTAATCAATCTTGGAGCTGTCAGGCGAATAGGCAGCAGTATTAACCTGGCAGGACTCGCGCACACACACACACTCTGAAGCCTTTTTAATTCCTTTCACATTGACTATTATTTCCGAGGCCTATTTATTTTGGAAGGTGGGGGGGGGGGGGATTGGGGGGTAGTGGTGCTTTGGTCTCTCCTCCTCCATCCCTGGCAGTAATAGCCCCATTCAAGCGCAGCATCATTCTCCCCCTCATGCACCCACCACCTCTATGTGCAAAGGGGAGGCCTTTGCACATGAAGTTAGAAGCCTTTAGCATCAGTTTTCCAACTGGATTTTCTGCTGGATACTGGGAAGATTTAGGCTGGGTTTCCCTCTCTTTCCAGACTGCGGTGGTAGTGTTACTCTTCCCCACCAGCCCTCCGGCTGCGACTGATCCCAGGCTCATGGTGCTCTGCCCAGGACATCCCCCCCATCATGGACAACCTCCATGTGTCACTGGAGGTTCACAGAACCACTGTTCGACTCTGGGTCAGCTGCAAACTGGAGCTTCTTGGAGCTGAGTCTGCAGAGCCCTTAGTGGATGGATGAAGGCCAGGAGCTCTCTTTGGAGGTTTTCCTTAGGAATGGTGTGTAAGCAGATTAGCAGTGGTGGGAGCTGGGCAGCTCCCTGCTTGGTCTGAGGCTTGAGAGTAACAACCACACTGGCAGCAGAGAGGAGTTCTGTCCGTATGGGCTGGGGACCCCTGTGCTGGCTGGGTGCTGGGCAGACACCTTATCTGGTCCAGCCGCAGAGGTGGATGGGGCAGGTCCTACATGCTCAGCACTGGGAGTCTAAAAAAACCTTGGATCAGGCCCATGGAGAGGAGACTCGCAGGGAAGAGCAGGGACAAGGCCAGCCAGGGACTCAGGAATGGATTTTTTCAGGAGAGAGTTAACTTGGGGCGATTGGAAAAATGACAAGAGAAGGAGTTTGGGGTGCTCAGCCAGCAGACAGCATTGTGAAGTGTCTGTGAGACCCTCTGTGTCCCCATGGGGATTGTTGGCCATAAATAGGGGCTCAGTTGCTGGCTGTTCATAGCAAACCACCCATGACATTAGGAGGCAGTGGGACCTCCTTCCATGAGGAGAGCAGGGTGCAATCCCCTGCTAAATCCTTTCTGGCTGGGGACAACTTCTTGGGTGATGCAGTCAAGGAGCAATGTCTCCGCACAGGAGTCAACTGCTGACAGCCACCAATAGCTGTTGGTGGGTATTTTTTCACCAGGTCAAACACAAAGTCCCATCCATCTGGCATGCCCCAGGATTTTGGAGGGGACCTGGGCAGGTGAACCAGTTTGTATTGATGCTGAATGCTGAGCATGGCTCAGATGGATGGGACTGGGAGCTGGCTCTGCAGGAACCTACTCCTGGTGTCTGGTGGCCCTGCAGACCCTGTCCAAGGGCTTGTTTACTGAAAAGGCTCAGGTACAAGTTCTCCCCATACTGCAGTTCTTCTGGTTGACCGAGCTGGCAAAGGGACAAGAGCCCCTGGGCTGGCAGCCCTCTGGATCAGAGACGTGCTGTCCCATGTCCAGGCAGCCTGGAATTTTGCAGTGGTCCTACAGTACTTTCCAAGCGTCAAAGCTGCAAGTTGTCAGCATGACACAAGCAGGACACATGACTCAGGGTGCTGGGAATGCTGTGTCCTTTCTGGGATGTTCAAGTGGGTCCTTTCCAGCTGGAACAAACTGTGTGGGCAGCTGAGGGGTCTGAGAAATGCTCTTTGGTGGGAGCTGCTGTCTTTGCAAGAGGAGTTTCTTTCCATGCAAGGTGCCCCGGTTAAATATTTCAAAATCTTTTCCCTCCCACAGTTTTCCTGTGCATCCCCTTCAAGGCCTGTCAGTCAGGCTGCAATGGTCCTGATGAGAGCCAGGGCATCCAGCAGGGCTGTAGCTTGCAGCCAGATTCTGCATCTCTGCATCCAGCTCCTGTTTGTGCAAGGGCTGTGCCAAGGGCTGAGGCCAAGCGCTTGCCTCTAGGGTGCTTGGAGTAGGTCCCCAAAAGGGGCAGAGTTCAGGGAAGGATTGCCAGACAATGTGCTTGACACCAGCACCCAGCCTCTGTGTCCCTGCCTTTCTAAAGGGGATGTGGGGATGGATGCTGTGTGCTCCACATGTGTCCCCAGCCTCCCTCACATCCCTCATAAAGCAGAACAGGGGTGCTGGTACTGCTTTTCTCCCTGTGCTGGGAAGGTGTCCTCTTCCCTCTATTCAGAGCAAGTAGTTGCAGCCATTCCCCCATCTCCTGTCCCAGTGGCCCCATTCCTGCCATCCTGTGGTGCTCTGATTGATGCCATGGCTCCTTCCACCAGATCTACCAACAAACACCTGTATCCTCTGCTGCCTGTGCCAACCCCACCAGCTCACAGGGCTGCAGGCAAGAGGGCTTCCTTCTGGTGCCAAACCACTTCTGCGCAGCTCATGCCAGCAGATTTTGGAGCTGTTTTGTGCCAATGTCTTCTCCAATTAATCTTCCTCCTTCCTGGCTCCCCTCCTCACTGGGCTGCATCTCAGGGAGGATCCATCGATCTCAGAAGTGCCCAACAAAGCATCTGGAGTTAAGACAAGACTGTGTTCCCCAGCACCTTCTCTAGGTTGCTGGGTAGCAGTGTGGGTGTTATCTTCATACGTGATGGTATTACTAGCACAAGGGGGGGTGAAGTAAGCACTAATTGATCTGGTAATAAAGTTAATAGAAGCTCTTATGAGATTGCCCATTAAGAATAATTAGGGAAGGGTGAGTGAGGGGAGGAGGTTGAAGGGAAATCCACCAAGGCTGGGATGAGCTTGCTTGGTGAGGATTTACAGCTCTTCCACCTCACACCCTCTGCCCTTGGCCTCCACTCCTAAACCCTCTTCTGTCCCTGCTCTCCAGGTCTCAGGCAGGTCTAAGTTCTCCAGCTGGAACTGGGGCAGCTGAAAGCACAAGTCACACAAACCTTGGGAGATGTGAGGGTGAGGCCTTCTCTGTCAGCACCCAGACAAGACAGGGGTCCCATGGAAATTTAGCAGAGACCCCTGGAGAAAGTGGTGGACTTCTTCCAAAGATCTCCTAGCAGAAGGTGAGCATCAGTTCTTGCTAGGCTTTTCAGAGATGCTGGGTCTGCTCTGACTCAGAGGCTAGCTTGGCAGGAGTATCATCCCTGTGCCGAGCTGCAGACACTGCAGACTCTCCAAGTCAGGAAGGGCCTCTTCTGGGCTGGAGACAAGATGGCTGAGCTCTGGCATGGGGAGAGAACTCAACCTCCAAGCCCCTGGTAAACACAATTGCCAAAAGAATCAGGGTGGGGTCAGGGGTTAACACAGACAGGGCTGCTCCTACAAATGGCAGGGAAAACAGGTGGGATTTCAGTGGCTGAGGAGGTTGCAGGGACAGGTTGGGCTGTGAGTTAGCAGAGGCAGGGTTAGCCTGCCTGTGGGACAAGGGGCTGCATAGTACCTGGGGGCAATGGAGAGTAAGTCCCCTGCATCTTCCCTACTCAGGGGACTGCAAGCAGGGTGGCACAGTTCCTGAACTCCTGGAGTTCTGCTTCCCCCACCTTGTGGAGCTCATTGTGCTTGGCTTGGTAGATGTTGCCAGCCCTGAGCTGGATTCCAGGGAGCTGGGCAGCCTATGCCAAATAAACAAGGAATTCAGAGGATGAGTGTGATGCTGCAGCTCTGTCTACAGCAAACAGCCAGGTGTCCCAGGTTTGCTTTGCCTGTGAGCTGCCCCAAAGAGGGAAAAGGTATCCCTGGCTCCCAGCAGCTCAGTCTGCTCCTGGCCTGCTCCCAGCCTATGCATCTGCAACCAGCTGGGACATGCAGCCAGAGCGGGGCTGCGGGGCAGGCGGATGTGGGGTTGCTTTGAGTGGTAGGTGGATTTTGCTGCAGGCACTGAAAAGCAGACACCAGTCAGTGGGGCTGGACTGCCCCCCCCATCTCCCACTGCACAGCAGCTCTCCCTGGCACTCTCCCCCAACCCAGACTCTTACACATCCCCCTGACCTTGGCTTTGCAGCTCGGCTCTGTCCCTCTATGCCCATCCCTTGAGTACCCTGTGGATGCAGAGCCATGCCCATGGGTCTCCAGGCAGCCAAACATGGCATTTATTTCTGTCCTGCCTGTATCACATAAAGGGTGGCTTCACCCTTGTGCGAGTGATGTGGAAGCCTTGAGACTGCTGGCCATTGAGAGAGAGGGGCTGGCTTCTCCCACCAGTGGGATGCAGGATGGAGCTGGTGCCCAGGCTGAGTATGGGAGCATGGCAGGAGCAACTGGAGCACCCAAGCCAGCTCAGGGCTGGCTGCATGCAGCTCCTGTGGGAGGATGAAGCCTGCCTGTGCTGGTGCCCCCCAGGCTGATGCAGCAGGTGACGCTGTCTGTGTTTGTTTGCTTTGAGAACGGAATGAAACCAGATCCAGCCATGCTGCTGTTTGTGGCAGGGCCCTGACTCAGACACAGAGTACATGGTAAACAGAGGCGGGGTGCCAGTGCTCACTGGATAAGCCACGTCCCTCCTGTGCGTGCCTCAGCCACAGGGAAGCATCTCCACACCACTTCTCAGGGCATCCATCTCTGTCCATCCTGCCCTGACCTGCAACCCTTCAGTGTCCTATCTGGAGCAGAGAATCCCATTTCTTTGTGATTTTGTAGCACTGCCATGTGATGTGTTGGGGACCAACACAGGAATGGGGACCAGGCTGGTGCTGTGACCCTGCAGAGTTCCTTGGACTCCCCTGCCACTTCAGCCGACGTGACTGGCAGAGGGTCCCTGTAAGGAGATCAGTGACATCTTAAAAGCTGCTGCAACACTAGCCAATGGCTTGGAAACACCCATATGCTCTTCCAAGCCCTGGGGAGGGCAACCAGGGCCAGTAGGCTCCAAATATTGATCATGGCCGGCATGTTCACAGAATATCTTTCAAGCACTGCCTCTGTGGAGAGCTATGGCCAGATGTCCCTGGATTAAATACCCCATGGGTAGAAAGAAGTGATACGTGTTCCTTGGAGCCCAAATAACTCGAAGCACTCCCCTGTGTGACCCATGGGTGACAGAGCCATCCATTGACACGGCAGACAGAGCACGTCCTGTGTGACCATGAATCACCTCTGCACAGGGGTGACACCCTTTCTCCCCTGTGAATACAGACTGACTAATGGGGCTTGGGACCCTTAGTGGCAATCCAGAGCAGTGATTTACATTTAATTAGCCAAATGAATATGAAAATAGACTCTGCCCAAGAGTCTGCTAATAACTTTCTCTGTTAATGGCTTGGGCTAATAGAACCCCTCCCTGGAAGATCTCTGTGCTGTGCAGTGAGACGAGGGCCCAGCCAGGCTGCAGAGGAAAGTGGGATTGGCCATGTCGGTGAGCAGGGAAAGGTGACTATGGACTCTCACCTTCTTTTCAATGTGTGCCACAGGTATGATTCTATCAAGGCTCTAAAACACGTAGTTAAAGCCTCACCACGTGGATACAACTCAGTGGTGGCTTTCCTGGTGCTAAATTTGGTACTGCAATGATTAGTAAACCTAGATCTGAATAAAGAGGCATTTTGTTGTTGAAGGCCATGGTACAAGTAGAAGGAGTCTGGTATAACTATAGCAGACAGATCAAACAGCAAAAAAGTAGTGTGCAGAGACAGCTCAGGACCTGGAGTCAAACTTCATCATACTGGACACCCGTGATCTTGGCTACAAACCCCCAGAGCTCTCCCTCTTTGCATCCCACAGCAGATGCAGGAGCATCTCTGTCAGGCTGCGGGTTGTTGGAAATAAATCAGGAATAAATCAGGTGATATTCAGAGGGCACAAAGGGAGCCTGCCTGGAAACAAGTACAGCCCTGAACAGGGTGAAAAAGGGCATTTGAAGTCAGTGTTATCAAAGAAGTTAAATAACTTTCATCTTGTTAATTAATTAATGCTAACAAATTTTTAGTTATCTAATTAATGTTAATCAAGTCAGATGTGGCACTTTAAAAAATTTATTTCTAAAATAACTTCTGCCCACCAAGCTAGTCCACTTCCACGGCTTCAGAGGGCTGGTCTGACAAACATGCAGACTTGTGGGATGGACATGAACTAAGAACCAGCTTTGATGGCTTTGTAGTAAATCACAAATGCATGGGGATGTAAGAGTGTGTCTGATTTGTGTGTGTTTGGTTTCTTAACCTGTCTGAACTCCACTGAACCTGACTGAGGCTAATATGAGGTGGATCCCCTCAAAATTTCTTACGGTGGCTTGGGGTCTCCCAAGTCAGTCTTTTCTCTGATTTCCTGCTTTCCAGGAGCCCCCCAGCATCTGTAATTGAATGTGAGGGCTTCTGTCCAGGGCTGCAGAGCTGCATTAATCACCTCAACCTGATAGAGCCAGGCTGATAGATCTTCCCAGCATGTGAAATAACTCATGTTAATCATTGCTTGTGATACATCCTTTTCTCTGTCTTGTACATGAATTATTCAGGGTGATGCCGTGGAAAACTGAGGCAAGGAAAGCCATGAGAGAGTCCCGTGGCTGGTGCAGGTGGTCTTGGTCCCCCAGCTAGGAAGGCAGAGCGGGAGGCAGTGGGGTTCTCCCTCTGGCCCTGGACAGATCCAGTCTGTGGGTCTTCACTCTCACAGGGGCAACTGGAAATTAATTGCACAGTTGACAGCCATGTGTTGAACTCTCTGGGCATCTCCACCTGGGCTTCTCAGGACAGGCTCTCCTCCCATCTGTCTTTGTGCTGGCTGCAGGGCTGTGTCCATCATTGACGCCGCATTTGTTTTGCTGTGGGTATTTTTCTTTAGGCCCAATTACACTCAGGCTTACACCAAAACAAACAAGCCCTTGGATGTGGAGGTACCTGGCTGGCTCAGACAGGCTGGTGCCACAGCTGGCCCCAGGGCTGATAAAGGAGCTGCAGTGTTGCTGCGCTGGAGTCTGAGCTTGCAAAATGTGACATAGTTTTTCTTGACAATTAATCACTGGGGAATGAACAGCATCAACTAAAGGGTAATTGGCCTGATTTTGGGCCAGAGTTTCCAGGCTGGACCCCTTTTGGCCCTCTCTCCACTACAAAAATGAGCATCCCCGTCATGGCATTGGATGCAAAGCCCTGAGGGACAGAGTGTACAAGGTGTGGGTTGATCCACCAGTGGTGGCAGCTGAGGGGTTACTTCCTTGGGCAACTGGGAATATTAACAACAAACCCCAAGATGTGGAAAATGAACACAGCTGGGATGAGGACATGACTGACCCTGCACTCACCACTGCTGTCTGTGCCCCAGACAGGCTGGCAGCACATGCCCAGCCTGATGCATGGGGTGTTTTAGGGCCTGGATGCTTTGAGGTATTCAGTTCCCTGTTTGGCCCTGTGTGGGGTCAGAAGCAAGGGCTGCTGACTTTGTATTTAGGAATGAATTGAGATTCCTCTAATGCCAGGAAATGCAAATGTTTCTGGTCCACACTTACTTTAGGAAAGACTGCAGTGAGGTGTCCACTTGAAACAGTGGGGAAACTNAGATCCTGCTAGAAATACCCATCTGACACTGCTTGAGATAAAGCAGGGGAGGTGGGTTCACTTTAGCTTATCGGACACATTTCCTCTGGAGAGATCTCCATCAGCTCAGGGAGGAAACTACTGAATTTTTTGTCTTTTGGTATCTTTTTTTTTCCTTTTGAAATTTTTCAAGGGGAACAAAGACAGTCAGGAAAAAAAATGTTTCACTTGGTCCTTACTTTGTTCGTGAGAAGTTTTAGGTAGGAAAGTTTCTGTCTCTGTTTTGTTTTATTACCAGGAAATCAATTTTTTCTTCCTCAATTAAGATGAAGTAAAAAATATTGTCTGGAGAACAAGGTGGAAAAGAAATTTTTAAGCTGAAGAAGAGCAAGTGCCATACTTGGAAAGCTGTATTTTTCATAATTATCCAATGGAGACAAAGTGAAGCACAAATACAACTTGGGAATTTCACACGCTACTTCAAAGCTAATTTAATGAAATTGCATTTTTCAGGGACAGAAGCAGCTCGTCAGAAAGCATTTGCAGATATCCCCATCCTCAGGACCTAATCTTCTGCCTGCTGCTCTGACTCTGCACATACTGGGGTGGTAAAAAGGACATTTTGGATGCTCTCATCCTGTGAAGACCCATAGGGGCTTTGCTTAGTCTCGCCTGCTGTGCAAACTGCTTCACTCCTTGCCTCTGCTCTCATCAGTCCTTGCTGGGCAGGTTTTGGGCTCTCAGGGCTGCCCTGCACCCCCTAGTCTGCAGAAGAGAAGTGGCTACCAGCCTGATTCTCTTCACCAGGGCCACATCCAAGCAGTGGGACTCTCAGAAGGGACCTCTCCCCCAGGACATCTTCTCTGGGGAGCCAGGCACCCTCATCTCCCTCACCTTCCAGCACCAGATGTGCAGGTAGTGGGGCACATGAGCAGGATGCTGTGGTGCCAGGCAGGATTTCTGCTCACCTGGCACAAACCCAGGGAGCTGTCGTCTTGCCACTGCTGTGGTGCTAAACATCAGGCATCCAGCATTGACTGCCCCAGAATGCAGCAGCAGCTTCTTTGGATCCACCTGGCAAGCTGCAAGCATGAGCAAACATGTCATGGTGCACCAGTGTCTCATAAAAACTTCTGCAAGCCTGCAAGCACATTAAATACCAGTTTTGGTACAGCATTGTGCAGGCACCAGACCCTGGGGAATCAACCAGCCATCAGGAGCTGGAAGTGCCTTCTTCCATTTGACTTTCCAGTTCCTTTTATCAAGGATTTTGAAAACGTGCCACTTGCCAATGTTTTGCAAGTGCTCTTTTGTGCCTTTGCTCTGGGAAATGCAGCTCTGGGTCAATGCTCTCCCCACTGATATATGATAAACCGCTTTAATTCATTTTCCTTCAAAATTTTCACCAGTTTGCTGATGTGATTCGGTGAAGAGACATTTCTCCAGCCTGCGGGGTTTTCTTCTGTTATTTTCAGCTCTGTGTTAACCTGTCCCAATCATTGCTAAATATGAGATTTGTGTTTGCTGGTAGTCAGGGCATTTCCCCATGGCCTTGTACGTAGGACCATGATGGCCTCAGAGGTTCCTACGGGCAATGGGCAGGGAAAACAGGCACTGGTCAGACAGAGCAGCCTGGAGGCAGGTGTCAGCATTGCAGCCATTGCTGGGGTATGAGCAGGGCTGAGTGTGCTGGCCTGATGATGGCCTGGGCCCTTTGCCAGTCTGGCAGCAACTTTAGGTCCTTGGAAAGTGTAGATTCCAGGATCTCGGTGACCAGCAGTGTTGGGTGTGTGGCCAGGATTGGTAGTTCATTAAGGAGTTGATTGGGGTGGTGATGGATGGGCAAGGTGTTTGGGGCTCATTAATTCCCTGGCAGGGATCAGCTTGTCACACCCTGTAGTGCAATCAAAGGGGGAACACATCTCACCCAGGGAACACAAGGAGCACACAGTCCAGAGGCAGAGCACCACCTTGGAACATCCTCCATCTGACAAAAAGTGCCACTGCTCTGGGAGTTTAGTCCTGCTAAATGCCAAGCATAGCTCAGCCTCAGCTCTGTAATCCTCAGCAGGGGCACTGCTCCCATTTGACTGATTTCTCCTGGCTACCCAGCAAAAGGTGGCTATGCAGGGGATGTTAGAGCTTAGTTTAGTGCTTCCTTAAAACCCCACCATCCCTGGGTTGCAGGTGTCCTGGGAAACCTCTGCCCTTTGGAAGTCTGGATTGGTTGAACCACAGACCACAGCACTGGCTGTGGTCATTCTTCCTTCCCCTCCTGTCACTGCATCTAGCTGTGAGGCTTGCTGGGATCCCAAGAGCAGGGTCTCAGTTGTTGGACAGGGGCAATTTCCCTGGTCCAGAGGTACTGTGGGTGCAGCCAAGCTTGCAGGAGTGTGTGACAGGTTACAGCCAGCGCTCCTGCAGCCAGAGGATGCTGTGGGACAGGGCTGCAGTGGGAGGTCAGGACAGATGAGCTTGTGCTCCCTCCCAGCCTGAAACTCCCCAAATCCCCAACCTCCTCTCCAAGAAGCTCTACTTCCTGTCATCCAAAGCACTGGGAGAGCATGGAAACTAAAAGATTTAGAAAAAGGAAAAAGGCCCCCATGGTGACAAACATGATCAGCATGGCTGTGAGCCAAGGCACTTCTCACCCACCCAGGGGACAAGCTCGGGGGGACACACACAGCCCCTCCAGCCAGGCCTAGGCAGGAGGAGGTTGTTTTCCTGGCTGCAGCATTGTTCTGCAAGACCTGAATAAACACCCAGCCTGGGGCACCCAGGCAAAGGGCATGATTCCCTCCCAGTGCCTGGAGTCCTCAAGGAAGCCCCTTTTGTCTCTGCTTTTGGCTGACCCTTGGAAAACACTTCCACTCCTTGCAGTCAGCAGTGCCTGTACCAGCACCACTTGCTGATGGAGAGGGTGGGACCCAAGACTGTACTCCAGCTCCTGTGCAGACATCTGGTACATGGCCTCCTCTGAGAGCATCAGAATCTCTCATCTGCCTCTTCAGAGCCTAAACCCAGCACATGTGTGGGTGTGCTTGAGAAGTACTTTGATTTACCCTTTTAATATGAACAATATTCAATAGTAATGGTCCAATAACCATTTAGTTTTTCATACAGCTTGTTTGCTGCTATTTATTACTTTGGTTTGATGTTACTTGTAGACCACAGGGAGTTGAGGTCAGGCTCAGCTGCTCCGCAGTGAACTGCAGCATCCCAAATAAGGGGAAAGATGCTCAGTGGTGGCTGTCCCCAGATGGGACAGGGCTGGGAAGATGCCACTCTCTGGGCTCACTCAGGCAAACAAGCTTTGAAAGCTACTGGCTTTGTGGCCAGCTGCAGCTGGGGAGCTGTGGCTGGCCTACTGATCTGTACCTCTCTGTTTCTGGGGAACTTTCTGTCTTTGACCCATTAACTGTCCTGGGGGTCCAGGACATGGTGGGATCCATCAGGCTCTCTTGTCCTGGGCATGGTAACATCAGAGAGGGAACTGTCAGCAGGGCTATTTGTGCTGGGCATGGAGCCTGGAGCTGGCACATTCCCCAGCTCGGCACGGGGCTCTTTCTTTGCCTGATGAAACTCTCGCAGGTGTAGCAGCATCTAATGGGCTCAGGACAGGACCTGAGTCACTCCGAGAGCGCAATGGCATGAGGATACTGCAATGTCCAGGGTCAATGCTGCTCTACAGGGCAGCACAAGCCAGCTCTAGGGACACCAGCAAGCAGGAACTGCCACGACTGGTGTGATGTCAGGGATATAATTTTCCCATGCCATTCATGATTTTCAGCCTAGGCATGTCAGTGCTTGGAAGCAAGTGTGCCCCTCATTTCATCCCCTGCTGGATCAGATCTTGCCCATGTGCAGGAAAGAGCTGCTACCTGCCCAGCCTGCTTTGCTGTGTATCACTGGTATCACCCAGAGAAGGCAACACGCTTCTCCACAGCACAGGAGTTGAGGAGTGCAGGCTCATGGCCAGGGAGCAGCTTAGGAGCCCATTTTGTGCCTATTATCCAAAGCACTGAAAGGGCTGCAGATGAACTAAGTGAGGGACTAAGTAAATAAAGGATTGACCTTCCACCCCAGGGGCCAGAGGGCAGCTACAAACCAGTGCTAATGTGAAATAGAGAGCCAAACTTTGCAGACTCTGGAGGAATTTACCCTGGAAGCATCAAAGAAGGCGAAGGACTCATGTATCACCCTGTCTGCATCAACACGGGGATGATGGCCCTGCCACCCAGAGAACCAAGCTCTGGCCAGCGGATCTGGGAGGGACTCTGTGTCAGTTCAAGGGCTGAAGTGGAAAAGGTCTACAGGGAAATCCCTAACTTGGATGCCTGGGGCCGCTTCACGCTTTCAGCATGATGCCCTGTGGGCAGCTCAGCACAAGCCATTTGCTGAGCATCCCCCAGTGTCCCCACCGTGGGGCTGCTGGGTGCCATGCAGGGGATGGACCTGGGAGCTGGGGGTTTTATCTTAACCTGTGGGTGCTGAGACTGGGGACCACTGAGAAAGATTTCAAGGAGTTTTCAAAGGACTTCCTAAAGAGAGGTCACAGCTAAATGTCTCAGGCTGGGCAGGCAGCATGCCCGGTTACTTTTGACCATATGCAAAGGACACATGAAGAGTCATATGAGAGAGGCAGAGGACCACTAGGGATGGATGGGTCAATAGGAGTCGGCAGATGGACATGGTCACTGGAGAAAGAGAAAAACAAGCAGATGAAGGTGGGAGCTGGAGATTACCAGAGAGCTTTGATGGGGGTATTTTGACTGAGTAATTCCAGCAGAGGGAAGTTGAACAAAGGGGTGGGTTTTGTTTCTGTTTTTCTTGCTCTTGTCTCAGGGAAAGAGGTGAATCTCTGCCCATTATTAACAGCTTGAGATGCATGGGCTGGCACAGAGCACTTCTGATAAACCTATAGAGTCCCCAAATGCTCCTAGTCAGGCACTAATTCATTCACAGGATTATGGCAACGTACACAAATCTCTCTAGGCCTGTTGCATTATGAAAGTCTGTGAGTGATTTACACCCTGTTAGCTAGGACCAGTTGGTCCTAGCCTTACCTACAGAGCAACTGGACCTTCTGATCTGCATTCAGCTCCATTTGCTATTTTAATTGGTGCCCAGAATTGCTCTTCCTTCCTTGCAACCGATGCCATAGTACTGTGCTTCCCTTTCCCTTGGTGCAAAAAAAAAAAAAAATTAAAAAAAAAAAAATCCCTAATCCCCCCAAGCACCCTGTTAAGAACTTCCACATCTCATTGAGCTGTTATTAATAGGGGATTGTCTGGTGTCACAGCAGAGGCATAAAATACATTATCACATAATCTTATTTAGCAAACACTTGTGTCGCTTCGCCCTTGGTAATTGCATTTGGGAGATGCAATATTTATGAAAGGGGAGAAGGAAATGTCTTGACTCATCTCCTCTGAGCAGTAAAAGTCCTGGGAAAAAGGGGGGAAATTACACTGCGGGGATGAAGGGGATGTCAAAATTGCTGTTTCCTTTGCAGCAGGTTCAGTGCCCTGTCAGAACTTCAGCTTTGCCACTGAGCTGCTCCTGGAATTGAGCGATGCTGAGAAATGGATCCGGGTTTTGCACCCAGATGTGTCGGACCCCAGAGCTTTCCCAGCATCTCTCTGCAAATCCTGCTGCAAACTCACTCGCTGCCTTGCCTTAGCTCTTACTTCTGGCTAGACTTGCGAGGCTTTTCAGTGAGACTTCACTCGGGGCTCAGCTCCGAGGATGCTCTCCGCTCAGTGGGGAGACGGATCAGGATTTCTCCTAGGACTGAAATCCCCCCAACCAGCCCCACATTTCTGTGTCGGACCTCACAGTCTGAGAGTAGGAGCTGTGGAGAGGAGTTTTGCCCGGGGTACAGTATCCCAGCCCTGGGAACTCAGATCTGTGTGGGCTCCTTCCCCTTCATCTCTGAAGCCTCAGCTCCTACCACTTGCAGATTTTGGGGAAATTTGTGGCATGGATTGAGCTGCTGGAAGTTGTCCCTGTTTCCCAGGGCATACTTTAGGGAAAGGAGAAAGCTGAACATTATATAATGCCTCGGATAGCTCCATTCCATCGGAGCGCTGAAGTGTTTGTCCCCAGAAACCACAGCTCATTCCCTCACCTGCAGCAGCCCACGTCCCTTCGTACCCGCAGTGTCCGTGGCTGACCTTGACCGGCCAGCGAGGCACTGTGGGCTCTTCTGGGGTTCCGGAAGCTCCCGCTCCGGAAAGTCTTGGAGGGAGCAATAACACAAAACAGCGACTTTTCTCAAACCCCGACCGTGTCGACACTGGCAATTCAAAGCCATTGGTGATGTGCACGGAACAGGGAAACTGGCGTCACCTACTCTCTTTCCAGACTTATGTTTGCATACCGTGTTTAATGTTTGTTTTCTGTTGTGTTCTCTCTAAGCTGATTTTCGGGATTCCGCCTGGGCAGCTAGAAACATCCGCAAAACCTTTGGGGTGGAGCCGGCTCCGACTTCTCCCCGTGGTCACTTGGTGAATCGAGAGGCTGTAGCACTGGCTATTACAACGAATTACAGGTGGAAAATACACTTAATATGAAAGTGAAAACTGGAAATAATTGATTAAATTTACAAGTGTGTAGATCACTCTTTGTGTCAATGGCCGATGGGGTTTATATACAGATAATCCTTTGCGCTCCCCATCCCCGGACATCGGTCCCCGGGCGGAACTCGCTGGGTGTTTTACCCGCGGGGAACGGATTGTGCCACGAGGGGAGACTTGGAGTTTGGAAACTCCCATTATTTCCTATTTCTAGATCACTTCCCCGATTTTATGCCTGTGCTACGAACAACAAGTGCTGCGGCAAGATTTTAAGTGCCCTTACAGAATTTGTATGTATTCTTAACCGTCAGCAATGAGTTTAGGCGCAAAATTTAGTTAAATGGTGAGCAGGGTAGTCGTTTGATAGGAAACCTTCCCCTGCCAACGGTTAATTCCAAAAATTACGTTTCAAAATGTGATAAAATAAATGGTACAAAACTTCACAAATGTTAACGACGGTTACACAAAATATGTAGATGCCAAGGAAAAATCCTTAGGTAAAAAATTACTATGTGTCATAACCTGTAGTGCTGGAGTTTGTCGGTACTTTTCTCAGGTACAAATATATCTTCTGTTTATTTACAGATCAGATATTTCAGCCCATATACGAATCACTTATAAAAAGACAAACGTAAATAAGGAAAAGCCTCTGAACCCGTTGGAGTCCCTTGACTTCGGGGACCGAAGGGACTCGCTGGCAGGGCAAGGACTCGTCCCCGCAGCCGCCCAACTGTACGGCAGCTGCCTGGGGGGAACGGGGCAGACCCCCCTGCCCGATCCTCCTCTCCAAAGGCTAATGCAAACAGCAGCAAATTAGATTTAGGTTTACCCATTGGTTCTGCCATAATTTGTATTTGCTTTTTGCGTGCTAATTGACCTCGGGGAGGGGAGAAGAGGGAGGAAATAAACAAACAAACTCTAGGATTTACCGAGGAGGGTTTTGAGGTTTTTAGAGCTAAGCCCGTAACAATGTTTGCAATAATTAAGACCATTATTATCGGATCTTCTCATTCATTAGTGAAAGCTACTCTGCTAGCGGAGCCGGCAGGGCGGGTCTCTTCCCGCCTGCCCGGCG
Organism: Lanius collurio; assembly: GCA_020086605.1. Taxonomy (NCBI): domain Eukaryota; kingdom Metazoa; phylum Chordata; class Aves; order Passeriformes; family Laniidae; genus Lanius; species Lanius collurio. Next base: position 20,611,083 of record JACBWW010000010.1, on the reverse strand, counting down.
TTGGGAGCTGCCTGCGCCCCTGCCCCCGAGGGCGGCTTTTAAGATGGGGGGGCCGCGGAGGGGAGAGACACAAATCTGTTGGCAAAACAGGACTTTGTCTGATGGGGAAAAGGCCTAAGGCTAGGGGCGGGTGGGAGACAAAGCGGCCGCCGCTTCCCCGGCGAGCGAACAAACAGGGCAGCTGCCGGCAGTCGGGGCCGGCGGCGGTGAGCAGCCCCCGTGGGTGCGGGGCAACTGCAGGATGGGACCATATCACGACTTCCATCCTCTATGTCGCGACAGGCCTGGCTGTCGCCTGGGTCAGAGTTTCTCGGAGCGGGGGAGACCCGAGGGGAGGCGGCGGAGGGGCGCGGGTGACCAGCCCACGTCAGCTCCCTTGCTGTCACGGAGAGTGTAATTAAACTGTGAGTTAATAACGGGGCAGAGCTCCCGGTGTCCCCCACTGCCGTCGATGCCCTCGGGGGTGGCGGCCAGACGCAGTTCATTACAGAGGGGCTGGTGCGGGGCGGGTGGCCAAAGGGACGGGGCTAATGGGATTACACTCATTTCTGCACGGTGGAGAGAGGGGCTGGTGCCGCAGGACCAATAATTTATTGGCAGATGCTCCTCTGGCAACCGGCGACATTGAATATTCATGGGGCGCCGCCAGGCACGGCGGGCCCCATCGGCCACCACCCCATTTCCTCCCCTCCCGCGGGTACACCTGTCTGGGGAGGGTCCGTAAGGACGAGAGACCCCCGACCTGTTGCATGGAGCTGGTCAATCCCAGGGCAACGAGAGGTGGGAGGGGGAGGGAAGGTGCAGGTCCCTTCGGGACTCCATGGCACCCGCACTGCTTGCGCCCACAGGTGCGATGAGTTGGGACTCAGCTCTTCCTTCTGCTGAACCCGTTTTCTCCAGAAAACCATCGGCTACAGGGGGACGAAGGGGCAGTTTGCGGACTGCTCTAAATACTTATTTTTGGTAGATAACTACTGCCCCGGGAGATGTCGTTGACAGAGCGCGGAGCCGGCCCCGCCGCTCCCTCCCCGCCGTATTAACTCGTAACCCCTCGGTCGTTTGTAACCATAAAGGGGAGAAATATCGTTGCGGGCGAAGTTCGTGCGATGCTGCGGCTCCCGCTGCGCCGGGCACTTTATACTCATTAAGTGCAGCGGCGCTAAGTCATTACTGTAATAAGGAGTTATGCTGAATGCACGGGGCCACGTTTCCAAAGCCATAAATTACAACTGTCAGTGCGTGTTCGAGGGATCAACAGAGCTGGGAGTAATTATTTACAGCGTGCTTTATAGAGCAATTAAAAATTCCCCAAATGGTGTTAATTGCTATTAACGCTCAGGAAGCGCAGGCCGCCCTTCCTGCGGACCCTGAGCCGGGGAAAAGCCGCCGCCGTCCGCGCGGGCTCGGGCTCGGTGCGAACTGCGGAAAACGAGATTTCCCGTTGGGAAGCCCACACCCCCGCGGGAACCCGGCTGGTTGGTGCGGGGGGCGTCCTGCTTTGCTATCGGCGTCTGTCGCGACACTTGTGGCATAACTTAGTGCGGACGGCAGCGCTGAAGGATAGAGCCCCGACGGCAGTGGAGACCGCGGTCCCCGGCCCAGGGAGAGGCAAGGGACGCCTGATGGGGCCGTCTCGGCCCCGGAGCTCTTCCGCCTGCCCCTGTGCGCAGCCCAGGCCCGCACGGCCCCGCCTGGGCACCGGCGCCGTCGCCGTAATGGATTTCACAGGGGCCGCGAAGGGAGAGAAAGAGCTGCGGGAGGTGATGGACGTGCAGAAGGATGGATAATACCCGAGATGGGGGAGGCCCCGGTGCAACAAGGGAGGGAAGGAGTCGGGGTGCACCCTTCTGCTAAGGGGGCGTTTGTTGCCGCCCACCTGCCCATGGCAGAGTCGCTCACTCTCCTTTCAGGAATACAGAGGATTTTATAGGTTCCAGAAAGCACTGCTGGAAGCGTGGTTTTCGGACCGAGCCCTATGGGCTTTGCTGGGTTCTTGCCAAGGTCCCAGACACAACGCTTTTGTCCCCTCAGGAGGGCTTGTATTTCACAGTGGTGTCCCGGCCAGCAGCTGCGAGGCAGAGAGGCAGCTTGTGGTGCCAAACTCCCGTGAGCCCCGAGTTGCAAAGGAGCTCGGGGGCCAAGGGGAACCCTGGCAAGCCAGCAAGGCAGAAGAAAGGGGGAGTGGAGGGTGGAGGTCAGGCCCTGGCTGGGCTACTTCTCTCTGCTAGCAGGAGGCAGATGCACACGATCAATGAGAGAACCTGAGAAAGGATCCCTGGGCACTTCATGGGGAGGGAGAGCCTTATGCATCAAGAAGAGCCCTCATCTCAGTTGTCATTTCCGAGCATGGATATACTGGGCCTCAACTCTCATCTGGGCAGGATTGAAACACAGTTTTGGAAAGGAGCTTGTTTGGGGTACATGAAGGGGGACAAAAGTTTCAAGGCTGGCAGGAATATGTATAGTGGCTGTAGATACTTGCAGGAGCTGAGGATGCTCTGGAGAAGTGGAGACCAAAGACACTGGGCTTGCTTAATGGATGAATTTTGCAGCAACACAGTGCACATGTCAGCTCCTGTGCTGGAGGCTTTTGTCTACTTCCAAGGAGGTCTGATCCACCTTATTGATGTTTCCCACAAAATAGGATTTCTCGTACAGGAGAGAAACCCTACTGCCCTAAAAGCAGTTTGGGCAAACATCTGGGAATGTCTATCTCCCTGAACTCTGCCTAGAGTATGATATATAGATTATTTTTTTCAGGGCCTGATATTTAGAGTCCTAGCAAAGAGGGACAAATCCAGCCCTCAGCAAATGGGAGCATACTGACTGGGGATGCAGACAGAGACAGCTGGGCTGGGGTGTCTCTGTTCCCTAGTCCAGGGATCCATTTGTAGGATGCCTCTCTCCCCTACCCCAGGGATCCATTTGTAGGATCGCTGGATGCACCTCAAAGTGAGTGCTGATGCTTGTAAACTCTCCTGTTGGGATGTGAACCTGAAAGCACCAAGACTGACTCTGACGTGTTTTAGTGTGTGAGCTTGCAACACTGCCTCTTCAGCCTCAGAATTTGGGAGGCAAAAACCATGTATTAACTGCCAGCCCTAACAATACAGGACAATTCCAGAACCTCATATTCTACAGTACTGCTCAAGCCACAATCCTGGAGACCTCAAGGGGAAACTGAGGCCAGGAGCAATTTGAACTGGAACATCTGAACTGAGTGTTGTCCCAGAGCTTAGATGTGCAGTGCCCAACCTTCCAGTGCCAGGAGGTCTGTGGCTTTCTCAAGGATGCAAGTGAAGTCTGCAGCTTGTGCAGGGAGTAAATCCTGGAGCTATGCATCATCCCCAAATCCATCGATAATTCCCACTGACTTCCAGAAATTTTGAATTCTTGTCAGGACCTAGCCCTGCCTGCCCTTCTCTTTGTCCTCACTGGGTGTTGGAGAGAAGAAATTCTGACTTACCTATAATCTGTCTCCTGGCAGGTTTTACTGCTCCAAAACCCCAGCATTGGGCTCCAAACCTGGGGGCTGTGACCATCACTAACCGAACTGGATCACTAGTGGTGACCTTGTGATTTCTCGAGGCCAGTCCCTCTGCGGCCTTCAACATCTGCTCAGCCTGGGGGATCCCCAGCACAGGGAGGCCAAGGCTTTTTCTGGCATCAGCTGGGGCCTTTGGGATGTGCAAGCAGCATCAGGCAGCTGTGTTATTTACTGGAGGGGGGGTGTGTGCATCTCCTGGGTCTCCGGACTTGGCAGCAGGTCTGGGTCCCTCTGGATGTCAGAGCTCACTGGCAGGGGACTCTATGTCACTGTGCAGGACTGGCATGGCATGTTTTATTGCTTCCCTGTGGAGACATGCTCAGGGCAGGTGAGTAGGATCTGCCCCACATCTCCTATGTGACAAACGGCAGAAGAAGCAGAAGCTCAGGCATATCCTGAAGAAGGGCAAAGGCAGTTGCAATTCTGTGGGACAAGAAGGCCCCCTGCCCGAGGGCAGCCTCCCGGCCCCGGCTGGCCCCAGCCCTCACTCCCTCCCTCCTCTCCCAGCTCCTCCTAACCACAAGGACTTTGGTTGATGGAGCTGGCGCCAGCGAGTTCCCTGAAGAGTTCAGAAGTCAAGAACTGAGGCAGGTACTGGGAGGGGGGGAAACCCGACCCCAGCGGGCAGGCAGGGCTGGGTGGTGGTGGGGGCAGGCTGGCTGGGCACCGGCTGGGCATGGGGCTGAGGGGCGGCTGTGGGTTGCTGCTGCTGCCCGCTCTCTCCACAGTCTTCCCGTATGGGGCTGTGGGTGGCGGGTGTCATGATAGTGACGGGTCTTGGGTTATCACAGCAGAGTTGTGGCTTGGGTGAGGGTGGCAGGAACCCAGAAACACTCTTGTGTCAGTGTGTGTGTGTGTCTGGGGGTGTCTGAATGCATGGGTACCATGGTGTGTTACTCCCTGTTGTGGGAGTGACTGTGGGTGTGTGAATACATACAGTTGTGAAGGTGTGACTGAGAACGCGTGTCAGAACGCGGGTGCAGGGGCGTTGTAACTGTGAGTGTGTGGGAACTTTTGAACAAGTGCACAAATATAGGCATGTGTGCAAGAGAATGTGTGGGACTGCAAGCATGGGTGCCTGTGAGCTCATGAGGGTGTTTGTGAGCTTGTGAGCAGCACTGCGAATGTGAGGATGTGGATGGGATGATATATCTGGTGACAAGGTGTACCTGAGTGCACAGGTGCAACTTTCTATGCCAGCGCATTTGTTTTGCATGGGGGATACCCCAGAGCAGGCTGTCCTGTGGGATCCCCACGGGCACGCTGAAGACGTGAAGGGTAGCCTTTACCCTAGCCAGGAAGGAGGGGGCCTGGAGGGCCGGTCCCAGCCAGGAGCGGGGAGGATAAGGCGGGCAGAGCACAAATCACCGGGCAATACCCTGACGCCGCAGCCGGGAGCGCTGGGTCGCGCTGGGCAGCGCCGGTCGGCAGCAGTGGGAGGCTGGATCCAAGGAGACGGCAGCGTCCCTGTCCCATCGGCAGCTCTGTCCCCGGCCCGGCTGGGCGGAGCAGGCACGGACGGGCCAGAGCCACAACAAGTTTTATAGAAATTGCAATAGTGACTTTCATTTTCATTTTGTTTTAAACTTTTAAAGTAATTGGGGTTTTTGTTTGTTTGATTGATTTTTATTTGTTTGTTTTGTTTTGTTGTTGTTGTCGTGGTTTTTTGTTTGTTTTTTTTTTTTAATTTTATTTTTTATTTTTTTAACGAAAACGCTCATCTCCCCGCGGGCAGGAGCGGGGAGCGGAAGGGGACCGCGGCGGCAGGCGGTGGAGCCGGCAGTGGTGGGTGCTCTTCAGCCCTCGCCCCGCCACGGTGGCCGCTGCCCCGTGGGGCACAGCTGGGGCCCGCCATCGTCCCAGGGGAACCAGCCCCGCCTCGGTTCTCCAGTGTGCTTCAGGAGCCCCTCGCCTCTTCCCGTCACACTCCTTCCACGGGTCCAGGCACTTGTGGGGTGCCCTTCTCAACGTCCCAGTGTCCCTGCTCTGGGGTCTGGTGATGGGAGAGCCGCCAGCTCCGCTGCTTTTTGAAAGGTGCTGACTTTTGAATTTGAGAATACCCTTCCAGAATAAAGCAGCACGGCGGTTCCGGGACCCCATCAGAAGGGGATCCTCCGGCTTCAGCCCTCGCTCGGGATCAGCGGCAGCCTGTGGGGATCGCGGCCTAGGCTTGATTCTCCGGCGGGGGCTGGCAGCCAAGATCCCCCCATCCCAGCAGTCCGCGGCCACAAGCTCCGGGACCAAACGTCCCCGCTCCGCCGCCCGCTATCAGCCACTATTTCACCCCACAGAGCCCTGCGCGCACCCAGTGCTCACTTTATAAGGCCGAGACGGGAGGTGATTTTTTTTTTTGCAGTGGGGTGGCGGCGCGAGGGGGGGCTGAGGAAGGAGAAACTCCTCTTGTGTGCTCTTCTCTGCTGTCATTCACTGGGCTGCTTTCAGCATCCAACCAATGGAGAGTGAGGGCCTGCAAGCAGTAGGCCCTGGGTAGGGTGATTGATGGGCAAGCGGGGCGGCGGGCGATCGCACTCACAATCCGCCGAGCTCCGCTCCGCGGGGCTCCCGGCTCCCTACCGCCCGCCGCGGCGAGGGGTCCCCGGGGCACCCTTGTGCGTGTGCATGTTCGTGCGTACGTGTGTGTGTCCTGGGTGAGAGGCTCCTGACGTGTCTTGGTACCTGGGGGTTCTGGGTCTCATCGGAGCGGGACCAGTGTGCGTGGCTGGGCTGTCGCATCTCCGTTCCTGGAAGCTGTTGGGTGTGTTTGGCGAGGTTGTGTCTCCAGTGTCTGTGTCCTGTGCCGCGCTGGGCACGGCTGTGGCGTCCCGGGCAGCGGGGCTGTTTCACTCTTGTACCTGGGCTGCGCATGGCTGTGCTGCTGTGTCTTCGTGCTGAGCGTGTGGCTGCCGTGTCCCGGCCTTGTGTGGCTCTGCTGGCGTTTCTTGGGGTGTTCGGCCGTCGTGCTATGGGACTGAGCGCGTAGCCGGAGTTTCCCGGCTGCGTGCGGCCCCGTTGCCGGCTTCGGGGCGGTGCGGGGCTGTGCTGCCCTGCCCGGGCGGAGGTCCGGCCCCGGTGCCCGAGCGGCGGCATGGAGCACCTCGGGGCTCACCACCTGCACCAAGGGCAAGCCGAGCCCATCAGCTTCGGCATCGATCAGATCCTCAACACGTCGGAGCCGGGCAGCTGCATGGTGTCGCACCCGCGGCTGCAGGATTCGGCGGACTACGGCCTGGGCTGCATCGTGGGCAGCGCCTATAACACGGTCACGGGTGGCTACGGGGCCAGCGGCGGCGCGGCCGGCGCCTACACCGGCACCTCCTGCAGCATGGGCGGTCTGCCCGGCTCCTACAACGTGAACATGGCGGTGAGCATGAACGGCAACACCTTGAGCTCGGCCGGCGGGGTGATCCGCGTCCCGGCCCATCGTCCCGTGGCCGGCGGCGTCCACCAGCCCCTCTCCGCCGCCGTGCCGGCAGTGAACGGCATGAACAGTCTCACGGGGCTCACCTTCCCCTGGATGGAGAGCAACAGGCGGTACACAAAAGATAGGTTCACAGGTGAGTCGCGCCACCGGGACCCCCTTTCTCTCCCTACCCCTGCTGCCCCGCTTCCTCTCCCTCCGCTCGGCTTCGGCGAGGCAACCGGTGCCAGCGGATCCAGCAACGATCTCTCCGGCCGGGTGGAGAAAGCAGCCGGGATGGTCCCGGGAAGTCGGTCCGGGAGGAGGCCAGAAGGAAGACGGGGTGGGAAATGAGGGGTATTCAGTCCCCCCTAAATGTGTTGTGTTTCCTTTTGTTTGTTTGTTTCGATATTTTGTTTGGTTCGATTGTTTGTATATGTGGTTCGGTTTTTGCTCGTTGTTTTAGTTCCTTTTTATTTCTTAATTTATTAGTTTGGTGTATTTAAAAAAACCCCAACATTATTTTATTTTTTTTCCGCGATGCGGCTCGGCAAAGGCGGACAAGGGGGAAAAGGGATGGTAAACTCCGCACACCACATCCCGCAAGCCTCGGGCACGACTGCCCAATCCCTGCCGTCCGAGCCAACACCCGGGGAAACTTTCCTTCAAAACTGAGAGTTATTTGGGAAGCATGGCCCGGCCGGCGGGAAGTCAGACTGGCGGCCCCGGCCCTGGCCTGCCCGGGAAGGCCGTCCCTTTGCCTTCTTAACCGGGCTGGCTTTCCCCTGCTGCGGGTTTGGGCTCAGCCTTTTTTCCCCACCAAAAGGGACTTTTTACAGACCCGAGCAAAGCGGGGCTCGGGCTGGGGCCGCTTCCCGGCCTCGCCACCGTTTCCAGGTGTAGCTGGGCTCGTCTTTTGGCGCTAACAAAACAAAAACTCGGACAACGAAAAGAAATAAATATAAAAGACGCAAACAAACAAAAGAAAGGAACGAAATTGCAGCGGGGAAAAATCAGCGCCCGAATTGGCCCCTCTTCCCGACGGTGGAAACCGAGGCCCGATTTTTCAAAGTTCCCATTTAATTTCGCCTCGATGGCGCTGGGTTCGGGCACGACCGCGGGTGGACGAATGGGCTGTTTGCCTGGCAACACCTGATTTCACCAATCTCTTCCTAGCTTAGACACAATGTGACTGTTCACTGATATTTTTTTTGTGGGATTGGAAAAAAACCCCAACCAACCAAAACCATATATATACTTAAAACAAAACAAAAGGCAAACAAACAGAACAACAAATCGCAACTCCGGTTTCCAATCCGGGACTTTACTTCCCGTGTACAAGACACTGGGGCTGGGGCCGATGGGGTTACCGCCGCACCCAAACGAAATTATTTCGAGTCCGCTTGGCACGGAGCGCGGAGCCCCGGCCCGGCGCCAGGACCGGCTGCCGCTGCTGACCCTCCGTTCCCCGGCAGACACTTGGCCGGGCAAGCGGCCGCCTTCCCCTCCGCCGGAGCCGAGCGGGATCCGGCGGGTGCCCGCAGAATCCAGGGAAGGCCGCCAGGCCTTCCCGGTACCCGAGGCCGCCGCCGAGTTTTTGCAGCTCGTGCGTGGGTGTCGGCGGGGAAGCCGAGGCTTCGGAGCGGTGGGGGGGTCCCCAGCCCAGCGGCCGGGAGCCGGAGCCCCTCTGCTGATGTGTCGCTGCTTGCTTCTTTGCCTCTCATCCCCCCTCCACCCGTGTCCCCCCCAGTGGCCCTCTCACCCTTCACTGTAACACGCCGTATAGGTCACCCCTACCAGAACCGCACGCCCCCCAAGAAGAAGAAGCCGCGCACCTCCTTCACCCGCCTGCAGATCTGCGAGCTGGAGAAGCGCTTTCACCGGCAGAAGTACCTGGCCTCGGCCGAACGCGCTGCCCTGGCCAAGGCCCTCAAGATGACGGATGCCCAAGTGAAGACCTGGTTCCAGAACCGGCGCACCAAGTGGAGGTGAGGGACCGAGGGTCTCTGTGGACAGTGGTGGGGCATCCCGAGTGGGACAAATCTGGCTGCCAGCAGCTCTGCCAGGTGCATCGGTGGCTGCGCAGAGCCATGCGAGCCCCGTTTGTGTGTGTGAACATGAGGGTGTGTGTACCAGTGCGTGTGCATGACCAGCAGTGTGTGTGTGCATGTGGTGTGTGCACACCTGCGGGCGCGTGTGCCAGCCGGACACGCGTGTGGAGCTGCACGGTCAGTGTGAAGGCGACGCATGCCCGGGTGTGCCCGCACTCAGTGTGTGTGTGTGCGTGTGAGCGTGCACGGGGCTGTGAGTGCCAAACACAGCCCCACGAGTGCGGTGTGGTGCCGGCCATGTGTGTGTATCCCACGGTGTGTGCACACCGGACCTGCGTGCAAAAAGGTGTGCCTGTGTGCCACGGGGATGAATGTGTGTGCGCACACACGCGTGCAGTGGGTGCAGTCAGCGTCGCCAGTGGGTGAGGAGGCTCCCGCGCCTCTGTCCGCAGCAGTGGCCTGTGGGAGCCCCCGGCCCGGGGCTGCCGGAGTACCGGGCTCTTTACAGCACTGAGATTTTCTCCCCCGCGGGGTTCGCGGCGCCTCCTTGCCCAAAAACTTTCTTTTTGTTCTGCTGCCGGCCGTGCCAGTAAAGCCGGAGAAGAAGACGGGGCTCACACAGAGCCTCTAGGTCTCCATCGCAGTAACCCTGCCCCTCCCAAGCTGCACCTTCCCGGGATGTTTCCGAGGGAAACACCCCAGCTCTGAGAACATTCATGGGCTGGATATAAGGCACCCCGCGGGGGTGGAAAGTGATGGGCAAGAGGGAGCTCCCTCCGAGAGCAGAGAAGGGTGGTGCTGCTGGGTGCTGAGCACTGGGTGCTGAAGGGCAGGCAGGCAGGCAGGCAGCAGCTTCTTCAAAATGGGGGGAAAGGGCCTCCCCAGAGTCTTTGAAGGGTTAATAGGACAGTGATTGCCTGAGGATGCTGGGCTTGGGTAAGAAATGGGGGACAAAGGACTTGAAACCAAGGGAGTGTGTGAATCTTTGACCCCAGTGAGTTCTTCCCTAGAGAATCCATGGAAGAGCAATTCCCCAAGTATTAGGAAGTCTATGTGGAGTGATTTCTGTTGGCCAGGAGCAGGATCCTGGAGGAGGAACAATTCTGCTGCGGCCTGCAAAACAGGGTCAGCTACGTCTTCTAACCAGGTTTCCTAAGGAAGTGAGGCAAATCCATCTGTCAATACTCTTTGCATCTGTTGGCTATATTCAGCCTCTTTTGGCAGAGGCGCAGAGGATACAAACCTATTCATGTGTTTTACAAAAAATAGCTGGGTAAAGAGAAACAAAATCCTGCTTCTGCCCAAGGGAAAGGCTGCAGCCAGACCTCAGCTGTAATATTAGACATGGGAGAATCTCTGGTCTGAGCCAGAGGGACACAAGCATGTAAGTTCTGCTTGTACTCGTCTGTGCCTGCTGGGTGTTGCGATGGAGATGTGGGTGCCCCTGGCTGATAGCACACCTAACTCACTGCCTCAGGTCCCTGCACTGGGTAGTGGGCTCTGTCTGAGTGGTTCCTGGAGCACTGGGAGCTGGAAGGAGCTGCTGCAGGCTCGGCCTGAATGAGGCAGTGGGAAATATCCAAGAAAAGAAAGTTGCTATAAGCCTTCTGAGTTTAACTGCTTAAATGTAAACTCGGGGGAAGAGTCTTGTCTCTGCTTCTTGCCTGGTTGTCTCTACTGGAGTGAGGTGGCTGTGTGATCACCTCCTCAGATGTGGGTTCTTGCTTTAGACACATCTCTTTCCAGGCAGATATGAACCTGGGATACCCCTTCTGATGTGAACCCATGACTAGACCAGCTGCTTGCAGCAGGGAGATACTTGGGAGCAAGGTGCTCACAACCATGGTGCTTCTGATCACCCTGGACTTGGGGAACCCTCTCTCCTCCTGGAGCATCTCTTCATTGTGCAGAGAGTCATTAAATATTAATTGAAGCAGAGACTGAGCTGCTCCCTAGGCTGCACAGGGATGCTGGTGCTGCTCTGAGCCCCCTCTTCCCGGGATGTCTGATGTGAGATGTTGACACAGTGATTAGAACAGGGACTGAGCCCTGAACTACCTGCTCCCAGGAGGGAACATTGGCCACATGTCTGGAGGCTTGGGTGCCCAGAGGGCCATTGCTGGCATCCAAGCCCTGGCCTACTTCCCGGTTGGGAGCCAGGGACCCCCTGCCCTGTGCTCTGAGATGTCACTGTGCAGATCAGAGCTGCCACTTCCAATTCCCACGGCCAAGGAGGATGAGACATCTCATATTCCCCTGAGCTGCTAAATTAAAAAGCTGCCATTTCCTGTGTCACTGGTCCACTGAAGCTGCTGAGAGAACATCAGCTGGGCCTGGGGATATGAGGGAGGGAGAGGATGTTTCTGGAATCATTCTCGAACCAGCACTGTGAGTTGCTCCCCAGTTTTCCCAGAAGCATCAATAGAGGTGTTAGGAGAAGGAGAGGTGACCACAGGCTGCAGACTTTAGACTGACCTGAAATCCAAGAAAGCAGGAGTGGAGTTTTTGTCGTGGATATGAGAGCATTCGGGCCATTTCTACCTCTCCCATTTTCTGCTCCCAGGCAGCCCAGAGCCAGGGCTCTACCAATACTGGAAAGAACCCTTTCTGACCTTCTAACACTCTCTCCTCAGGGATCACACCTGCTGGTGTCATACCAGGCAGAAATATGTCCAAACTGTTTGTAAAAACATTGTAATTCACCCTTTCCGGATAGTATGTTCTGTGCTTTGGTTTTTCTTACTGCTAAAAAAATGTGTTTCTAGTGTTTAGCTGAAATTTTGCCATCTGCCATGGGAATGTTTTTGCCTTCATCCAAGATCTCAGCAGCTGGCCACCACAGCCTGGCAGACGAGATGGCGAACCTGAATGCTGGAAGAGGATGTCCAGTGTGGCACTGCCCATCTCCCAGCTGTGTGACACTGCCAGTCACTGCTTCACCTCATCCTGCTCCATGGTTTTTACTGGGGCTTTGCATGATTGGCTCTTGCTGTCAGATACAGAGCATGTTTTCATGGAATTGCAACTTATGTCATGCTGTTGTGTGACACTTCAGGTTTTTCGTCTCTGCTTGGCTTTTTTTTTTCCTGTGGGCAGAGAATAATCCAGAGCTATGGGCTGCTCCCAGCTCTTTGATCAGAGCAATTTTCTCTGAGGCCAGAAAGACAGACAGACCCAGTCCGTCCCCAGTTTATGGGATTTACAGGCTGTTTGTGAAGGGGATGTGGGACCACGCCATAGCAAGGCACCCACTTTTCCTACCCCTGCACTCCCACATCACGAGCACTTAGCACAACTTAATTTCTCTGGAAATACCCTTCCTTTGCTTCCCCAGGCCCCCCTAATGGCTCCCTCTCTCTTAGGAGGCAGACAGCGGAGGAGCGGGAGGCCGAGCGGCAGCAAGCAAACCGCATCCTCATGCAGTTGCAGCAGGAAGCCTTCCAAAAAACCATCAACCAGCCCATCCAAGCTGACCCCATCTGTGTCCACAACTCCTCTCTCTTCGCCCTCCAGAATCTCCAGCCGTGGTCTGATGACTCCACCAAGATCACCAGCGTCACCACTGTCGCCTCTGCTTGTGAATAAATCTGGCACCCAGTGGTGGCATGCACACCTTCTACCAGCGGGGCTGTCCCCAGGGGGACACGTGGCATCCTAGGTGGGACATGTAGCAATTCTGTTTCTCCCCAAGGAGTGCTGGAACCCTCTGATCCTCTGGCCATGTGCATCCTACGTGTCCAGCTGGGGAAACCCTCAACAAGGACTGAAAAGATGGGAAGCCACTCCAAAAACTCTCCCCAGCCATGGAGCTGCTGGAGCAGCAATGCTGTCTCACCTCCCCCCAACCCCTTTGTTCTCCTGAAAGTCTCCAGTTGTGACCCTGAACTTGCTGACGTGCTGCCAGACAAAAGCCCAGCCCTGACAGACACAGCCGCCGGTGTTCATGCAGCTGGGGGACAGGAAAACTTCCTTAGGATTCTACTGGTGGCAGTGCAAAGTCTGTGGTCACCCTTATATATCCATCCATATATATATATTCATATATATATATATATATATATATATATATATATGTTTTGAACTGGTGGCTTGAAAGAAAAAGAAGAGGCTCCCGGGGAAGCAAGTCCCTGCTGCGAGACTACTCGGGTTGTCCTCACCGGTGACATTCAGGGATGCAACAAATGGAGGAAACAGCAGCAATTTCTGCTTGTGCCAGATGGGAACCCTTCAGATCTCACCTCACTGTCTCTCCTCCCCTTTTTCATTAATTTTTTCTTGCGAGGGGGGAACAAGAGAAGGATCTGACAGACTCCTGAGGACGGTAAATATGATATCTCAATTGTATGAAGAGCCCAAACAGTCCCTGGCTGCCACGGACTCTGTGCCCATCAGCGTGTATTTTAATAACAAGAAGACCTGCGTGGCAGTTTGCGGGGGTAATGCAGTTTCTGTCCATGGAATATTTCCATATAATTTGCAAAATGTTGTCCACTGTTTTATTTTATCAGTTTCCCATTAGAAGGCAATTCCTGACAGCAAAAAATTGATTTCACTCTCAGCTGTTTAACTTAGTTGTTCTTTTAATTGTACTAAGAGAATGAGACACAATTAAACAAAGCACTTCTAGCAAATGCCAGGAATATATATATATATATATATAAACAGTATATATTTTTCAGTTACTTATAATCTAAAACAGCACTGACAATTTAAGCAGTTAGTACAAACAAGCGACCAGAAAACCTATTTTCAGTGAGATTTTTAAAGGCATTCGTTTGTTTGCTTTTGTTTGTTGTTTTCTTTTTTCTAAGTTATGCACTTACAAGGTGTTTTATGTGTATTCATTTTATAAAGTGCTTGTGTAATTTATGTGGAAACGAAAAAGAAAATAAAAAAATCTCCAGGGTACTGAATAAATCATTTAAAGCCTTGCTGTTCCCTGTCTATTAGTTCCCCAAGAGGAGACAGCATATCACAACTACTGCTGAAGCCTGTGCTATTTTTTTTTTTAAATTAAAATAGAGTTAGCATTTCCATTTCACTTTGTTCATGTCCACTTGGCTTTGGAAGCTCCAGATATAATATGCTGTGTGTTAATCCCTGGCCCTACAAATATTTTCAGGCTTCAACCCAGCTGTGCATTTAGCACTTGCTTTAGTTGAAGCCTTTCTGAGGGGGCTTGCTGGGGGTGGCAGGGACTATGCAGGGGCTTAGCCTCAAGCTCATGTGGAATAATTTATTGAGTAAGTCCTTAGAGTGAGGTCTTACCTGGGCTGAAGCAGGTCTACAGATATTTGCATCTGAAACTGAATGTAGAAAGGGGAATTTGAATATAAAGAAGTGTGCAAGAGTTTTAGAGACATTTTAGAGACAACCTCGCAGGGGATTGTTCTGGGAACAATTTTCCATTCATGCTCTGCCTTGCTGCAGGATATCGTCCCCAGCTTGGCAAGCCCTTCTCAGAGGAAAATCAAACGGATGGGAAAACTTGCATCAGATTCCTTGGGGGAGACTCCCAGGTGTGTGGCTGGCTTCAGCCTGGTGTTTCCTTCCAGCACTGGGAATTACTGAGTGAAGGATATTGGAGGATATGGCTGAAAAGGGCAGGCAGCCACGAGCAGTGTCAGGGACCCTCTGACAAGGCCCTGGGGTCCAGGCTGCCTGTGGGACCTGAGACCAAGCCTTTGACACCTGGTGGCTGATAGTGCTCCGGGAAGCTGCATCCTCTGGGTGCAGCATTGTTGGGGAGTAAGGGAGCTTATGAATAGCCTGTTTCATCCAAAATCTGCTCCTGTAGGACTGGGCTGAGAATTTATGGTGCTGCAAGATTTTCCCATTCTGCAGTCCAATGTGTACGAGAGCACAGAGAAACATCTGCAGCAATGGAGACAAGAAGCCAAAAAAAGAAAAGATAAAACACAGGAAAATATGAAACTCGGAAAACATGCATGTTTGGAGATGTCTTTAAAAGATGTTGATTGCTGCCAGAAAACTACTAAAATAAAATAACTTGTATTTTTCCCAACATATATTTCAGGGAAGTCTTTTGTTTGAATTCTATTTCATACTACAGACAGATTTTTCGATTTTGATTAAACTAATTATTTAACATGCACCCAACTTTGTCTACAAAGATGAACTCCTACTGGAGGCATTGCTGTGTACAAATCTTTAATGGTTTACAGTTTGTTGCAGTGTATATTTTCGTTTTCAGGGTCTCGGCATAGGAAAAAACACCCACCACAAAATAATAATAATAATAATAAAAAGGATGATAAGACTCACTGTTAATATTAAAACTGTTTTCTATTTTATTATTATGACATATCAATATTGTAAAATTTAATTCCAAGACAGCCATTTTATAATATCTACATTATTCAGTTCATAACCCAAAATGTTCCCCAGCAAAGTTGAACATATGATAATGCACATTCGAGGCAATATGTTTAGATAGAACATTTATCTACACCTTGTTTTCAAAGCTGGTGACTTCTCCCTTTTCTTATCAATCTTTGCTGTTAAACAAACAAACAAAAAAAGACCAAAAGGAAAAAAGGAATCTCAATATGAAATGAGAATATATGTTACATGGGAGCCAGAAAACAGTTGCCTGGTCTTTCTTGTCCCTGGAAAAAATTGCTTCTGGAGGAGTTTTCTCTTAAAATATTTCTCTTGGATTCATTTTGAAAATTGGTTTAGTGGCAGAAGGTGTTTTTGATATCTGCATATGTGCTTCCAGTTATTAATATGATGATTTGTACCTAGACAATAAAAGTTGTCTGAAATATGATGGAATTAAATCAATAAGTAATGACATGAAACAATGACACGTAATGTTATGTTTTCTAGACTGACATCACCTCAGCCGTATCCCAGGGCCATCCATATCACATTGAAGGCTGATTTAATTTTTTGTATCATACTTATTTGGGAGCAGGAATAAAATTGCATTAAGATGCCTTGAAAGTCATTTCCCCCTTCCCTTGCTCTCAAAATAAAGCAAATCCCAAACATGAAATGGGAATGAGGGAGAAATATTTTTCTACTGTTTGCCTGTATCTAAGAAATACAGACCAAGGTAGAGTGACTTTGGTCTGGGGTGGGAAAGCCTGTGTGATGCCTGCAGCTGAAGGCACAGGGGCACCACAGGGGATTGCACTGGGGTTGTGCTCATCTCTCTCACCTACAACACTGCCAGGGATCGAGAGCTATCATTCATTTGGGTTGGCTATGGATGTGCTGAGCTTTTGAAGGCAAAATCTGGAGTGGGGGAAAGCACCGTCTTTGCATGAGCAACTGGAGTATTTAAACATCTGTGTGGAGCTGGAAGAGACAAAGCCCAATGGGATGGGCTGTGGTTGTCTGGGTTCAGTCCCAGCTCAGCAAATTATGAGGGCAGGAGGGAACCAGAGGTCTGGCCCCCATTTAGCCAATTAGTTGAGCACATGAGTCATCTAAATGAGGATCAGTTGGTTTATGTCTGCTGAGGGATAAGCCCAGGAAAAGGCTGAAGGGTCTTTGCTGGAGCCTTCCACGTTGAACAGAGCCTGCAGTTGTGCTTTTTCCTGGGCACGGGCCAGCACATTTGATCCCTGCAGTACAGGCATGCCCACTTTCTACATGAGTACCACGTGCAGCTTTTCTTGGGCTGCATTATCCCATCTATGGGGCATTTGCTATATATTTAAAGTTATTTCTCCTGCAGCAGCAGCAGCAGTGAGAGTCACCTGTATGTGGCATCTGCTGGAGAAGAACTGAGGCAAGTGTACATGTCCTCTAATATGGTTTGTATAACTGATAATGAAAGGAGGCACTGACCCCACAAACACCCATATGCAGAATCATTTTCGTTATCTCACTGTGACTGCTGATTGGTATTTTTAAATGTGCTCCTGATTAACCAACACACAAAAAAAGCTTAAAATTGGGGCTGCTGCCTCAGCACAGTGGCAGCAGGAGCCCATCCCCACCGAGGCAGCCCCTCCTCTCTGCCAAGGCCAGCTCATGGACGCTCAGGGCTAGATGGGGTAAAAAATCCAAACCAATTTACTGACAAAACTGAAAATGGCTTTGATGAAAACTGTTTGGGTTACAGTAAAAAGCCATTCCTCTATTCCTCTCTGGGTTTCTGGGACAGCTGGAACTTTTTGAATTAACCATTTTTTCCCCTGCCAGAAGCAGACTGGCTGAGTGACACTGATTTCTTTGTGCAGTCACCAGCTTTGATGGCCACTTGTTTGAAAAACATTTGTGAAATAACATTTTGAATTGTCAAATTATCCTGGATGAAAATTTTCTAAATGAGAAGATCTCAAATTGTGGAAAAAAAGGTAGACTTTTTAAAAACAAATACCAAGGGAAGAAAAAAAGCCCACAAAACTATAGATTATCACAATAAACTTCTGTTGGAGTCACACCAGATTGTTTTTTTCAAATCTTTTCTTTGTGCAGCTAAATGTGACTTTGATGACTTTTAAAATTCTTGTTAATGTTTCTGTTACAGTAGGAAATTTTCTTGATGAGCCAGTGCTTGTCCAAGACTAGGACAGAAGTTTTATTCCCCTTTCCATTAATCAGAAACTCTTTGTTACTGGTAGTTTTAAATTAATTCTATACATTTATCCAAGTCACATCTAAAACTGTATTCAAAGAGTTGCGTTATTTTTTTTCTGACACCAGCAGAATAATCTTGATTTTTCCAAGTGTAGAAAATAATTTTTGGCTTCCTTCTGTTTTTGTTTGGGCTTGTTTGATTTTTTTTTTCTTCTTTTGTTGCAGCTAGCTGTGGTAAGCATGGGGCTGGTCCCAGCAGCTTTCAGCTCTCTAAGTCCAGGTCACACACCAGCCTTCAGCTGAACCTCTGTGTGCCAAAGGTGGGCAATCCCATTGCAGAGAGCTGCAATCCCCTGCCCTGCCCTTCCCTGGGGCTGGAAATTTCCTACTTACCCTTAATTCAGCTGTCCTTTGTCTTTCTGCTTTTGAGACAAAATTAAAATGAGCAGAAATGAGGAGCTCATGCTCTGATTTTGGAGCAGGAGGGAGCAAACCTTGAGAAAACTCGTTGTCTCATTGCCTGTAAAGAATGTGAACCCGCTGGTCTGAGCACTGCGGTTAACTGTCTGTCTTTCCTAGACTGCAACTGTCTAAAAATAACAAAGCAGTGATTAAAAAATATCAATCAATATATACTTTTTTTAAACTACAGCTGGGAAGTGGTACAAAGAGGGGGATAGAGGAAAACATGGAAAAAGCTTTGTTTCCCAGGACCTTCCCTGTCTCAGCATGAGAAAATTTTTGAGAAGATGTTATGTTTAGCAATTTTTACCTGCTGTTGTGAATGGTTTCAGGCCCCTGTCAGGACTCACCAGACTCTTTCTCTCTAGGTATTCATCTAGAACGTGTCTAGTTTGTGATGTTGGTGCTCAGCTGGAATTAGATGGAGCTTGGGCTATCAGGTGCATTGGACAAAAATATGCTGAAGGGCAGGGCTTGACCCCAGATCTCCCCATGTAAGGTGAGAAGAGGGAAGAGGTACAGGTGGGGATGGGGCTTGCTCAGGGTGGTGGTGAGGAAGTGATCACAAGCACACTGAGTTGTGGCCAGGCCTCTGTTCGCTGTCCCTCTCCCAGCTGATCTGGCTGTTTTCACAGGATAGCCTGGGGGAGAAGTGGGGATGTCCTCTGAGATCAGGCTGGGGGAAGAGAGGATAAGGGCCAGCAGATCCTGAGGAGCCATGATGTAGCACAAGGATGCTCTTCTGAGAACTGCAGAAAAAGGGCACCAATTCCCCAGGCCAGTGGGGTTTGAAGGCAAGTGGTGAGGGGCATCTTTGGGGTCCTGGTCCAGGGGGAGCCTGGCTTGGGGACAGGAGGGCTACTCACAAGCAGAGACTACTATACCCAGCCTGCCTGGCCCTGTGCCAGTGGCATGCACTGGAGGGTCTTGCAGGGTCTGGAGATGTCACACCATGGAACTGCTGCTGAAATGCAGGTCCTGTCTATGGCATCCCATGGTGACACTGTTGTGGAGCATGGTGGTAACTGCTGGGATGTATCCAGAGCATTTCCCTCCTTCCAGGACTAAGCTCCAGGAAGTTTTATATGCATTTACAGCACTGTTGGGTTTCTGCCACTGTCAGGCTGGGCTCCACTGCCATTGGAGGGACACCTGCAGCCGCAGAGGGACGTGTTCCACGCACCCTGCCCACTGACATAACCACTCGCAGAGGCAAGTGAGGGAGCTGTGGCAGGGACATTTCCCACTCAGCCCCATTCATACAGAAATGCTTGAAAAGGTCTGGCTTTCACTTCGGGATGGAGTGAAAACAAATGTTGTAACCTTATCAGTTGTTATGACAGGTCTGAAACTTGCCTTTGCTGTGGCTCATACCACCACATCCAGAGGCAGGAGGTGGGATGTAGAGCAGAGCATGCTCTCTGTGGGGCAAGGCACCAGATATCTGTTGGTGTACCCACCACTGTTCCCATGCACCTTCCCTCCAAACATGGCCCCTTGAAGATCTGAGTATCTGAGCAGAGCCATCTCTCACACCACAGGCAGAAGCCAGACTTGTAGCAGTTAGGTGAGGGAATGCAGATCCCCAGCTGGGACCCCACGGTGCGCATGAGTGTGCCAGTCCTTGGGGAAACACACGGCAGAGAGAGTGTGGAGACAGGCAGAGACACACCTGTAATGTTATCCAGCAGAAAGGATTTCCTCAGGGACCTCTGCCAGAGAGGTGAGGAGTGAGAAACTGTGTCCTGTTGCTGAACATCTCCTGTGTCTCAGGAGCTGGTTTCTCTTCCTCCCCTGCCAACAAGTGGCATTGCAGGAGGTAACTCCAGCCTCACTCCCCTTCCTAGATGAAACCCTGACTATTGCTGATGGCTTGGCCCAAGCTAGCTCTGGTGGGATAAGAGGAGTGGAGACCCCCTCACACAAGAGATAGGATGGGAAGACTGGGTGAGTGTTGCTTGGCACTTTTAGAGATGCTGCCTTGCGTGGAATGCACCCCACGGTCCTTTTTTCCTTCCTTGTCCCTCCCTTCAGTCTCAGATACCTCCCTTAATTTGCCATCATTTTAAGGGCCCTATGGGTGTTTCCTGGATGGGAGCCAGAGAACCTCAAACCTCTCTGCAGCAGACGAAGAGGGATGTTTGGCTGTCTGGTTTTCCCCATAGGATGGGGTCTAGGGCAAGACAACCCTTACCACAAGTGCTTTGAGGCACATGGGGGTCAAAGCTATGGGTGTTTCTCCCAAAACACGTGGCACTGCATTTCACAGGTCACTCTGGTGGATGGTGACCCACAGAGCTGGCCAGAACAGCAGGACGTGAAACGCTGTCCAGGTGACAACCTCTCAGACCAGTGGTCAGCACCCATGGGGAGTTAGACAAGCAAGACTGGGCTGGACACCTTGCCCCTCTCCTCGGCCCTATGCCGTGCGGGGGGAAGCTGCCGGGGAGCATCCCTGCTCGCCCCGGGGCCGCCCGGGAGCGATCGGCGGGCACCGAGCTCCATCTAGGGGTCAGGGAGCGCCTGGCGAGCGCTCCCCTCGTCCCCCGCCTAAGGCACAGGGTGGGGATGAGCACGGGCGGCCGAGCCTCAGGCGAACCAGCGAATGGTTCAGAAGGAGAGCACTGGGTGCTCAGGATGAAGGATAGCCAAGCCCAGCCCTGAGCGCGTCCTTGGAGACACAGCCTGTCCCTGAAGGGGACACAGAGTCAGAATAATTTAGGTTGGAAAAAACCTTGCAAATCATGGAGTCCAACTGTCAACCTAACAGTGCCAGGTCCACCGCTAAACCATGTCCCTAAGCACCACAGCTACATGCTTTTTTTCTTGGATAGCCCTGAGAAATTCAAGGGATGGATTCCCCTCTATTTAGTATTCCCCACTGGGATTAGAAAGTGAGACTTTCCATAGGATATGCTGAGTGCTGATGCTTCATGTGCTGTGTTAGTTGCAGGATGTTTGGGTGCACTGGGCAGTGCCACGATGGGATGTGGGGTGTGTGGTGTGTGCAGCACCCCTGCTTTGGGGTTGCAGCCACACCAAGAGCACAAAGCTGAGGCCCTCGACTGCCTGAGCTCCAGCAAGGCATGGAGAAAGGGGTCTGGCTCCATTCCTCTCTTGGCTACACTCCCCTATCTCCTGGCTCATGGAGCACAGTCACTGGGGACAAACAGCTGGGATTTTTAAGCACAGAGGGATGAGCTTTGATCAAAACAGGTGGCTGCAACAACTCTCTAGGACAGCCAAGAGGCTGCTTGCATTCATCAAAACAAAAAATATAAACCTATGAAACACTGAAGCAGATAAAAAAGGAAGCAATGATTTTTGTCTTTGTGACAAACAAAGTCAATAAAGCTCAAGGAAACCACCTGTATATTATTATCCCATATTCATATGTTTAATGCTATTAAAACAAGAGTCTGGGGTGAGCTGCAGGAAATCAAAGCACTTAATGGTGCAGACAGAAACCTTCTCCCTCCCCAAAGGTGATTTGAACCAGTTTAAGCAAATGTCTTTGTCTCTTAAAATAATTATGTGATTTAGAGGCACTTTTCCCTGGCTCGCATCAAATGACTTTAATAGGGTCTGCTTGTGTGTGTCTCTGTGTGTCAGTTTAACAAGTTACTGCTTTTTAAAGTTGCATTTATAGTCCAGTATTCACCAGAAAAGTAATTCTCTACGAGAAGGGATTATTTTTGTTCCACCATCACTTGGCATTTATTCCACGGAGCATTTAGTAGTGAAATGGTGCCCAGAGGGCAGAGGCCAAAATGATTTAAAAAGATATGTTGAAATTTGGGATAAACATTCTCTGGATGGTCTACCAACTTTCTCTTCTGTGCCCAATAGCTTTGGTCCTCTCTGGTCCAGTCTTGGCCACTCTCTTGGCCCTACTCAAGGTCAGGCTGATCTCTATCCTCCTTGCCTGTGTCCTCCTCATGGCCTGGCCCAAAATGGGATTTCCCTAGGGCAGAGGAGAGCTGACAGCAGGCCCTGACAGATTGGGATGGGGATCTGAAGTTGAGTTTCACACTTGCCAACACTTGAGTGGCAGATGCCCTGGGTGAGTCCTCACAGGTGACCCTTCTCTCTTTGTCTGACAAAGACCAGCCAGTGCTAGGGAGAAAAGGACTGTTTTGGGGGCTAGGTGAGCATGCAGAGGCACAGCAGGAGCCAGACTCCACTTCCACCCCCTACCACAGCCATGACTGGGCCAGACATTTGGGGTGATGTTGAGACTGCTTGCTGATGTACGAAATGGGAAAAAAATCTGGGAAGACTGAGAAAGAGCTCAAGTGTGGTAGGAAAGAGGGAAGGTGAATGCACAGCAAACCTGCTGTTGTGCATTGTTTCCTGCAGCGAGGAGAAAGCATTGACACTGTGAGATAAAGCCCTGGTGAACCCTGCTTGGCACAGTCCTCAGTTCTCGTGGGGTTGCTGGGGAGCAGAGCACTGAGCCATGCTCCTTGGGGAAGACACTTGCTGAGTGAGCTGCTTCATTTATTCCATGCCCTGGAGGCACTGGGAATCTTCTCAGCAACTGAACTGTGCCACTGAAGCAGCTAATTTCTCCTCACAGGTATATTTGGCTGCTTCAGGTAAGGGTAAAATGAAGTCTCATGTGAATTATCAGTGCAGTTGGAGGAGGAGGGGGACAGTGGCAGCTCAGCAGCAGCCAATCTTATTTCTTGCAGAGAAATATCACCAGTACAGACACTGAGACGTGCAAGAGAGAGGGCTCAGCAGTTAAAGAATTGGGCTGTGTAGTGGTTTAGTCTAAATCATTTCTTACTTACTTAACTTCTGTGAGATAAAAATTAGGAGAAAGCAAAGCAGGCACAAACTTAAAAGACTATAAGAAGTTTATTAACAGACCTAAAAGAAGGAAACAAAAGATAGAATCAGACTAAACCCTCAGAACACTTCTCCTCCCCCCTCCTTTCTTTTCATGCTGATAACGTAGAAACAACTTTGGAGATTTTAGTCAGTTTACCACTTCTATAATTTTTTCAGTTCACATAAAGAGATAGGAGTCTCTGAGTCTTTCTTGCTGGCCCTATGGAGACATTCCCACTAGAGGCACTTCTCTTATGGGTTCAATATCACAGCAAAACAGCCGCCTGGGGGGTTTTCTGCTTGCAGTGAAAAAAGTCCCTAACCTCGAATCACCACTTACCCAAAGCTGCTTTTCGAGGGTTTCAATTTGAGCTAACACGGGGTGTCAATTTAAGGCTGAGCTGTTCAGGAGCAAGGTCTTCTTTACTCATCTCTAGGAGCAATCTTCATCTCTAGGAACTGGGGTCATCTTCGCACTGACCCCTCCTGGTTCCTTTGTATGGTCGGTTCAGTCAGTGGATCAGTCCACATCAGAGGGTGGGACCATGCCCCCCACCCAGTAAGCAGCCAAAGATTGCAGGTGTCAGTCCATATCAGATGGTGAGACCATGCCTCCCACTCACTAGGCAGAATCAATTCCAGGTGTACTGCACACCCCTCCAGGTGAAGGTAAAACTGAGTCCAAACACTCTGGAGCCAAAAGAATAGAAGAAAAAATGCAGAGGCACCTTAGCTTCTAATTGCTCTACCTCCCTCCAATGCTCTATGAAATTACAGCAGGGACTCCAATAGTCCAGTTCATCTCCAAAGGGTTTTTGCAACAGAATTTCAGCTTCCATGTTTGAAGCATCTCCTCTATCTTTTCTCTCAGGGTTTCAGCCTTTCTGTCTTTACTGACTTATACCATAGGGTGTCTCTTCATGTCCTTTCACCTTTCTCTCTGAGAGAGGATCAGCACTTTCAGGCCCATCTGCTCTGAAGAAATCTTAACAGCACTAACAGGGTTAATCTCACCCAGCCAGGCTGGAATTTCTCTTCTCTCTCTCGGTCCCACGATCTCTGCCGGGCAGCCGGAGCTGAGCTCTGCCGTGGCGGTGAAGGGGGGCTGCTGCCAGCCCAGCTCTACCTGCATGGGGCAGGGCTGGGGGGCCCAGATAGAACAGGGCCAAGGAGGGGGCAGCTGCCTCCCGGGTTGGGCCAGGCCCAGCTCTGTGGGATGCAGGGCCCGGAGGCCCAAGTTGTGTCTTTAATGGCCAGAAGTCCAGAGAGCTTTCCTGGGCTCTGTCTATATTAAAATGTGATTTGCAGAGGCTTGTCAAACTCCTAAGTGGCTTAAAACTTGCTAATAATCAAGCCAGAAAATTGATTGGTTCTGATCAGAACCAGAAGGACCTCTTTGCAAAAAACCAGTTCCGTGTCAAACCACGACAAGCACAAAACAGGCTAAAGAAATGGTCTGAGCAGGACATCTGCAGCCCCTCCCACTGATACAAGGGAAGAGATGGGCACTACCAAGTGGGGAGCCAGGAGGATGGGTGAGATGGTGCTGTCTGCAGGGTACCTTTGTCTAGCCACATCGAACACCAGGCCATTGGATCATGGAGCTGAGCTGGCTCCAACAGCAGCAGTGGGTAAACCTCCTCCACAGGATGCTGGTGCAAAGACCACTGGCTCTCTGGTGCTCTGCTGGCTGCTGCAGCTCATGGGGGACACCTCATGTACCTGCAAAAGGAGCCCAGAGAACACTACCCCTGCAGTAGGATCAAGTTGCTCCACCAAAGCAGGCAGCAACATAGCAAGGAAATGTTCAGGGCTGCAATCCAGAAAGTCTGGATTCTTTATCTCTGCTACGGCACTGGCTTTGGTATGTGGGTCTTGTCTTCCAGAACCACGTGGCTTGGAGCCATGCTTTGCTAGGTCTGCCCAGGTGGGAAGTAATCCAGAAATGGAGGAAGGAATATGAAATGCTCCCGTGACTCATGTGGGTGAGAGATTAATGTTTTGTGGCCACAACAGATCCTTCTAGCAATTCATCTGACCTACTGGCACAATTATGTTGGACCCTTAGTTTGTGCTTCAGACTCCTCCTTCTTGATTAGTAGCATATCTCCTAGAGGAATATCATTATTTGGCTAAAGGGGCCCTGTGATGGACAATCTAGCCCTCTATCCCAGCCCTACAAGGCTTTTAGCATGTTAGAAATTGCAGCTTTAACCCTGAATTGCTTTGCGTCAAATCCAGAATTCATTGAGCCTTTTGTGTCTTTTCAAGGTTAAAGCAGCAGCTTTCACTGGAAATAGGTTTCCTTACCATGTATCTTAAATCTTTTCTGGAGAAAGTAGTCAGATCAATTCTCACATCCTTTGTGTCTGCAATAGCTGTGATTGAAAACATCTGCACTCTCTGTCCTGATATAAAGCCACCAAGAAGGGCTATTGCCTTCTGTTGACCTTTCATCTCTTTTATAAAATCAGAGCAAACCAGCGCCTTGTAAATGGTCTCTCCTGCTCCCGGTGTGTTGTTTGCTCACTCAACACTGACGTCTTTGCCTTTAGGTGGTTATGAGGGAGCTGAATGTGTGGGTTTCCCAGGGGAGGATGAGACTCAGCTCCTTTGCATTAGTCTGTTGCTGGGGTTATTCATTGACACTGGACTAACAAACTCAAATTTTGGGAACCATGGGTCCAGGTCTGCAACAGTACAGTGATGGAAATTTAGTATAATGAGCCCATTAAGGCATTTGTACTGGAATGGGAATCCCTGAGACACATTGCTGCAGGCTGGTTGCTGTAGGAAAGTGTGTTAGCAGACTGGGTCCATCCAGTCCTTTTCCCTCACTCATAATCCCATTCCTCAGGTGGTTGTTCATTCACCACTTTCACAATTAAAGATTAATACTTCAGTCTTCCCATCAAGTGACACAGAGCTCAGTCACCCAGTCACCCCCTGTCACCTGCAGCCGGGGAGTGTGGGGCTGAGGGATGGGCCCTTCCCATGGAAGCTCTGACACCAAGGTGCAAATTATTAACTTTGCTGGTTCAAGGTGGATTTCCTAAACCTTTCACCCTGGTTTAGAGAACCCATCTGCATGGCCAGCCCGGCATGGACACAAGCACCTGAACATCTTGAAGCACCACAGTGAATGGGACACGGCATGAAATCTAGCCTCAGTTTTTCTCTGGAGTTGAGCATTTGGCCATTTCCTCATCCCAATAAGGAGTTTGTTCTGAGGCCCTGATGGTATCTGCCTGAATGGGATAAGTGGCTGCGAAGGTCTGAGCCCCCTTTGCCCATCTCCTGCCCAGAGGGAGGGAATACTGTGGGATATACAGGTGGGGAAGCAACACTTCCACTGCAGTAATCCCAAATCAGTTAAATAATATCCAGATTTACAGCAAAAAAAAAGCCCTTGTCCCCACGCTACACAGTGGCCTGCAAACAGCTAGTCATGAGGATTTCCCAGGACAGTTCTGCTGCAGTTTTCCAGGGAATTGAGAGATGAGAGTCTGGTGGCAGCAGCCAAGGTTCTCCCCCTGCTCCAACCTGAGGAATGCCCCAGCAGGGAGGGTCTGACCCTGCCCTTGGAATGCCAGCCTTGTCTCCTGCTCGTTCCTTGCCCTGTTATAACATCCTTTCAGCAAAGTGGTGAGTTATCTTAATTTTGCAGACAGCAGCACTCAGGGATAAGGTAACTAATTTGGGAAATTATCCTGGCTGTCAATTCCCTGAGTGATTGGAGGGAGAGGCTTTGAAGCCTCACGCATGCTCCCTGCCATTCACTTGGGCTCGAATTACCCTTTTATTTTACTTCCTCCTTGTTCTCATTGCCACACCACTCAAACTAAAATTATTCGCCTACAACCACAAATGCAGGGATATATCACCGGGAGTGCTGTAGGGCTGTCGCCATATATAATTCTCTGAGCTCAATATTTATAGAGCTACACACAGCACAAATCATACCCAGAAAGCCCATCGAGCTGGAGAGCTAGGTATAAACTCCAGAAATATCACAAGCCATCGCTCACAGGAGACTGCCCGGCAGACCCGCTGGCCGTACATCAAGCTGTAATGCCATCCGAGTCCGCACTTGGTGCTGGAGTGGATCAGAGGTCACTTCCAAGCTTTTCTTCCATAAATCCTGGGTGCTGGCTCTCAGCAAGGTTAGGGGCTGGGAGAACCCTGCTCTGAGTGCTCCTTCCTTCTACTTGCTGCTGCTGACACTGAGCTGTCCCAGCACTCTGTGTGGGCATTTATCTTGGGGGTCTTGTCCTCCCTTTTGCCCCTCAGCTACAGGAACCAGAGATGAGAGGGAGGAGGGTTGTGCTGAATCTTACAGCTCCACTGCACAAGCTACGGGACCTGACAGCTTCTCTGAAATGTCTTTCTGCTGGGCTTTGGGGGAGTCTGAGTCCCTGTTCTTCTCACTCCTAAGGGTCACATTTTCCCTCATACCCCATCCTGTGCAGGGCTGTGAATTTTCTCCAAGTGCCCAGGTGGTTATGGGCACCCAGTAGCCTGCCCACCCACATAGCAAAGGCAGCCATCAGTCCTAGAATAGTTCAGGTCCTTCTGTCACTGCCTTCTCTCCTCTTTTCCCCCTTTTCAAAGCTTCTCCCTGGTTTGGGTGGAGCTGATGCCTCACTGGGGATGGAGGAGTAGTTCCTGACCAGGGCAGGCCCCAATGCTGTTTGGGGCTTTTGTATTGCATTTAAAGTCAATCCAAAGAGCAAAGCACATGTGAAATGGGTTCTCTGCAGATGCAGACTAATCCTTCCCCAGCTCTTCCCACCCTGGCAACTTCTACCCTCTTGTGCTGATGATCTAAAGGGTACCACGACAGGTGGAGAAGATCCAGATGAGACCCGATGCAATGAGCAGGTGAAGCCTCTCTGAAGCAGGGCAGCAGTGACGTGGTGCTTTCTGGATAAGGAACTGCTGGGATTTTGCCTGAGAAATCACCAGCCAGACAATTACTTTTATTTCTAAGCTGCATATGATGGACTTGAGCTAACCAGTCTCTGGTTCTTCCCTTTCCCCCAGCAGCGTGGCAGACAGACTCTGACATTTAAGCAAAATAAAATCCAACCCTTAGCATTAAGTAAAACTCCCAGCGTGATGGGTTCATGGCTTGCAGCAACATCTCAGCAGGGGCGTGTTAAAGCTGGTCTCCAGCGAGTGGAAGAATGAAGCTTTGCAAAACCCTGACGAGGCAAAGCTCCTAAAACAACAATTGAATTAAACTTAATTCATTTTCACTTAATATCCTTATAGTGCCTTTAGCAAATGAGGCTGTTATTATTTTGAGGAGGAAAATGGGGAGGTGCAGTCTGGGTGGAATTCACATCTCCTTATTGAAAGATAGAAAACTTCGGTGGAAATAAAAAAAGCCATGGGAAGAAATGCAGAAAGTTCAGATTCTCCACTTTGGATGAAACACCCCCAAACTCATCCAGCTGCGTGTTCTTCAAGATGTGCCTGAGGCTCCAGAGTGTGCAAACCCACATTTTTTTTTGCCATATGCTGGAGGTTTGTTGGCTTTGGTCACATCCAACATCTGTGGGCAGTTGGCCAGGTTCTTCCTTCCCTCCTCTCACAGTTTTGAGTTTTTCTGCATCATTTGAACCCCAAAGGTCCCCTGCTAGCCTTGTCCCTCACAAGCCCAGTCTGAAAAGAGTTTGAAACACTGTTCTCACTTGTGTTTCCATGATATATCAGTGTGAGCCTTTCCCTTGAGAAGGCTGAGTTTACCTCATGACTCTGGCCCTGACTCAGTGGGGCAGGAAAGCACAAGCTCAGGGTGGTCCTGCCCCATGGCAGCCCTGGACACTCACTATTCAGGACAACCTTTGTCTATCTGCCTTATTTCTAGCCATGTCTCCTGTTTGCTTGGTGCCCACCTTTATTTCTACTGGGGATGGGATTTGGCAAGCCCCTCACTACCAAGATTGTCTTTCTCTGTTGGGGTTGCAGAACAGCCTCCCAGAAAGGATATCCTGCAGCTCCTCCCCTCAGACATCCTAGCAAAGAAGGAATATCTCATGATCCCACACTCCAGAGAGGGATGGTCAACCAAAGCAAGGAGCAAACAAACCCAAGGAGCCGTCCCAACCCGGGTCTGAAAAATTCCTTTCTCTCAAACCTCAGGCTCTGCTAACCAGAGAGAGTAAAGGCTGCTCTGAAATGGCCATGCAGGCACTGAACTACAGTTCCCAGTAGGCCTCAAAGCAAGGGTCCTCCTGGTATGGAAAAGCCTCCATTTGACTTGATCATGCTCCCTAGGGATGGGGACAGCTGGGGGATTTTAGGGTTTCAGGGCTAGAGGCAGCCGTTGTTCATTGCTGCGTAAGCAGCAGCAACAGCAGGCATTACAGCAAAATTAATTTCCACTCTGAATGCAGCTCTCCTGTGTCACTGCTGCCTTTACAGTCTTTTTCCCAGAGCTCAAGAAAATAGCCCAGACTTTGCAAGGTCGCCTCACCCTCTGTTTTGCTCGGAGGCAAGCTCCACTCCAAATAATCCTCTTCTGACAGACCTTTTTGTGTCTCTTACTCACAGAAACCTTTCTCCATCTGCCCTGGTTAGGGCAACAGCTTCTTAACTCTAGGAAAAATGAGAATAAACTTTCTTATTAAGACACAGCTTTTCAAAACTCTCTGTTCTTCTCTTCAATTAGAACTGGATAATTTTAGGGTTATGCTAACAAAACTGAATGAGAAGGTCCCTGGGACAGTGAGCACCCATCCCTCATGTCTGCATCCCCTCTGCTGCCAACAGATGCTGCTGCTGCTCTCTCTTGCTACCAGGCAGGAGCAAGCAATATTCAGAGCCTGTGTCTGCAGCAGGGACAAGATAACTTCACTGGAACATTTTCCAGTAATATGAAAAGTTAGCATATACTTGTCATCTATTTCTCTGCACCTTCCTGCTGCTAGCAAGACACACCTCTTGACCCCAACAGACTTTTAGAGCTATTCCAACAAAATCCAGCTTTCCTTTCAAAAGCAAAGACTAATGGGAAAAAAATTAGCAGTCATGGTGGAGTACTTCATCAAAATCAGATCATCAGGGTTTTGTTTTTTTAGAGCATTGCAGATGAAGAAGAATATGAGATGAACTCCACCATCTCTGGGGCTGGCATGAGCTATTTGCCTTCTGTACCTCTCGCTAAGAAATAGATTTTTTTTTTTTGAGCGCTATTCCTTTGAAGGGAGATTCCTGCCTTGGTTGAGAGCCAAGGCCTGGAAAAAAATGAAGATCTGGGTAGGCATTTGCCAGAGCTTGTGAATGGACTCCTGTTCTCAGCGTATACAAGACCCACACCCACTAGGAAACTGCATGGAAAGCACCTGCTTCTGTCTTGGCAAGGTGAGCACCCGAGGAGCTGTGAGGGGCACAGAGCTCACATTGCATGTTGTGCTTCAGCAGGGCTCCTTCTGACCAAGTCCTGGGGGCTCTCAGGGCCAGCCAAAGACACCCAGAGGGCCTCCCAAGCAACCTGTGCCAGGACACTGAGAACTTTTCAAGGAGCATTGCTGAGCTCTTGTGCCTTGCTTTGGACACCAGCTAAGAGAGGAGCAAGGCTCAGCCTGTGCTGTGCACGCAGGCTCCAGCCATGTTTGCAGGTAGTGGAATGCCTGTCCCATTTCCCCCCAAAAAAATTTCCTGTCCAAACCTTTTCTTTCCAGTCCCTGGAATATAATTCTCACCCTCCCTGCTGTAAAGGGGAGCCTAGGAGGGTACCAAAATCAAGGCTGCAACACAGCAAAAAGAGAGCAGAAGGACTGGGAAGCATTCACCCTGGAGTACTTACCATTCCTTCAACTTTCTTACCACCAAACCCATTGCAAAAGAGTTTTGAGGGAGAGGCTTGTCAACACTCCAAAGTGAGGTGCTTCAGAGCTCAGCCCTGACTGTCTGACCCAGACATCTGTTAAATGAAATAGGAGGTCCTGGTGGCAGAACCAAGATACGAGTTGATTATTATTTCTTCTCACTTTGGGGTGATCTTGTCTGTGTCTTTACATCTTGCAGTGCTAATTATGCTTTTGCTTTCCCTTGAAGCGTTCATGGATCAAATAGAGCAGATTGCCTCTCCCCTTGGCCATGGTTTCTGCACCCTGGGCTGGACAGGGCACAAAGAATGAGAGCAGAAGTTGTTTTGCAACCTTGCTCATGAGTATTGAGGCTGATTCCTCCTACAGGGCAAAAAAAGAGACAAAGAAGAGAAATTAAAACTATTAGTATCAAACAATTAAGGACTGTGTTTGAATTAGGTGAAAAATAAATGGGACTATTCGGGAAAAACCTTAGCAGATCATAAAATAATACCTTTTTAAGAAATGAGAAATAGAAGCTAATTACAGGCTGTGTGACATTGGCTGTATGTTGGTGCTTGTGCTGATGGACTTGGAAGTTGCTTGACTGCTCCAGCTCATTTTGATGTACTGAAAAGCACTGATGGATGAGGGGCATGCAGGAGTAGCAGCCAAGGATTTTTTTTTGCTTCATCATTGAATCATAACATAATTCAGGTTGGAAGTGACCTCAGGAAGACTCTGATCGAGCTCTCTCTCTGAGCAAGGCTCGCTGCTGCTAGGGCAGGTTTCTCAGTTCAGTAAACCTTTGAATGTTGACACGGTTAGTGACTTCAAATTTGGATCTCTGGTCCAGTATTTGACTATCCTTCAAGTAGAAAGTTTCTTTCTCTTAGAAGTAATCGCAGTTTTCTTTGATGCAACTTGTCTGTCGCTCCTCCTGTCCACTGGCCTTTCATCTTTCCCAGTACTCCAAGAAGAGTCGGGGTCCATTTTCTCTAACACTCCACCAAAACATCCCTGGCGTGGATGAGGGTGTCTGAGCAAAGGATGTGCTAGCACAGGACACCGGGGGGAGCTGTCAGCATGAGCATGAAGGAACGTGACTTGTGATACTCCCTACTCTCAAGGCTTAACTACTTTCACAAACAAAAAAACAACAACAATAAAAAAGAACTTGCAGAGAATAATTTTATTTTCCTTCAAATTATTATTATTTTTCTGAAAATACTCGTGGGAGGTAAAAGGGTCATAATACTCATTTGTGTGCTCCCGAGGCAGGGTTAATACCTGGAGGGTGATTGTTGCCCATGACAGTGACAGCAGAAAATAACCTGGGGACAGTCAACCAGCAAATATATATAGTACTTCATGCTGTCAGCTCTGCCAGCCTCAGAGCAGGGTGCTGAGGATCCCATGAGCAGTGAAGGGGGGACATTGTGTCAAGCAGCTGGCAGGTTTGGGATAGGACATATACAAGGGAGGGCTCATCCCAGGTGTGAAGTCCTGTCAGTTGACAGGCAGTGTCCCCAGGGACTCTGCAACCCTCTTGGTTCTGGGGGTGAAGAAGGAGGCAGGAGAGTTTCTGCTAGAGGTGACCCTGGCACACAGCAGGGAGTGCTCCAAAGATCAGTTGCCAACGACAGCAGGATTTGAAACAACCAAGGATTGAATTTACTTGTCATATCTATAATCATATTTTGGCTGAAATTCAACGAGACATTTAAATTTGGGAGGACAGGGACTGAGGGGTGTACACAACATGCTCACAGGATTGACTAGGAAGAACTGCTTGCTTTTGTGTCACCCCACTGTTTCTGAGATGTGTCAGGTCATGTCTAACCCTGTGCCTGGTTTTCACCTTCTATCTTCTCCCCGAGATCTGTAGCATGGATGTCACTTTAAGTGGCAATCCTCTCCAAAAATGACTGTGAACCAGGGGATGGGTTTCACTCTTCAGGCTGCATTACTGTGGTAGCATCCTGCTTCCTCCTGACATGAGGAGGGTTACAATATGTTTTTTCACATGGTGACATCAGTAGTGTCACAAGCGCTGGAAAATACGACTTGATTTATCTGTGAAATGTGAAGCGGCTGCTCACCTCACAGAAAAAGGAACGCCCCAGGGCGTTTTGCTCAAACCAAAAGAAGAAACCCTTCTTCTCTTCAGCTTTTAACTTTTAGAAGGGCTTCCTCCCTAGTAAAAGCTCTTGTCAGGAGGCAGCTCACGCTGCTCGGTCCCACACGGGGGTGCCGTCCGTGTTTTGGGGCCGGGAGGCGGTGCGGCCTGCAGAGGTCCCCCTCGCCTAAGCTTTGAGCGCCGGGCGGCGGCGCTGGGCGGGAAAGCGGCCCGGGCGGGAAACGCGGCCCCCTCACGCCCCTCGTCCCGGCTCCCTCCGCCGCCTCCCAGAGCAAAGCGGCGTTGGGATGCCCACGGGTGTGTCGTAAGGATATGGCGTGCTGAGCGTGGAGAAGCGATGGCCTCTAAGTGGGACGCCAGGAAGGCAGGACAATTAACAGCCCGGGCTAATACGCAGTAATTGCGGGCAGTCGGAATTGGGGGTCCCGCGGCTTGTCCTGCCCTGCCGAGGAGGAGCCTGGTGCAGGACAGAGACACTTTGAATCTTGCCGACAGCAGTGGCCTACAGGCCTGACATCACCGAGGAGAGAGGCAATGGGACAGGGCAGCCCATTCCTCCTTCCCAACTCCCGCTGGATCCAGCTTTTGCTCCAGTCTCTGTGATGGATTTGGAGTCCTCGAGTTTGTGCCCATGTTAATACTGTGGCGGCTCTATCTTTGGCAGTGCGTGGGAAGCAATGAGTGGCCCCAGCTGCATGAAAAGGTAATAATTACTGGAGACATACTAGAGGAAACAAAAGAGGGGTGTTCCTTCCTGTGCCCAGTGGCATCTAAAAGCAGGGGTACTGCAACCAGCTGGAAGGGACTCACCCACATGGCCAAGGCTGTACCCCTACAGGTACATGCTGTGTCCCCTGGCCTTGCTGCAAAGCCAGACCAAGCAAGGCAGGGGTGTGCAGGATGCCCCGAGTCTCCACCACAGCTTTTCTGGGTATAGTTACAGGCCTCGCCTCACCCTCAGTGCATGGGCCATGGTAACCCTGCCCTGAGCAGGTGCTGGAGCACTTGGGTTTGATGTTGAAGTTTAGGAATGGGGACAGTGCTGCTCATTCATCTAATCCACTACTTTATAATAATATCAATAATATCAATAATAATAATAATAATAATAATAATAATAATAATAATAATAATAATAGTAGTGGATGAGATGATCCATTCACCCATGTGGCAGTACCTGCAATTTTTTACTGTGGGGGCAAGGACATGAGCTACCACCACCCATAAACTACTGTGTGTGGGCCTCTCCACAGCCAGCAAGACTTGAGCTCACAGTCCCATCACTTTTCCATCAAATACCATGTTCCTGCTCCCAAATAAAGGATTTTTTTTTTGAAAAGGAAAGCTGAATAGCAGCCAACTACTAGAGTAAAGAGCAGAAAATTCTGTGAAAGGGTCCTCTGAGGGAGTTGGCACAGGCTCCAAGTTTCTGTGGTGACGTGTTCTGTGGTCTCCTGTTCTCACTGCTGTGATCTCTGAGCAAGGTGTGAGTCCCTTCCAAGGGAAAAGTTATTTCCATAATAAATGGACTGGGGGGAGCTGAGAGGAATATTGGCTTTGCCAGGAAAGAGCAGATCAGAAGTGATATATTGGAATAATTTCAACGTCTTGGAAAACTCCAGTTTGGCTGTAATATTAATGTTTTTGAAGATAAGGAACATTTGTGCAATAAACTTGTGGTAGTTCAGTGTGGCCTTGGCACTGCTTTGGGCTATGAAACCATCATGGACCCTGTGCACTGAATGCTCTGAGCTCCCTGAATGTCCATGCTTGGCTGCCCTGAACGTTTTTCCAGCAGCGAGTTAGTGGGTTCTGTGAGAATAGAGAAGAGGGACTGGTGTTGGTGAGGGTGTGCCCGCTGGGGGTGGTGTGGAGGGGGCAGCTGAGTCCTTAGCAGGGGATGTGTTTGCAGATTGGGGCACCATTAAGAGCACTTCTAACCCTAGGGGTTAGGGCCTTGGTGAAGCAAGACCTCCCTTTTGCCATGTGCTGCTTGCTCTGTGAGCTCCCTTCCCAGGCGGGCACTGGAGGGCACCTGGGGATTCCCCTGCAGCCGGGGCAAGTGTGAGCCACACTCTCCTGCGCCAGAGGAGGGGGGCACAAAGACTCCCCTGCTTTGCAGGCTGCTGTGACCGGCTGCACTCTCTCACCATGAGGTTTGCTCTGGATTTAGGAGCAGGAGGAAGCAGGGGGTGCCGTGAAGCTGTAGCCTGTCTCCCCAGAAGTCAGGACAACTCAGAGCATGGGAGAGCTTTGCTGCGGCCTCAGAGTTCCTGCATCCCTCTGAGGGACCCCCACCAAGTCAGGGGAAGTCCCCCCAGCATCCATGGGCCCACTGAACCTGGGAAGGGCCTGAGGGGCTTTGGGGGTTTTCCCAGCCGCCACACTGCTCACATGTGGAATTCTTGCTCCTTTCCTTGCCGTGACTGCTCAGTTGCCCCTGCCCCATTCGTGTTTCTGCCTGCGGAGCCATGGCTGGGGCAGGGGGGGATGGAGGCAGTGGGGGAGCACTGTCTTGTTCGGGAAATGGGAGACAGGGGTTGGGAAGGAGGGAGAAAGGCTTTTGCAGAAGAAATCGATATCCCGTGAAAAGTAATTATTGAAGCATAAATTTATCATAAGGGTGATCACCAATAAAACATCTCTTGGCGACGTTTTAATTTAAAATCAAATTCGAAAAGGCCCCCCTCCCCCTTCAAAAAAAAATCCTTAACAAGCAGAAAAATAACTGCAGCCCTTGGAACACTTCATTATACGTTCAAAGAGAGCTCCATCATCTTCGCACCGACGCCGGGCTCTGCTCTTCTGATGGATCCAATGCAGCTGATTTATGGAAATGACTTGCAAATCCATAAATGTAGTTTGCAGTGACAGCCGTGCATATCACTAGTAATTCCTTTAAACTATGCAAAGAAAAATGATT
>JACBWW010000010.1:20565354-20570354 GCA_020086605.1 Lanius collurio | reverse complement strand
AAAGCGGGGGCAGAGGGTGTGGGTGTGGGGATGGCTGGCAGGCAAAATGCTGTTGCCGCCCCGGACCCGCTGCCGTAGGTATGGGGACAGTGGGGGGCCAGGAGCGGCTGGGATGCGCTGTGCTGCCCGACAGCCTTTCCGCATGTCGCGATACAAGGGAACGGTCGCGATATGGTTGCAAATGTTTAATGTTTACTGCTGGGGGCGGATGGGAAAGGCGGTGTGGGATGCGGAGGAAATGGGGAGAGCCCTGTGCCACCCCCGTCTCTCAGCCTGCCGGTCTCCCATGTGCCCCGGGCGGGGGGCGGGAGGGCAGTGGTCCTGTACAGGGGCCTTTCTGGGGAGCGGAGGAGACAGGCTGCGATTCCGGCCCCAACCCCAGAATCGAGAAGAAAAAACCTTTCCTTTCAGCAGAGACTCATGCATCAAACTTCAATTTTCCGGACGATTGAATTAGTGATTTTTTTTCTCCTGAACTAAAATACACTTAAGTCTTTGGGATTAATTACCACGTTCTGGTCCCTCAGACTGTAGTATTAGTTATCGTTGCCATATTCGACATCAGCTCTGACACCTCATAAAATAAGGAACTGAATTTCACTGACTCAACCTGCTTCAACCCTGTTGGATAATTCAGAAGGGGGCTTTATTCTCCGTCTGGGATCCTTGTGTGAAGTGAACAAGATCAAATATGTATCTTCTCCACCCTCCTCAGAAAAAAAAAAAAAAAAAAAGAAAAGCTTAACTCCCCCCCGCAAACACTAAACAGTGGCTTTTCCACGCAGACAACACCCCCCACCGCCTCCTCCCCTCTCGCTCCCTTCACACCTCCAAACGAAATCTAAGGCAATGTCGAGTTTGGGGATGAAGGATGGGTATGGCAGGGGCGGGAGGATGGAGGCGGGGGGGGCGGAGTGGGGGCACAGGCATGTCCGGCTCCTGCGTTTGAGAAATGAGGTATCTGCCGGGGAGGGAATAGCGGTGGCCGAGGTGCGGGCTGGACCGAGACCCTCCCGAGTTGCCACGCCCGCGCTGCGCCTACCCGCACCTGCCCGCGCCCGGTGCCCTCGCCCGCCCCGACGCGGGAGACACGGGGCAGCGCAGCTCCCGACGGGGCGGGTGATGAGGGACCGCTGGCCCTCCAGCTCGCTCCCTCAAGGTTCTTCCATGTTCCCGCACACCCTTTTGCCAATTGATAGTTTTCATCTCCGCCGGCTAGGACCTGGGGTGTTTAAGCGGATTGACGCCTTTATCTTTCCTGTAGGCAATCATTTGGGAAAGGCCTGTCTCTCCCCCTGCCCACCTTTTCACAGGGCGAACCGCGGTGAGGCGGTGCCCAGGGCACGGAGCACCGGGCTGGGGGCGAGCTGCTCCGAAACGCTGCCGCTTTGCCCGAGGTGGGAAAAGGGACGGACTCTGCCCCCCGCTGTGAATCCGTGCAGGAAGTACTGGGGGCAGGTTGAAGGCCAGACAAGGAGACCCCTGCCCCAGGTGTCCCCGGCCAGTAAGTTCCAGGTGGGGGTCTCGGCCCAGCTCCCTCCTTCTGTGGGACAGAGCTGGACACGAGGGGAGTGGCCGGCGGCCGCCTGGGTCGGCGGGGCAGATCCGGAGATCCTTAGTTTGGGGTAAATCTGGGAATCTGGGGAGGGCAGGAGGGGTTCCATGCCGCGTCCTTGGCAGCAGCCCTCCGAATGGGCCGGGAAGGGCTGCGGCTGGGTCAGCCCAGAGGGCAGGATTCAGCGCTGTCAGCGCGTCCCTGCTGCTGTTGCGGGGGAAAAAAAAAAAAACCAAAACAACGGACAAACAAAAAACAGTCCCTCCCCCTGAAAAAAAAGCCAAAAAAAAAAAAAAGACAAATCAGAAAAAAAGAAAAAAAAAAAAACAACCACAAACTACTGGGAAAAAAAAAAAAAAAAAAAAGCAGTATTGTGTCTAAAATTCGAGGGAGAACAAACCCCGAGCAATAGATCTACTCAGGTAGGTGATCCCAGGGAACGGCGCATTTCAAACTGGATGACAAATGAAGGGCACAAGGAAGAGCTTCTATTTTTAAGCTAAAAAATAAAAAGCTTTTGTTTTCCGATACGCAGATTAAACAGACAAAGTCCCAGTTATTTGGAAATGGGGGGCTAGCCAAATTAACAGGCTGCAAATCTTCAGGAGGAGGCTTTATTTACTAACCCGCCCCAGCCACGTGTGGTAAACTTCTGTGGGTGCAAGGCGGCCCGGCATCTCTTCTCTTTGCGCTCAGAAGTCAATAGATCAGAAACTCAAATTAACTCCCAGCCTATTTTCCATACACCCAGCCACTTTTGGTTCTTTTTTTTTTTTTTTTTTTTTTTTTTTTATTTCTTGGTTATAGTGAATTGTACTGTTTGCAGCCTCATTAAATCCATTCCAAGACAAAAGAATAAAAGACTGGGGGGAGGGAGGGGACAGGAGAGGAGGGGGAACAGGAGAGGGAATGGGGAAAAAAAACAGATAAAGAAAACAAATAAAGCCCTTTAACTAGATCTTCACATAAATGTCACAGTTTCTCAGCATTTACGATTTCCTTGTTTAGCATAAAAACACTTAAGGACAAGATTGAAAGCTTTCCAAGAGATCTGGACAGAAGTCAAAGCTATCATTCGGAGGTTAAAAAAAAAATAAGAAAAAAGAAAAAAGAGGGGATGGCGGAGTGGGGGCGGGAGGTGGCGGAAAACAAGTGCTCTTCCAAATAATACTAAAGAAAAGTGAATTTCATTGTAATTCATAGGCTTGTTCCAAATACCAAGAGAGAAAGAAAAAAGAATAGAAGCGCACAGATGCCCCGACGAAGGGAGAACAGCTCTGCTCCCATTGTTGTGGAGTTAAACAGTGGAAGGGAGGGTTAACCTAATCCATCAAATTGTCTGGAAATTGTGAAGAAAATTCAAAAACCATATGGTCTCCAAGCGCTCGCCTTCTCTCTGCTGTGGAGGGGCACGCTTGTTTCAGCATGGCGAACCGCAGGAGGCTGTATATGCTCCATTGTCGCTTGTCACTTCAGAGAAGAGGGCTCATTTGTCCCCAGTTTTCATGCTTTACGCTAAAAATTACAACCCCATCCATTCTCAAAGAGGAGAAAGATTTATTTAGCCTCGGAGAAACTGGACCGAAAAAAAAATCCAACCCACAAACCAACCCCGTCTTATCTGGACACTTCTCTGCCGACTCCACCACTGTACACCAGATTTGCCTTTCTCACATAAATTTTGCAAAGAATAGGGAGAAACACACGTTGCTCGACTCCAAAGGCAAGTCACGCTGCCAATAGAAAACACATTCACCAGAGCTTTAATTTTGACTGAAAAAAAATAAAGAAAAAAGAAATTTTTACAAAAGAGGGGGGAGGAAATTAAAAGAAAAATAATTAAAGGGAGGAAATGCAACATTTTCCATCCCCGTTCCCCCATGGCAGCTTTCGCCCAGAAGCGGGAGGCCTGGCCCGCCGGGCGAAGGGCAGCTCCCCCCGCAGCACACCTCGCTCCTTTTGTCCATATCCCTGATAACTCCTTGCTCCCCCTCGGTTTTTTTTTGTTCCCATTATTTTTTTTTCTCTGCTCCTATTTTTCCCCTCCAATTTCAGGCTGGAAATGCTCTGGTGACGGCGGGAGCAGCGGGGCCGTCCCGGGGTCCCGATGGTCCAGCTCGCCCCTCCGCGCTCCCACCGCCGCCGCGCATCCCCCGCGCCCAGGAAGCGATGCCTGCGCCTGCGGCATTATCGATACTCCTCGTTCTTCTTTTGCTAAACTCTGCTTGGCATTAGACTTAGGGAAAAAAAAAAAAAAAATTGGTCTTACTTGTGTTCTCCTTTCCCGTCATTTTTCTCGCAGGTACTGCTCTTAGAGTAACTTTAAATGCAAACGGGATGGGAGATTCCTGAGGGGGAAAAGTCTAGCGTAGTCTCGGGCCGGCGGCGTGTTTTTTCGGTCACAAATGAAGGACGTTAAAAAGTATATTAAAATGGTAAAGATTTTATTGTATCGGAAAAAAGAGCTATCTGTACAATTCTAAGAGACAGTAAATAAAGCGACATTGTCCCTATCGGAACTTAAATAGCAGGCCTTTTAAAATTTGTACAATTCAAACAAAAACAGGTCTTAAATCTGTACAATTTTTTTAATTTATAGTGTAATATTTAAATGTATTGATTTTGAGATTTGTCCTTTTTTATTTCCATAGCATGCAAAAAATTCTAAAAAGAGTAAAAAATAATTCTAGGATTTTTTTTTCCTTTTCTTTTTTTTTTTTTTTGCTACCACCTTCATATCAAAAATACGAAAGGCAGCTTTTTAATAAAAGCACAACAATAGCAGAAAATGGTAAAAATAGCTTTTAATTGGTAAAATGAGGCAGAAATTGCATTGGAGACAAATCTCTATGCTCTAGGAAAAAAAGAAAGTATATATTTTTCAACTTGCAATATAATCCAGCCCCAAATTCCCAAGATTGAGGAAGAAAAAATATATTTTAAAAGGGAAAAAAAATTAGTTCGTGCACATCTGAAACATGCAAGGAAAGGAAAGCAGCTAATTTTTTGCTGTTGCCGTTTTAAGCCTCACTTAAATCTTCTCTAAAGTGATTTGTTTCGGAAGTCTTTGAAAACAACTGCTTTCCCAAACATCTGTTGGAAGCCAGGTTTATTCCAAGGTTACGTGTCTGCCTTATAGATAAAATAATCATCACTGATAGCTATTAAAAAAAAAGCCCAACAAAACCTCAAAAAGAAGGGGGAAGGAAAAAAATCCAATATATACGTTTAAATATTTATACAGAAGCCGTCCGTAATTGCACCGTTCCGAAGATGTGGCAGGCGGAGGGATATCGACTCTACCCTAAGTTAATGGGGTGTGTGTGTGCCTGTGGTGGGGTTCTATTGCTTATTGCTCCGAACGAGGGGAGCAGCCTCCCAGCCGCGCTGCCGGGGCCGGGATGGGGGGCCGAGGGTGCCGGTTTGGAGCTGTCGGGATGGGGGG
>JACBWW010000010.1:20186665-20560359 GCA_020086605.1 Lanius collurio | reverse complement strand
CGCCGGGCTCCCGGGCGGCGGCGGGGGGCGGCGGCGGGGACCCGGGCCGTGTCTTGCCCCTTCCCTCGGCGCTGGGCTCCAGCTCGGCCAAGGCCACGATGTCCACGGCGGGGTTGGGGCCCAGCTTTTTGGCCGATTCCACGTCGGCCTTCATCTCCTCCAGGTCTCTCTTGAGCTTGGCGCGGCGGTTCTGGAACCAGGTGATGACCTGGGCGTTGGTGAGCCCCAGCTGTTGGGCGATCTGGTCCCGGTCTGCCGGCGACAGGTATTTTTGGTAGAGGAACCGCTTCTCCAGCTCGTAGATCTGGTGGTTGGTGAAGGCCGTCCGCGACTTCCGACGCTTCTTCGGCGTTTGCCGCTGACCGAAGATGGTCATCCCGTCCCGGCCTGCCGACAAGCGGCCAGATTGTCCCCGCTTTCCCGTGTTCACCCCGACCCGAGCCCCCAGACCCCCCACTCCCTGCCCCGTCGGTATCTGGAGGAAGTGGGGCAGAGCCCCCACTCCTGCACCCCGAGGGCCACGAGGGGAGGATGCTGCCGGGTACCGGCAGCCCGGGGACCCGCCATCCCACCCCATGCGACACCCTGGGAGATGGAGGGGGACTAGGAGAGAAGGAAAACCAGGCCGTGGAGAGGAGCAGGGCACCCACCCGCTGGAGGATCCCCCCACTCTGCTAGGGGCTTACCTTCGGCCGCCTGCAGCACACTGACTTCCAGCCCCTTGAAGGTCTTGCTGGCCAGCTCTTCCAGGGCGCAGAGGGGCGAGGTCTGGGAGAGCAGCGCCCGGCCGGAGAGGGGCAGCCCGGCCGGGGGGTGCTTCTCGGCGGCGGAGAGGAGGTGGGCTGTTCCGCAGAGGGTGTAACTCCTCCGCACCGAGGGCTTGTTGAGGATGTCCTCGATGCTGAAGGGGGTGAGGGGCTTGTTGGAGTTGGCCGGCGGTGGAAGGTGATCCAAGGGGCTCCGCCGCCGTTCTTCCCCCGAGGACGGCTTGGGTTCTTCTTTGGAAGTCATGGTGGGGCCGGGCTGCACGGGGCTGCCTTCCCCACCCGCAAAGGGGATGCGCTGCCGCGGGGAGAAGACCCCGGCGGGACCGCGAGGTGACGGCGGCGAAGACAGCGAGCAAAAGTTGAAGCCCACCTCCAACTCCGGCGGAGGAGCCCCGGGTCCTCCCGGGGAGAGCCACGTCGGGCGGCGGGCCGGACGGGCAGGGCGGCGGGCGGGTGCGGAGCGGAGCTGCCGTCGGTCCCTCGCCGAGAGGTGGTCCTGCCGTACCTCTAGTCCCAAGGTTTTGGGTTGGAGATTTCCCCCCCCTCCTCTCCGTCTCCTCTCTCTCTCTCTCTCTCTCTCTCTCTCTCTCTCTCTCCCCCTGTCTCTCCCCTTTCTTTCTCTTTCTGGCTGCTATTTTAAGAAACACCCCAAATCACAGCACTTTCCCTGCCCCCCACCTCCCACCCCAAGCGAATACCCACCCCAAAATAATTTTTTAAAATAATTTAAAAGAAAGAAAAAGAAAAAGCAGACTTCAGCGAGGGGAAGAGCAGCCCTCGCACCGAGACCTCGGACCAGGGGGAAAGAAGCGAGAAGAGATGGGGTAATTGACTATTGCTAACAAGTTATTGTTGATTGGGAGGTAATCAATTATCTTCAATGACACTTTTCGCCCTCTCTCTCTCTCTCTCTTTCTCTCTCTCTCTCTGTCCAATGCAGGCTTTTGCAAGTTCGGAGACCCATTAATTAGGAGGCGGTATGGAGGTGGAGCCCGGTTGAATTATAATGCTGAATGCACTTGTCATATTCTGGCCCTGCTATTTGTTTGGACATATATATTTTTAAATTACATTACAAACCAGCCTTTATTGCATCAGGATAATACAGTATAGTGAAAAATAATAATAAGCGAAAACAAAACAAACCGAAAAATATCCGGCTGTATCTTTCTTTTCTTCCCTCCGAGATTTTTTTTGTTTTTTTCTTCTATTTCTCCCTCCTGCTAATTTCTGCTACCAGGTTATTCAAAATGTCTCTCTCCGGCTCTACCCAGAGCCGTTTGATTTTTTTTTTTTTTTTTTTTTTTTTTTTTAATGAGGGGAAGAACGGGAGAACCTGGTTCCAGGTAAGGTAGACCTTTCCTTTCCAATAAAATCCGAAGGTTTCCGCTGAATTTGTCGTGCTCCTCTTTCCCAGTGCCCTGTGTCGGAGCGGGCTGCGGCGGCCGGGGCGGGAGCAGCCCCCCCCCCCGCGGGTGTTGGGAGAGCCCACGGAGGGATTGCCTGGTGGGCTGCGGGCCGGGAGTGCTCCGGGGATGTCGGCGGTTTCTGGGGCTCCGGTGACGCCGGGTGGTCCTCAGAGGGGCAGCGCGAGGGGAAGGAGTCGGGGAGGGCCGATTTCCAGCCCGAGTCCTTTTGTTGCGAGCCCAAGGGCGGCTCTGGAGAGGGGAAGGGGCTGCGGGGGTGCTGTACCTCCCACTCTCGGGGAACCCGGCCCGGCCCAGCTCTCCGCGGGGCCAGACCCGCTCCTTAAAATTTCAACGCGGATCACCATTCCGCTTGTCTTGCCCTACCACAGGGACAGAGACAAAGCCCAGAGCCGGGGTGAACAGCTTGGCCTCCACAGCGGGCGTGAGCACCCCACGGTCCCCGGGGGAACCCAGGCCGGGACACGACCCGCGGCCCGAGCTGGGGCTGGACGGGACGGGACGTGGCTAGAGGGGTGGTGCGGTAGGGAGAGGGGCCGGGGCTTGGATCCGGCCCCAGCTTTCCCTCCTCACCTTGAGGGCCAGGAGGAGGACGGCTGGCAGCTCCCAGGCCGCTAGGTACCAAACAAGCACAAAAGAAGCAAATGGCTCCTCTCCTTAAAGCGCCCTCTTCCCATTTTTTATAGCTCTCAGGGAGTCTCTTTATGCAGTGACCTATTTTTAAAGGCCTATATTGGGTTATTCATCATATCAAATACTGCGAGGAGATGGGGGGGAGTTGGTCGGGGGGGAGCGAA
Source organism: Lanius collurio (assembly GCA_020086605.1). Classification (NCBI taxonomy): domain Eukaryota; kingdom Metazoa; phylum Chordata; class Aves; order Passeriformes; family Laniidae; genus Lanius; species Lanius collurio. The sequence continues at coordinate 20,557,368 of JACBWW010000010.1, read as the reverse complement.
TTACACTGATTCTAAATCGCCCGGCTTCTTTGCTTTGCTAGGTGGATTATTTGCTTCGCTTTGCTTGGGTTTTGTGAAGTGATTTAAACATATTTTAACCAATTAGACCCTTTCCTCCTCTCCCTTGTGTCCCTTCACATTGTTTTCCAGCGTGGCGTTTTATGTCAGGATCCAGGTTTTATTGAGAACTCAGCCGTGGGTGTTGGTGTTGTAATTACAGAAATAAGATTTTTAAAAAAATATAAAAAGGGGAGGGGGAAACGAAAGAAAAATAGCCTCGTTCCCGGATGCGAGTTTGGGCAGGCTGGCGGGCGTATGGGATGCTCTGAGGCGCAGCCGATTACCGGCAGCAGCCTTCCCCGCGGAGCGGAGTGTGGACACGGGCGCAACTTGCTCCCCCATCTCGAGTATAGCTCATTCCTCTCAGAGTACGGGCAAAAGTGCTTCAGACACAGCAAAATCCTGCAAACGGTTTTGGATCCCCTGTTGTCTCCCCAGCCTGCATCTCCCCTCTATTCCTACGAGAGAGGACAGGGCTTTAAAAACACCCTGCTTTTTTTCTTTTGGCTCCCTAATAGGGGCAGAACCCGGGGGAGGACGGACAGCAGCCTCAGTACAGACTCCGCGACAGAGAGGGACCCTTCCAAGTTTGCCTCAGCCGCTGCCTGGCAGGGGATAGCCGGGTTCATGCTTTGAATGAGCAGCTCAGCCTGGTGGCTCCAGGCCTGTCGCCTGCCCTTGTGCCCAGCGTCCCTCCCCAGATAGCACCTCACTGAGAAAACGGGTGGTTGAGAGAGAAGAGCATAGATCCCAGCCGCTCTTCCCCGAATTTCCTGGCTCTCGATGGCTGTCCCGACAGGCTCCGACCAACCCCTCTCTGCTGTGCTCTCGGCTGCCCGGTGGCGCCTTTGGTGGATTTGGGTTCGTTTGTCCTGCACTTACTTTGCCTTTGCAACCGCTGCATCTCCCTCCTCGCGAATGACTCCCTCTCTGTGCACCGGGGGTGGGCTAGACTGCCCCCAACCCAGCCTAGGGGGACAGGTCTGCATCCTCCCTCATCATCCTTCGGAATTTAATTATTTTAATTTTCTTTTTTGGCAGCCCATTGGGCACCCGGCCCCGAATTAGGGACCCTCAGTGCCCCTCGCCGTGTCCCATTGCATCTCACTGTCCTCGGAGGGCCCTGGAGAGCAAGGGAGCCCCGGGGACAGCCGGGGGCCTGCTCCAGCCACCGCCACGGAACTCCGCATCCCGCAGGGCTCTTCTGCCTGTCCCGCCGCGAGGCAGCTGCCAGTCGTGTGTCCCAGCTTTGAGGTCGTTTGGGGAAGAATACCCTCATCTAATGCCCTCCAACACCCCCCAGCTTCTGCTTGCTACAGCCTCTCTGAGTGGGACGTGGAACTGACCTACTCCTGCTGCAGGCAGAAGTTTGAGTCGGGTCCCCGGCCGAGAGGCGAGTGCAAGCAGGGCTGGGGGGGGAAAGGCGGCCCTTGAATGTCCCTGGGAATGGATGAAGAGGTCTCCCGCAACCTTTGGGGAAGTGTCGCTCGGGGTCCTTGCGTTCCACCGTGGAAGAAAAGCAAGTAAAGCTGAGGCATTTCCTCCTCACAGAGGAGAAAACTGCCGCTGAACCGAAACTACTCGTTAGTGGGGACACATGCAAAAAAAAAAAAAAAATCTCTGGCTACGAGAAGCATCTTTGGAGGCGTCTCCCCTTGCTGTCTCCAGAACCGTATTTCGGGGTGTTGGCGTAGCTGCCCTCCCCGGAACAGTCCCGGGCCCGGCGGGCAGCAGCAGGACGCTCCCGAGGCTGCCCGGTTCTGGCTGTGTGAGGTCCTCTCCTGTCCAGGAAAATGTCATACGAATATAATTAAAGCAGGCGGCATATATCATTGAAGTGTTGATCACCAAAGTAACTGCGTACAAATGACACCTCCTTTCCCGGCATAGCTGAGCTGTGCATGGCTCCCAGCTATATCTGCCTAGTTTAAGAGGTTACCCCTCCCTGTTAGCAGCCTGGAGAGGAGCAAAACTTCGTGCCCTTGAGCTAATAGCTAGTCCTGGCACAGCATCTCTCAAAGGCCGGGAGGGCGAGACGGGAATCTAAGAAATAACTTTAATTTTTGTCTTCAAGCACCCCCCCCTTAAGTTTGGGGCTGCGAGTGCAGAGGGGTGGAGAGACCCCAGTGGGACCCTCGGTGCAGGACGGAAGAGGGGGAGCCACGGCGGGGTCTGTGGTCCCTGTCCCAGTCCTCTCTTGCAAAACGGCTAGTAAAAGTTACTTTCAGGTATCCCCTGATCCTGCCGCTGCCGGGCACTGCTCGGCGTTGCTCCCTTTGGAAATCAACCTCCCCGAGCTGGGCGCCCGTCGGCTCCCAGCTGTGATGGGGAGGGGGCGCCGAGGTACCGGGGAGCTCTCTGAGGTTGAGGAGAAGCTCCCCAGCAGAGCCCATTTCTGGAGCTCGTTATACAGCTATCGGCCGATCTTTCCTTCCCTCGCAACCACTTCCCTCCAGGGGGAGAAACTTCTCTGCACCAAAAATAAATGTGACCCGAGTGCTCGCATCCCGCCTGAGAGCCGGGGTCAGGGGCAGCGCGCCCGGCCCGGCCCGGCCCGGCCCGGCTGGTACACACTGACCCCTCGAAGCCCCGAACTCTACCCGGCAGGGAAAGATGGAGAAGTCGCCGTTCCCTCGGAGGTTTTCGACCGCGGGAACGGGACCTGAACGGAGTCGACCAGAGACGAAACCCTCGGGCCCAAAAACTCGACCGGAAGCGGGATGCGAGGAGTAGCCCTCTTCGGGTGGACGGTGCGGTGCGGTGCCCAGCTCTCCGACTTTCCCTTGGGATTTTCGTTTGCAAACCAACTCCCGGGGCGACTCAGCGGCGCCGAGTCCGGCGGAGCTGCAGGGTCCGTGCACTTTCTGCCCACCCTCGGGGCCGATCTGTTTCCCCCACCAAAGTCCCCGCATAGCGGGGCTGGCGGGGCTCCCACAGCTCTCGCCGCCCCGCTGTGGGGCCGGAAGATGAGGCAGCCTCAATTTGGGGGAGTCCCTCGCCCGGTGTAAGCGGGGATGCTCTCGGGCTGGTGTAAAGGAAATAGGGGAACCCGTGTCCCCGACAAGCCGTTTTAGAGCACTAATTGATAGGAACAATCGGAGTGGATCAACACCTCCAACCACCTCAGCACCTTACGTGAGATCCCAGGGAGCATTTCCCATAGTGGGGGAGAAAGATCCTAAATGTCAGGAATCAGGACGTTGTCTCTCAGCACGGCCAGGGACCTTCTAGACCCACCATTACTAGTAGATTTTAGGGATTTCCTGAGGTTTGTTGGGGCTGGAGAAGCAGTCTGAGCTGACGGCTCCCCAGCCAGACCCCCGGGTTTCCCCCGAGAACAGAGTCTTCCAGTAGCCCCTCCAAGGGTTTCCTTGAGAGAAGGGCCAATAGGAGCATCTGAACGTATTTAATCTTTTAACTTCCAGTATTTTATTTTCTAGTCCAAGAAATCCAGTAAGACTCAAACTCCCTGGGAAGAACAGTTTGGACATGCCTGTCCCAGCTCCACAGGCAAGGCGAGAACTTGATTTTTATCAATTTGTAGTTTTAAACCTCCCTAAATACTCTGATAAATGCCATCTGCAGAACGCCTCAGGAGGGCAGGGAGGTGGGACGGAGCAAGCCGAGGGCATTTCAGGCCTCCTGGCCCTGTCAGGGTCTGTGGATGACAGAGATTTAGCAGCTCTCGGACCCTCTCTGCACCATCCCAGTTCCAGGAGAGGCAAGGCTGGGCCGTGGGGCAAGCGGGGAAGACCCTTCCGAGGGAACCAGCGCATCTCCGGCCTGTTCAGAGCCTATCTGTCCCCTGGGCCATTTTCATCTTGGGACGGGGAGCAGCCAACGCCTTTTCTCCAGTCCCCCTTGGTTTCAGAGAAGAGGCTGGAAGGGGGGAAGGAGTGGTCCATAGCCACGGAGCTAACCCTGGGACGGCGGGGCTGGGCGCTGGGGAGGCGGGGGCAGACAGCGCCCGGCCCGCGCGGCTGCGCCCGGAGGCGGCTGAAATAGCGCATAGCGCTGGGTTCCGCTTTCACCTCTGAGCCCCGCGGGGCTGATCTGGGGATGTCAAGTCCTGAGGTGATGCCCACCTTACCCCGGCCCTAGGATCCTTCATTTTCCCGGGAGAGAAGCCGCGGAGGGTCTGCCCGCAAGACTCCTTCCTGCCCCGCAACTGCGCTCCAGATTCGGGGCTCCACAAAACTTTAGTTGGTTGGGTCGGGGGGGACAAACGACGCAGCCACCCAAGACTGTGACAGTCGAGCCGAGTTGGCTCCTCCGAGACCTGTAATATCTCTGCCGCTCCCGGCACGCGTGAATAATTCACCAGGCTGCCAAATGCAAGAAACGTTTGTGGCAGCTATGAAGGAGCCGGGGAGGCGAGGACTTGTTTTTGGGGGGCAGGAGGAGGTGTGGGGAATCAATTGAAACTTAATAAAGGGAGTGGAGGGGGGAGAATGGCGGAAATAAGGCAGGCAACTTCTTCTAATAACAACTTGGTGTTAATAATTCAGGAGCAGTCATTGGATTATAGAGCAATATCCGAAGTACACGTTACCGGCACAGTGCGGGTGGATAATGTAATCGGAGCTCATTTTGCCTTCCAATAAATTACAAAAGCAAAAGTTTCCTGTTAAAGCAGTTATTTGGTTTTTTTTTTTTTTTTTTTGAAGGTGATTCCCCTTCCAACAACTGTAGTAAGAAAATTAATTAAAAACTAATATTTTCATCCATTGCAAGAACAGCAGTAAGATACAAAGGCAGAGTTCGACTGTGATGTCTTCCAACTTTCAACGCTGTGAGGGTGCTCATCCTTCTCACTTCTTTCTTTCAGTCTCCCTGTTTTGTCATCCCTCCTTTTATTTCGTCCTGCCTTGCAGGAGACCTCCAAGCTCAGAGAAGTGCTGCTGGAAAGAAAACTCTCCCTAAAATACATCTCTTCATGTTAGACTTGTCATGTTTGTTCCTCTTGTCCCTCTCAAGTCCTTTTTTGAAGGGGTAGCAGCTAGGGTTAGGGTCAAACAGCAGTTCACTTGTCTTTCAACTCACACATGAGGTGAGTATACAAGGCCTCAGACGACTCTTCTTTTTCTTCTTCCAAATTGCAGCATCATTTAGCAGGAGACCCATCCCCCAGACCCAGCCAGGGTATTGCAGATTTCCTTCTCTATTCCCCTGTTCTCTCACCAAAGGCCAGGCTGTACTCTTGACCTCTGTCTCCAGCTGATGATTCTCAAACCTCTCCCAGCCTCTGCTACAGGGATCCACTGCACTGCTCTCCAGTGCCAAGTTGCTCTCTGCATCCTCAGACCTGCCTCATAAAGGAACATTTCCCCAACAATCTGTCCATGACCAGTAGACATCTCTGATGAGACACTTTACACATATGTTTTATTGAGCTTTCTGTTTCAGGAACCTCAGACACATTCCTCAGATGGTCATGTTTCAGGCAGGGCTCTTTCTATGGGTACTTTTAGCATCCTGTAATGGTGACTGGCATTTCCCATCCTCCATAATAGCTGCTGTCAGCTTACAGTGTTTCTGTACCGGTCGCTGTCAGATCGGGCTGTCTCCATGTCTCCAGTGCTGCATGGGAGTACAACGGGGAGAGAGAGAAAAGAGCTTCCTGGAGGAAGCTGGAGTGAAAAAAAGAACCTCTCCTGTTAGATACTTTCCTGATTTCCACTCTTCAGATTCAGACATAACTCTGAGGTTTAATATCACTACAAAAATCTGTCTTGTGATTCTACCTCTGAGCATCCTGGGGTCCTGTCCACACCCCTTCTCTATTTTGTTCAGTTTGTGACATCTCTTAGTACCAAATTCCCATGTCTTCCTGCCTGGCATTCAGGACCCATTTTCAGCTGATGTTCAATCCCTTATCACTTGTGGAACTTTACAGCCTGGACTTTTTCTCCTGGGCACCTAGTAAAGCCTGTGTAGTGAACAGCCTCAAGATTTCTTCAGTTTTTCTGCTTGAAATCTCCTTGGGGTCTGCTTAGCTCTGTTGTTTTTTACAGGTGTGGAAAGAGGGTCTTCACTAGTGCCAAATATGCAGCAACATGTGGGTCCGGATTCTGCTTGCACATGAAAACACCAGTCAGGTTCACTGCATTTGTCTGCGTTGGTGTTACAACTTTACAAGGACCTGCTCCTCAGTAGGAGCTAAGGGGGTGAGCAAGGGAGGTATTAAGGCTACAGACAGCAGAAATAACCCTGTTTGGGATGTGCAAAGGGGCTGGCTGGCTGTTGTGGGCATCCCTCACCCTCAGGAGAGACTCAAAAGTGGTGGGGCCTGAGGTATCCACGGCCGGGGAGCCGCCACTAGAGGGAGGGCACAGAGGGCAGCGGGGGGTGCCGTACCCCTCAGCCAGGAAGTGGGAAAGGGGCTTTCCCGGGGCTCACTGCCTCTCTGGAGATGGGAGAGCAGCCATGGAGGGGCTAGTTCCATCTGCCCCAGAGCACAGGTTAACTTCCCAGAAGCAGCTCCTATCCCTCACTTTAAATCTTGGGATTTTCTGCTTGGAAAGCTGTGTACCTGCTCCTGCGACTTTTTGCAGTCTCAGTGAAGCAGTGAGTGTTGAAAGTCTCAAGTCTCCTGTGCCCTGTGAACCTATTGCCAAACTCCAGATGGACCTTTATTTACAGTGAAAGGAGTGTTTGTGAATCTTGGAGCACATGGACTCCAAGGACAGGAGAGAAAAACAATTTTAATTTCACAGTGCTAAATAAACACTTGTTGACTAGTAATGCAATGTAAAAATTATAGAAGATATGATTTTTTATTGAGATGTGTACAGATCCCTAAATGGTGACTTCATAACATACAAGGAGTGTAGGCAGTGGGTAAGGAGGCATGAAGTCCAGCAGTGGATCACCACATGGCTGTGGGGCAGTTGAAATGTTGTGGGTGCACCAGGGCTTCTCTTCTCTTTGGTCTTTGTCCTTTTGCCCTGTACATGTGCACAGCCTGCAAACTCACCAGGTCAGTGTAGCAGACATGGGCACGCTGTGCTGCAAGAACATGACCTTTTGCTCTGAAGATGGCAACAGCCTTGTGCTGGCAGCAGAACAACATACCCAGTACAAATAGAATCATTCTGATAATAAATCACCATCCATAATAAGAAGACATTGTTAATAATAAGTCATCCAGGGGCCTCTTGAGACCACAGTACAACTTACTGTAAAAATAGATAGGAAACATGGTGTGATCATTACAAGCAAGATAACAAATAAAAGAGAAAATGACTTTTATAGGCATTTAGCTCTTCTTTCCTTCCCCCAGCTTCCAGCCAGCTCTGTTATCAGTCAGGATGGCTATGATTTAAGTTTGGTGACAAACACAGACTGGATTTTTGCACCTGTGAGCTGGCCAGATCACTACCTGCAAGGGACCTGCCTGGCAAAAATCCCTCCTTTTTCTCCCTTCTGCTCACAGTGTGATCCCTTAGTTATCCTGATTTCTCCAAAGGTGATGGATACAGGCTCCCTGCTTATGATATATAGAAATCAGCTGAGGCCTTGCCCATAGATGTCAGCTCTTTCTGTACCCCCTCTGTTGTCAGAAGCTGTTGCTCAACTCCCATTGCTTTGTTGTTGCTCAGTTGATGGGGTAACTTCAGAAACCAGGGGATACTGAGGGGCAACCACATGGCAAAATTTGAGCTTTGAAATGAATGAATGTTTGCATTGAGAACTCACCAGGCCCAAGAATATTTTCACACAAAAACTCTCTGGCATCAAAAGACTTGTGAAAATTGCTCTGTGCACAGAAGCAAAGGGAATCTCACCCATTTGTTTAAGGACAAATTTGTGAGTTGCCCTTTTACTGTTCTGTCAGCTGTAATCTGCTTGGGATATCAGTGCTGCTTTCTTGCAGAAGAGGGGAAAGAGGCTAGGGCTGTTCAAATCTTTCTTGATTTCTCCCCTTGTTTGCGTTTGCCAGGCAAACAATAGCAGATGTTATATAGTCAGTTCAGTTCACTACTAGTCCCATTATGCTCTATTTATGTTTCACTTTATTGGCTTTTTTTTTTTTATTTTCCTATTATTGTTTCACTCTGGGGGAGGCAGAGGATATAATATATTCATCTTTATTATACAAAATCTGTGTGAAGCATTTAATAAAATGCTGTTTCCACACAGCTAGGAATATTACTGTTAGCTGTTCTTAAGTTAATGCTCCTATTAAAAAATGTTTGATGGCTGCAGTGACTGGAACTTGTGTGGACAAAAAGCGCACACACCACTAAATAAGGCACTCATAGCAATTCAGAGATTTCCTGATGCCTTGTGGAAAACTTCTGTTTAGCCAGATTTCTGCTTATTTAGCATATTTCCAGCACTACTATTCCCTAGTTCTATATTAGCTGTATTTGAATGGAAAATAAGTTTTACCTTTTCTCCTCAAAACTTTCCCCTGAGACTGGAGGGGTCAAATCTGGCCCCCATCCCCAGGTCTCTTTCCCAAGCAAGAGTTTTGGCAGAGTTAGGGCAAAGGTAAATGGGGAAGGATACTGCTAGGAGCACAGTTATGATTGCTCTCTGAATCTGGACCAGCTTGTGTCAAGCACAAGGTGCTTTCTTATCCCAAAGCTGCTGATTCACAGCCAAAAATGCCTGCATTGGTAGGTGAGGCTTATTCTGCTTTACAAGCTGGTGGTCGGGGCAGATGGTCTATGCTTGCTCATGGACATGGAGCAGGGCAGTTTTTGAGACCTCCATGTCACAGCACTTAGCTGTGCCAGGAATGGGGGAGGTTCTCCATGGACCGGGAGCACAGGAGATGGTGTTTTTTCTGGAGATACTCAGGGAATCATGCAAAAGAGTGATGAAAATTCAATGTTACTGCATCAGGTGAGAAGAGATGAGCAATGGAAAAGAACCTGTTCCTGAGAAACAGAAAGCTATTTTCAGAAAGACCTTTCAGAAAGGTCTTTCCCCAATTGATAACTTTCCAGGAAAGACTCAGACATCCACACCCAAGACAATGCTGACTCAGAGAGTCTGGTTTTAGACCCAGAGCTCAGTCAAACACACAGCTTACCACCATGCTTGCACAGGCAGGGGTCTGACATGCAGATGTAGGTTTGTGAACCCTCTCAGAATCAGACAGTTTATCCCTTGGAAGAGCAACGAGGCAGTTCAGTGATGTGAGTGTTACATGTTTGCAGGAGTGCTAACGGCAGTCGGCCCGGTGCTGATCCATACAGTCACTGGATGCGAGAGGCTGAGGAAGACCATACAGGATTTAATGAAATTCTGCCTAGCCTCATATCCTGACTCCATTGCTGGCTGATGATGGTTATCCTGAGAGAGCAAGACACCCAACTGCATTATATAATTATGTATATTATTATTATCATACAAACATTAGTAATCATGCTTCCCAGGGATACTTTCCCAGCCCTCAGCTGATTGTGGTTCAGAGAGTCCTGAGACAGAAGTGATACCTTCATGTCTTATAGCCCCAGATAGATTGTTCTTCCATGGATGCATCTAACCATGTGTTCTACCCATACAATCTTTTGGCATCCATAATATCCCAGGACAGTGAGTTTCATGGCTGATCTACCAGCTATGAAGATAAGATCTTCCTTTCGTTTGTTATGTTTGTCACCTGATAACTCCACATCCTCTTGCACTTGTTCAGGAAGAGGTGGGACACACTTAATCCCTGCTCACCCACTCCTCAGCCTGTCTGACAGCACAGAAGTTCTTTGGTAGAGCCTGTTGGCCTGCATGGAGCTGGTGTGGGAGAGGTGAATCTCCCGTCATTCAGGACTGAGTGCTCAATGGAGAAGACAAAGATCAAGATGCACTTCAGAGAGAGGATGACATTGGTGGTGTGGTGGGCAGTGGGGCAGCCCATGGTTGAGCAAACACCAGTGGAAAGTGTTAAACCACCATGATGAGCTGGAGGAAGTTTGGCTGATACACGGGTTTGGCTGATGTATGATGCAAGAGGGCTGTTAATGTGAAGGACTGGCTACTGAGGCCACAGTGGCGGAACAGAAACAGTGGGGCAGGGAGCTCATCCCAGTCAGCCAAAATCTCCAGAGCTTCCTGAGTAGTCAGGAAAAAGCAGACCAGGAGTCTGAGGCTATCACCTCTTGGAATGAACCTAAGCTGGGCATCACTGCACTGAGAAGAGAGCATCCGCTGGCAGCACCTAAGACAGCACTGTTTGGACAAAAGACTGTGCCTCAGCCTGACCCCACCATGGGCTGCAATGCTCTAGGTTTTGTTCTTTGCCCACCCAGGGTCTGGTGCCTTTGTGTACCCCACATTCCCAGGGCTGGGAGGGCTTTGCAGGTGTAAAATGAAATCCAAGGGACTTTTTGGCCCTGCTATGAAATTACCATGCTTTGGGAGGTTAGAGCAGAAGTGCAAGGACAAGTGTACTCAGCCTTCACAAAGTTCTTCTCTAGACATGACACTGTTGGATAGGGAGAGGAGCTGGGGGAGGACATGCCTGCTGTCACAGCAGCCATTTCATGACATTGCACTCTCCAGACAAGAGCACCTGCGAGACAGAAAGAGTTTGGTAAGCTTGAGAATGTGGAAATGTTTTACAAAAACACCATAAACATCTGCTGAGAGGTACCTGGGAACGTGACTGTGAGACAGAATGAGGAGTTGCAGGGGGGTAAGGAAAACAGGTCTTTTAAACAGGTTAAAGCCACCAGCCCTGTGGGGGTGATGTGAAAGGCTCAATGGCATTGTGGGGAACACAAACCCTGCCAGTCTGAGGAGGAACCCCTGGGGAGACTTCCTGAGGCTTTTGCAGTGTGATAGGAGTGAGGAAAGTGACAGATTTGCTTGAAATACTTCATTTTAATTGCAGAAGTCTGCTTGCCGTCTCCCTGCTGCCTTGCTGGGATGTGTTTCTGTCTGAATCATATGCGTGCGACTTTTGGACTGGTGAATGGTGCCACTGATGGGCAAGGACCAAAATGTCCTTGCTGTAGGTATCTCCCTCTGTTTAGACAGTCCTCTAGGACTTAAAACCTGACTACTGCCCTGCTGGGCAGACTCTTTGTGTCACCCAGTCTCACTGCTTCACTGGATTTTTGCAAGTTTTTAACATTTCACTCAATGGCACTTGGGGACAGTTCAACTTGCACATGTGGGTTTGCTCATCTGAGATTTGTGGTGACAGAGATATCCTTGAAGGCAAGCGAATGTTAAGAACAAACCACCCAGGGCAGGGTACAGGGATAAGCCACCATTTTTTTCTTTGGTTTAAGCATTCTCTTGTGATTTTGAACCTGCTCCCCTGTTTTTTTGGCTGCTTGGTGTTGACTGCACAGAAACAGAGCACAGGTTTCCTGCCAGGATCCAGAGTTCTAGTGATTTTCCCAAATCCCTCAGTCTCCAGAAGCCATAAAATAAAATCACTTTCTTTCCTTCAACCTCTCATTACAGTTCCTGATCTGATGATCTGAAGTGCTGTAACACACATCTCCCAAGGCTGCATCCCTAGGGGACTTCCAAACCCCATCTGTCTGCTGAGCACCTCGCAAATGAACTGCAGGTTCAGCTGTATTTCAAGTGTTCCTTGTTGATGAAGAGTGAAGTATGAAGGGAGCAAATCTGCATGCTCTAGGGGCAAAAATGTGGTGTAGATGTTTGACCCCACAATGCAGGTCTGGAAGAGCTGGAAGAACCTATGTGCTTATGCAGCCATTCATCCTGTGGTGGTAATCAGTTGTATTGGAAATTGTGGGAAATACAGCCCTTTTCCCAGCAAGTGATCTGCCATTGCTTTAGGTGGTGAGGACCCTGAGACACAGAGACCTGATGATACTGGTTTTTCTCTTGTGCTCTTTCCCCAGTTCTTGGTTATTTTGAAGGCTGTTATGCTGAAAACTTCTCCTCACTGTAATCTCCCAGTTGGTTTTCCCATAACCAGCACTGGATAATCTTTCTCCATCACCTACCCCCTTATATCCCAGAACTTAAACTGCACCCCTGAAAGAGTCCACCTGAGACAGCTCTTTTTCATCTGTTCAAAACCTGCCCAGAAATGAGTGATGAATATCCCACGTGGGGCCTGTGGTAGGAGCTGCCTCAGCCCCATCTGTGCAGGTCTCCTGGTATGGGTTGTACTGGGGGAGGCCATCTTCCCACTGCAGGGCTCATCCTTCCCCTGAACCCTGAGCTGTGTTGCTCTGGGCTCCCTCATGGAGCAGAGCCAGGTGGGATTTGCAGACCTACATGTCCATTCCCCTCCAGTAACTGAGTTCAGAGGAGGGATGTTGCCTTGGCTGTGGGGCCATGAAGAGCAGGGGTTGTGGCAGTGGGGGACTCTCCTCATCCCATGCAGAAACAACTCTGGGCTGAGGAGACAGATGAGGGTATCAGGTGGAGTGTCATGAGCAGGCAGAGCATTGCAGGCAGCCCCTTACCATGGCATCACTGCATGGGGGCAGATCTCTCCCCATCCCATAAAACTTCTCTCCCCTGCCCAGGAAGGTTCTTTCCTTTTCCCTCCCTGTTGGAGGGTTGGGCCAATGTGCATGTGCTGAGCCCTGGCTGCTTGCTGTCTCTCCTACCATTTGCTCTGGGAACAGCCCACGGCACCGGCACCGTGCTCTGCTGTCTGTCGCAACGTCTCTTTAATCCTGTTTCCCTGGTTTCGCATGGCAGCGGCCCATGTTTGCTTGTGCAAAGCCTTCCTCTGGATTGCTGGCAGCCGTGCTTCCAAACCCAGCTTGCCGTTTTCCCCAGAGTGGCGGGATTGATTGGCTCCAGCCGGAATGGGCATGGCTCTCTGCTGCTTGGACCGAAATGCAACCATCTGTTACACCTCTAGTTAAAAGTACATAAAGTTGAGCATTTGCGTGTAGACAATTCCACCCCTGATACGCTTTCCACCGCACATCCCTCTCACACTTTGGCAGGATCTTGCACCGCAATGGGCCCAGTACAGGCAAAACCAGCACTTCAGCTCTGCTGGAGCCAAGCAGCATGGAGATGGTGGGGGCGTAAATCAGCCTTTCCTTCTGCTGTAGCAGGGCAGCGTCAATTTTGCAGTGTGTTGTGCCCAAGGTTTACTCCTGGTCCTGCTACCCGCTCTGTACTGGGAAGTCCTGCCCAGGCTGGCAGCCAGGCTGCCTTGTGCCTGCTGCACCACCAGTGCAGGTGGGAATGGCAATGCATTGCTGAGCCTCAGTCGGGTGCTCTCATTGAGGAAAGGCACTGAGGATAAACAGGCAGCCGACACGTGGGAAGATGGGACCAGCATATGAGAGAGCCCAGAGGGTGGGAAGCGAGCATGGCAGAAGCGTTGTGTGAATAGCCCTGCACCTGCACAGGCCTGGACAACCCACCTGCCTGCTCCCTGCCCCGTGCTGCCAGCCTGGCCTTGTGCTGCCCATTGCCTGTCTACATGGGCCTGTGCAGCTTTGCCAGAAGGGGAAGGCAGGGAGTGGGGTGGGAACACTGCTGAGCTACTGCCTTCTCCCTGAAAATGCTGGGCACACCAGGATGCTGCTAGGGCTATAAGGAGATTTCCATGGGCTTCAAACGAGTCTGGTTTCTCCAGTGTTGCTTTCCAGTTCTCTCCTTTTCACAGCTTTGAGACTTCCCTTCCCTGGAAGCTACAGAGGGCTATTGCTGGGCCAGACAGCTGTTTGCCATGCTGCACCCCAGCAGCAGCTACTTTACCTCTGCATACCCTGCCCCCACCTTCCTGCTGTGGCTTTCCATGCCCACCAGCAAGTCCATGCTCAGAGATCCACAAAAGTATCTAGCAGACTCCTACTGAGGTCCTGAATGGGCTCAATATCCAACCTATGTTGGCTGGATGTGGGTGGGCAGGGAGAGCTTTAGCACCTGCAGGGTGGAGGAAAGCCTGAGTGTGCAAAAACAGCCACAGTTATTGCCATTGCTGAGGTAGCAGGTATCTTAGCACAAATCACCCCCTGTTCTTGCTTCTCTCTAAGGAAGCTGTGGATGCATAAATAAGGCAGAGGAGCAGAGGAGAAACAGAAGCACTGGGGTGGGAAATGGCCCTGCCAAGGCCAGCGAGCAGATCAGAGTCTAAGAAAGGAATTAGTTTGCTCCATCCCATTTATACCACTGTATCACTGCCCCACTTGCTTGACCATTTATTTTCACCAAAACACATCTGAATTGCTGGGATGGAGTAGCTCCTTTTGGAAAGACCCAGGACAGAGAGAAAGCAAATCTCCCAGCCTGCTGAGGCTCACTAGTGGGGAGTAGTCAGTGACAAGGACTCTCAAAGTGCAACAGCATCCCCATCAATGTCTCTCACTTTCTCTGAAAATGCTGATCTCTTGATACTTTCACCAGAGCCATAGCTCAGATGAAGTGAGAAGAATGTCACCTTTGCAAAATTCACATGAATGATGTCCCAAGAAGCCAATGGATATTGATTGGGTAGGCAAGTCTTCTCTCAGGTCCCTTCTGGATTACAGGGATTACAGGTCCCTCCTGGATTATACCAAAGGCAATGATGTATCAGCCATCCCTGACCTTGCTCATCTTTGTGGAGAAGTGAAGGTAGTGGGAGAAGGGAAAGGCTAAATGCACATCCCAGGAGCCAGGGTGGCTCTGAAAGCTGAGAGGAGAGTTGGGGGCTGGGGTGGAAGAAGAGGCATCTGAGCTCAACACAGGGACAGCAGATGGATTGGAAGGAGCATAACCTTGTGGCAATGCATGCTCTAGTCCCTGCAGCTGGCATTAAGGGTCAATTATTTTCAGTGTAACAACTCATTTCTAACTGGAAATAGAGTGACCTGATGACACTGATAGAGTCTGCTGGCGTCCATCTCCCTGTTGTGGGAGAAGACAGCAGCAAGTCTTGAGCTTTGCTTGATGTGTGATCACAGACCACTGTGCCCGATTGCCTTGCAGACCTCCTGGTGTGCCGAATTCGGCACTCCCAGACCTGCAAAGGAAGTGCTCCTGCACACTGAGTTTTGAGGTGGCAGCACGTGCTTTTGTTAATGAGCCCATGTTTGACATTCACTCCTTTAAAGAGCTCTAGGAAGTGTATCTCTTTCAGCCCATCCATATTAGCTGGGCTTGGATCTTCTCTTCTGGTTCGAGTCAGAGCCAGTTCAGCTGAAGAGGGCAGGGGCAGGACCCTGCCATGGTGGGGGGCTGGAATGCCAGCCTGGCCTCCAGCCCCAGTCTCTCACCTGTAAGAGCTTGCATGCCTGGACTTTGCTTCTTTTGGAAAAGGAACTCCTTAAGGCCAGAGGGCTTCCCCACTGTAAGGTACAGCCCAGCCAGGCAGCAGGGTGCGCATCAGCCCTGCTTTTAGGATGCAAGGCAAGGTTGGGGTGCTGTCCTTGTGAAGCATGAGTCACCCATCTGCAGAAGGCCACTGCTGTGCATGATGCTCCAGCATGAGCCACTCTTTCATGCCAGCACTTCTTAATTTAACCCCTGGAGCGATAGAGTCTTGATTTTACAGATGCAGACAGCATCAAAGTAACTGTTTCAGGAAAAGCATCTCCTTCCTGCAAGCTTAACAACCTTCCTGGAGGGAAAATCATCCCCCAAGGGCTGTGGTGGAGGACAGCCCTGACTTTGCCTGTACTACAGTCTGGGGCATAAGACATCAGGGCACAGTCAGCACCAGGGCCGGTCGTTGTCTTGCTGTGTTTCCCTATGCTCTTCCCAGCAGTGGTTGAGTTCAGGAGCTCTGGGCTCCTTGGGAAGGGGTCCAGCCCACTGAGATGAGTCAAATGCCCCCAGCTTGTGCCATCCACGTCTGAGAGTTAAGTGATACCCTGCACTGTGCCAGGTCCTTGACCCGGGAGGAATTGTTTGTGCTGTCAGAGTGCTCTGGGCTGCACTGGCCACCCGACTCTGGGGGCAACCTGCTGTGAAGGGAATCTACAGCACAGCCTGGGCAGGTTGTCATGTCTCCTTTGATCATCCCTCTGATCATCCCTCTCTGGTGCAGCCACATGACTGGTGAGGTTCACATGATTCACCTGCCCCACGGTGTGAGAGGGTGGGCACTTCTCAGGGAGGATCCTGAAGTAGAGCATCCTCTGAGCTGTCTCCTGCCAAGGAGGTGTGACAAGGCACCAGCTCAGTCCCACAGACTGAGGAAGGAACAGAGAAAAACCTCAAAAAGGCATAGGGTGAAAATAATCAGAACAGATAGCAAAGGAAAGGGACTCAGTCAGACCTTCAGAGGCTGGGTGTAAAAGGGTCTCAAAGGGAGTGGAGACAGGTCCTGTCAGTCCGAAGCCCAGACAAAGGAGATGATGACAAGTAGCTATTTTAGCTGGTGGCCTGAAGCCACCTTGTCTAGTGCACTCAAGTCTCCTAAACTAAGCAAAATTCAGCCTGGGGCTGTGAGTTGGGTTGGAAAGCCAAGGTGGTGGGATAAAAGAGCTGGTCCCAGAGTAGCACTGTGAATGAGCCAGGTGTTATGAGATGTGGGGCTATAGGGCACTGCCACCTCCAAGGGCATCACATTTCCATCATGGTGTTTGATGCAGCTTTGTTGCTGGGGGCTTCCCTGTCTATTTTTGCAATGATGAGAATGTGAACTTCCAAGTAATGTCCCAGTGAAGGGATCCAAGCAGGCACCTGCAGAGGTTGCTCCAGGAGCTGGGGTCCCTCTGTTCACTCACCTATGAAGGAGGCTTATGTGGGACTGCTGCTTTCTGAGGGGACACCTCTCTCCTATAAAACAGAAAAAGAATCAGGTCCATGGTTTTGCTGAGATGCAGAACTTACACCTGCTCACTAGGTGCCTTGGGAACCAGTATGGAGAAAAGATGCTTTTCATCATATTTAAATTTCCTTTCTTTTGATATTTTTGGTGCTGTAGCAAGGGTTGTGTGGAAGCAAGGCACAGTGGGGGAGATGCTGGAGTGCCCTGTGCTGTGGCACAGCAGGGAGCTATTGGGCAAAACAACCAGCAAATACCCAAGTATCCCTTCTAAAGCCTCTTGCTGCTGTCTTCAAGGGATCATGGGAAGATGGTGCTTCTGTAAAAAGGATGCAGGACTCAATCCACAAAGCACTTGCTTTACTTAAAGCACAAGCATAAACTTCTTGGAAGCCAGAGAGATTTAAACACATTTGGAGTGAAGCCTGGCAGCCAGCATGCTTGTTGAGTCAGAATGGAATATGTCATATAAGCATAAAAACTGGTTTGCAAATATGGCTGCTTTAAATTCATCACCCAAATTCACATGAAGGCACCTTTCTGGATGCTCCAGTAGCCAGAGCAGAGCTGCTGGGTCATGGGAAGCTGCCATTTATAGAAGCCAGACCCTAAGCTGTGCCAGGCAATCATGGAGCAAACCCAAGAATGTCACACATTATTTGAATTGAGACATCATTGACAGGGAGGGAAAAAACCCAACAATCCAAAGCTCCTAAATCCACCAAGCCTTAAAATGGCAGGAGGAAACAGCCAAAGGAATTACACCCAGGATGAACTTGGCCCTGCTGCTCCTTCAGCAGTGAATTCTGAGGCGATGTTAAGTCTGGCATTTTTATCCTATTTCATTCATTCTATTTATTCCTGATCGTGTTAACTTTATCCTATTGATTCAAATGCATTTTCATACTCCCTTATGGTCCCCTTTCGCATCACTTTCAGCTTTTAGGCAAACAGGATGGGCTTTTTCTGTCCTGGAAGAAAGTTACCTCAGGAGCATGCTTCTCCCAAACTCCCCCGGCCATGGAGCCTGGGGTTTATTTATTTATCTTTGTTAGACAAATAGCTTCATTTTCATGCAAAAAGTGAAGTGCTTCTGAATGCATTTAGAAAAGGTCAAAGGGTTTTAACCACGAAAAGGGCAAAATCTGAGCCTGTTGAAGTGATGTTGGTGCAGTTCAGAATGTCTCTGAGAATGGAGCCATTCCTAAAGGCTGCAACTATATTGGGAGGTGGAGATTTACATACCTGCCATCCAGCAGATACATTCAAGCCTTCTGCTGCAGAGAGGTCCCAGTGTTACTGCTGTCTTCTGCTTTGTGTTGGCTGCTGGTACAAATTTGGAAGTCATATCTTTTGGAGATGCTTGATTTTACCATTGCCTGTTTATAAAGAGGCCTTTGGTATTTTGATGTATCTGCAGCTGAGCGCTGAACATCTTTGAGGCCCAGAGAGAAGCTCTGATATGGAGTTGGGGATATGAACACACTTGTTTTGCTGATGGTCAAAGGGTGACAGTGGGGCATGGGCATCTGAAACAGAGGTTTTATGCATTTAGATTCCTCAACAGCAGTTTTTGCCCTAGCCCAGCCAAAGATGTATCTCCAGGGGAACTGTAGATACTTGGTACTATGGGACAGGCAGAATGGAGAAAACAGGGAATTTGGCATTTGCAAGAGTCATTATATTCAACAATACCTTCCCCAGGTCTGCCACCTTGACTCTGAGCAAATTGGGGACCTTTAAAAAGCCTATCCCAGTGGATGTAGACCTAGGAGCAATGGATGTCTCCATGGCTTGGACTCATCAGCTTTCATCACCCCCCAAATTTTCCTTTAGAAAAAAATTTGTGTGAGCCCAGATTCCCACTGCTTCTGGATTGTGTCTCTGGTAGCACTCTTTTGAGATAAAGACCTCTTTTTTGGCACGTGCATTTTGTCTGGAAAGAGGAATAAAAGACCTCATGGTAAATAAATACAAACCTCCAAATGGCATGCACAGTGCCTTGTTCAAAGAGCTCGGCCTGTTTGAAATCAGCAGCCCCATAAAATCTGAATGGGTTCAGAAACACTCGGAGTCACGGGATCTCTCCACATGAAGGGCCCAGCTCAGCGGCCGCCCTTCACCGGGGTATCAGGGCTCGTTCCTTGAGCCAGCGAGGCTCCACTGTTCCCCACCTCGCAGCCTGGGGCTGCATCTCGGGACACGTAAATCAGAGCCTTTGCCCTTCGCCGTGGCTCTCGGCAGCGAGGTCGGGGGTCACGAGCTCACCTCTCAAAATAATCCTGGACGATCAGGAAGTGTTTCTCGTTTGATGAATTAGGTGTATAAAATCCGTGAAGGGCTCACAAACGGACAGACCTTTTCCTTTCTTCATGGGGATAATATTTCATGATTTGGGGAGGAAAGAGTGCAGAGGGAGGGGGGAAATAATTAGTAATTTGTGATTAACTCTTTTCATGGGTATTTTGTTTCTTTGTTCTCTGATGTTGCCTGGAGCCGTTTAAAAAATGACTTAATGACAACAACCAAACTAATAGCTCTTTGTAACTAATGGCTGTGTCAGAACTTGGAAATCAAACCAAAGAGTCGTGGAGAAGTTGCAAGGGAGATGCTGAGCACAGAGGAAGAGGTGGAGAGGATTCCCTTTCCGGTATCAGACGGATGCTTAGAAAGGGCCCTGAGACAACAGCGATAAAGGGAAAGACAAGAGCCCTCCCTAGAAATATGGTGGCTGTTCTCACAGATCCAAGTTGATTAGGCTGCCTGTGATGTACCTTTTCCTCTCCCCATGGGCAAAAGGTTTTGTTCAGTCACACTTGGAGACAAAGTCCTCCAAAATTTTCACTTCAGCTCTGTCTGACACATTATTTAAGATCACAGAATCATAAAATTGTATAAGATGGAAAAGAACCTTGAGATCATTGAGCCCAACCATTAACCTATCACTGCCAAGTCCACCACTAAACCATGTCCGTAAGGGCCACACCTACGTCTTTTAAATACCTCTGGTGATGGTCACTCAACCACTGCCCTGGGCAGCCTGTTCCATTGCTTGGAAACCCTTTCAGTGAAGAAATTTTTCTCCATCTAAACCTCCCTTGGCACAGCCTATTTCCTCTTGTCTTGTCATTTGCTATTTGGGAGAAGAGACTGACACCCAAGAATAACCTGATCCTATGAGTTTTGTCTTTGTGTTGGCACACAGACTCCCAACAAGAATGTGAGGGCTTTAGCAGAGTTCTGGTGCTGTTGGTAACTCACTAAGGTGAGTCCATCTTCATAAACTATTTGGAGACCTCTCCTCATGTAGATCCAGGGAATGAATTGAAGACAGAGGAGCACTGCCTGCTTCTGGCTTTCTTGAGTTCAGTTTTTGCTGTAAAGTGGGGTGTATTTCTGGCTGTCAGAAGGTGAGAATCAAGGAATGCAGGTGATGGGAAGCAGAGAGGAATAGAGTCCAGGGTGAGGTCTCCTTCCAGACTTGAAGGCCACCAAAAAGCAACATGTGTAAATCAGGATAACAGAAGTGACCGGGGCCCAAAGCCTTGTGGTCTCTAATTGGGCCACACATAAAATAGAGTTTCAGATTGAAAGCCTTTTGGAGCTATGATTTAGAAAGGCAAATCCATTATGGTGTCTGATTATGACACTGACATTAAAAGCACTAAGAACCTCTAATCGATGGAGGTTAATTTATTTAGACCATAAACCAGGAATTAATTTGAAAGGGGCTGTGGTTGAGCAGCAGCTGAGACTCCATCCATTCCCTGTGTGATGCTGGTGGAGTGACAGGGACACGTTGGCCAAACTGAAGGCGGGGACCACAGTTCTACTGACTCTATAGAGCTCTGCCTGTCCTCTGTCTCAGCCCTGTGCTGACTGCAGACCAAGGAGATCTTATTACAGAAAGATGAGAAGTTGAGTCTCAGATGAGTGTTATCTTTGATTTGCCCTACAGTGGAGACTGTCCCTCCTTGGGCATATCAGGACCCCAAATCATGGTGAGAGTCCTGTTTTCTGAAATGTTGCCCTCTAAGCACACAGTGGTGCAGCTCAGTCCTCCAGCAGGTACTGACATGTGCCCACTCCAGAGACCCCTTGGGTAGATGTGGCTAAAGAGCATCAGGTATGGAGGGGTCTGGACACAAAGAATCATGACAAGTAGCTCTGGTCCAGAGGAGTGATTTACAGCTCCTGGCTCCTACCTAGAAGAGTGCTGAAGTGGAAGAGATTTCCTTAGCCCGTCACTTTTATTCTCCTTGGTTATTGTTTAAAATGCAGAGATTATGGGGTCAAACTTTCCCAGCCAATATTTTTCCTAATGAAAAATGTAGTAGGGTACGAGTCAGTGATCGAATCTATATGGTGAGTGTTCCACACTACAGTGATTTCCACAGACAGAACTTCAATAAATCTTGTTTTCAGAGAAATTATATGAGGCTGATGCTCTATTTTTGCCAGTTTAAGATCACTTTTCCTCTCTGCTGTGCTCTGTCCAAGTGGAACTTTCCTCCAGCTGAGCTGAGTCTTTCCTACAGCAATGCAAAGATCCTCATGGCTGAAATATGAGCAGGGCAGGGCGATGAAGGTGGCCACCAAAGTCCCTTTGGGGCCACCCCACATGGCAGTGTGGTAGTGGGGTCCCTTTTTCAAAGGGGATCAAAGATGCTGCAGGCCCTCCTTAGACTGAACAGCAGCACTGTCTCTCAGTATTCCAGCCTGAGTTCTGACAACCCTGGGTATGTTGCCTTTTCTTTGGGGAGAGGATTGCAGGCATTGGGTAGCGCTGCTCCTGCTACAGCCTGTGTGGGTTGCCCATCATCCAGCTGTATTTGGTGAGAGACACGTCTTTGTCCTTCCACCATGCACAGTCCTGCCTCTTGTCAGTATTATTTAATGCTGGAACTGCCACAGCCTCCCTCAGCACCCCACCGTGCTGTGTGTGATGCGATGGCAGCCCTGTCACCCTGCACGTGCACAACTGCAAACATCCCCAAAAGTACTAATAGTATTAGTATTGGTTGGATGGATGGGAGAATCCTTCAATATCCTCTCTTCACTCAAGCCTAGGAGCTTTTTCCTGATTTCCATCCCAGTTGGATGCTGCTCATCAGGGAGGCAGATGCACGGGGGCAGCTTGATCCCCATATCGACTGCCCTGCTGTCGAATGCCTCCCCTTGCTCTGTGGATTTGGCGACAGCCCATGTACAACCATATTTCACAGCCTGCCCATAAGATCAATATGACATTTCCATTCATCATTAAATATGTCTTCTTTACTTTGTGCTGCATAAATCAACCTTTCAAACTTGGCTCCTGGAGTAAAGGGTTGATCATAAGACCACTGACCAAAACGGGGGCTTTTCTAGGTGGCTTCAGAGTTATCATGTGCTGCTGGTGTAAATGGTACAAACTTAGAGAAGAAGTGTGGAAACTAGGTGCCCCTTGCAGGTATTGGGGGAGTTTTAAGATTCATGCTGCCCCTGCATGCTCTGCCATGTTAATCAATGCAGGAGGTAACACACTGCAATAGCATCTGCTTGCTCCAGGGGTTGGGAAGGCACCAAAACCATTTGGTCTAGGTTGTGCTGGATTTTTTACCCCTTAGACTGATCCCAAACTAGCTTGGTGTGAGCAAGGTCAGGTGCACAGGCACTGAACACAAGCCCACCCTTAAGATACTGTTGATCCACCTATACAGGAGGGCAGGTAGTTCCCTCTGCTGGGCTGAATTCCCCAGTCATCTCAGGATAGACCAGGAGCTGCAGGGGTCATTCCTGCGTCAATTCAACTCCAGAGAGGTCTGGAGCAGGCTGGAAACAGCCTTTCTCACCTTCTGCCCTAGATGTGATCCTGGAGAAGCTGATCTTTGCTCATGTGCTTCTTCTCCAGACGTGGATGTCCAGCACCCACACCTGCTTGTGCAGCTCTGGCTCCCATAGTGAGGGAGAGTGTGGGACTGGGATTGTTCTGCTGAAATGGTGGGGAAAGACAAAAAGCACTCCATCCTTGGTGGCACGCAGGCATGAGGGTGGTGGATGCATATGATCCATAGGATGTCTGGGCAGAAAGGTATGTTCAGACCTCTCCAAAGCCATCACAGCCCTTGGTGGCAGTGGAGACAAAGGGAAGGAATGGAAAGGCGTGCACTGAGCTGCCCCTGCAGCATGTTCTGATCTCCCTTGAGAGGAGTGGAGCCCTCCCCATGCTCTGGCTTTTTGTCAGCCGGCTCCCTTGTCCCTGCTGCACACACATACACATTTTAGCACTGTCTGCAAAGGAGTTTGGGAATCGATATTGCAATTGTGTTGTAAGTGAATTAGTTATAGATCAGCTTGGGGTAGGATTAGCTTATAGATCAGCAGGCTGGCAGGTGCAGGGAAGGAGCACAGGCAGACAGGCACGCACACACATCCCCCAGCACGCTCCTCTAACGCCCAGCGAAGAAGAGGAGGGTGAGTCAGGGCTCTGCAGGCCTGCGACTGCTGCCCTACAAAGAGCTGCTGAACTCCAGCATTGTAGGCAGGTGAGCACTTGCTCCTGGGTTTTGCAGGTGTTAGGACAGTGGGGCAGGGCTTCAGGAGCAGCAGAGGTGATGTTATAACCCAGTCCTGAGTCTGCAGATGTGGAACAAGAACTCATCAGCTGGCTCCATACAGACCTGGCCCCATGGCCTGCATCCTTCCTGCAAATGCCCACATCACTGGCAGGAAGCTGCTGGGGGCCTTCATCCCAACATTTTTGCAAGAAGTGCATAAAAATACCCCAAAGACAAACCAGTCCTCAGAGATTTCCTTTTATGTTTTCTCAGAGATTGAAACAAATTATTCTTTTCTAGTTGTCAAGACCCATACACCCAGTGTCTTGACTCTATCTTTTAGTGATCTCACATGAAAGCTCTATCCCCACATAGTGGTGGGGAAACTGAGGCACTGATCATAAGCTGCTTGTTCCAGCCAAAGTGGCTAATTCAGTGTATCCACCCAGGCTCTCAGCACCAGTCCATACACAGCCAGTCCTGGACCCCACTTTCTTCTGGTGTGCTGCACACTTCTTAAAGTCCCACAGAGACCCTTGTCATGACTCCAGGATAGTCTGGCTTCTAAAATTAGCGCAGTGCCTGGGTCCATGCTCAGGGGTTTTCCCTTTAAATAATCCCCCTGCCTCCCCTCCGGCTTTTGCTTTGACTAAGCATGCTGCAAAAACAACTTGCTTCTAAAATAAGCATCTCCTCTAACTCCCAGTTTAAACCTGAGTAGCTGAGCATGACATAGCGGAGTTGGGATGGCAGCTGTGCCATCTCTCAGGCCGCCTTTCGGTGCAATGGCACCTGGAACAGCTGGGGCAAGCACACGTGTGGGTTAGGGCAGTGTGGGTTTCAAAGGGGATCAGGGATCTGCTGGGAGTGTAGTGGGATTATGGGGTATGAGAGAGAGTGTCCCCATAGTGGTACCCGCTGCTGCACAGTCCATCTTCTCTGAAGAGCACGTTTGACATCAGGACGTGTTCATTTGGTGAGATGAAATACAGGCAGACCTCTGAGGAATGCCAGCCCTCTGGGCAAGGGATAGTGAAATGACTTTTCCCTGGCACCTTGTGCTGACTTTCCTAAGTAACCCTGTCTCCATCCCTCTTCTCCTTATGTCAATCCATTTCTCAGCTGTGGGGCCAAGTTGCTACAGCTCAGTTTACACCCACAGGATTTGAGCTGGGGCCAGATCCCAAGATCAGTTTCAGCCATAAATCTGGAGTAGTTCCACTGAAGTCAGGGGAGTTAATTCCAGATTTACACCCGGTGGCACTGAGGTGGGACCTGGAGCTCTCTGGCTTTGGGAGTGAAGAGGGTAAAGTCTATAGAGGATTTGCCCTGGCAGGTTGCAGTGCTCGACCCCCAGCAGTATCTGTGCCTGAGTATCCCATGTTTGGAGTTATTAGAGCAAGCCCTCTCTTTATTATTTGATATAATCTACTGCTATCCCACCGGGTTTCCCTCACTCTGCACTCTGGGAAACCGAGTGGAACTAACCCGAATAGGAGGATTACAGGCTCCAAATGGAAATGGTTGCACCAAGCCGCCAAGCGGAGCTCCTTGCACTAAGCAAAGAGGGCGGCTGACAGCCTCAATGACATGCCAGCACTTAAAATGCTGGATGATGGATGAATGTCATCCTGCTGGGAAGGGAAAGGGGGGTAGGGAATAGGGGGGATTCAGGGGGGGCAAGGAGGGGAGGGAATCCAGCCCAGAGGAGCCAGGGAAGAAGAGCTGGCACCAGAGTTGACGTCCGCACTGATCCTCATCCGTGGGTTGTGATTCATGGGGAGAGGAGAGGGCTGAGCTCCTGTCCAGGGGCCCCACTGCTTTCTGCACGCTGGATTGAAATTTTGCTGCTCCTGGCAGCTCTCTTGCCCACAGCACAGGCACATGCACAGATAAATATTTCTATATGCACACATAGGACACATAGGAAGAATGTTTAACAGATGTGTGTGCAAATGTGTGTATATTTATGTAAACACCTCCCCTTGACACACACATGCAAACATGAGATTTCCTCCAAGACACTTTATTAAAGGCCATCCTTATCCCCACCTTTCACTGTATATTATAGTTAACCCACAAATCACATCTGTTAAATGACTGAAGGTTTTCTGTTAGTTGTTTTTTGTTGTTGTTGTTGTTGTTTGTTTGTTTTTATTCCCCAGATGTCAGGGGATGTCAGTGTTATGGCTGCATTACTCAGAATATTGTGGTCCTGTCTCCAGAGTGCCCAAGCAGGGGATTTCTGTTGTATTCCTGACAGCAAAGTAATTTGCTTATATAGATTCTGGCAACAAGAACAGCGCAAAGCCTGGCTGCTTGACAGTGTTGCATTTTTAACTCGAGGTTGAACAACTTCAGTCTGAAGACCTCTGGGATTCCTTTTCCAGAGCTGTTTCTGCTGGGATTTGCTTCAGCACTGGGTGACTGCATAGATGTGACCATGCTGGTGCCTTTCCCAGCACAAGGACTGGTGAAAGGGGTCCTACTGTTGGCTGTGCCCATGGCAGAGGGCAGAACTGGATCTTTCCTCTGGTCCATGATGCTCAGAACCTCCTATTGCAGGCATAGCATCCTGCATGGGGCCCGCAGAGCTATTCCCAGAGGGACAAGTCCTGGAATGGCCAAAATCCCATAGCTATTCTGCAAAGACATGAGGGACAGCCAGGGGGAGATGGA
Organism: Lanius collurio; assembly: GCA_020086605.1. Lineage (NCBI taxonomy): Eukaryota > Metazoa > Chordata > Aves > Passeriformes > Laniidae > Lanius > Lanius collurio. The sequence continues at coordinate 20,531,427 of JACBWW010000010.1, read as the reverse complement.
TCCCGTGCCTCCACATGCCTGTGAGAGGAGCACGTGTTCTCCAGGTGCGTGAGCACATCGATGCTCCAGCAGCTGGTGCTTGGCCAGGCAGCCGACATGCTGGAAAATGAAGCAAAATCCCTCTCGGTGTGTGCAAGTTGTGGTTCTGCAGGGCCAAGTGGGCAGAAGAGGGGGCTAAGCGTGGGAACAGAGCCCTCGGGGGCAGCGCTGCGGGCCGAGCCGTGCTGGGGCCGTGTGAGCCCGGGAGCGGCGGCGCTCGGCAGGCGGCGCTCCTGGCCCCGCGCAGCGCTGACCCCGGCACCCCCGGGACCAATCCTGTCACCCACCTCCGGCAGCAGCTGCTTAACCGCGCACAGCAACCCGGCGCAGCAGTTTCGGCAAGAGAGCGAAGAAGCTTGTCTCCAATTGAAACCGCAGGGGGGATTTAGGGAGGCAGAAGGTAATTTCCCGAGCTGGAATATGGCCAGCATACAAGGACTAATATCCTGGCTCTTGGGGAAACAGTCATGGGATCTTTGCTTGCTGAGAGTCATCCAAATCTCTGTTTTAAGTCAGATCTAGAAAAAAGGAAAATGAAACAAAGGGAAAAACCCTTCCAAGATGCTAGGGCTTTGAGGCACTGCCTAAAGCTGCCCTCATCACAGCTAAGATCTTCTGGAGGCAAAGCTGCCAAGCATCCCCAGCAGAGAGGCCTGGAAGCTGATCCATGCTCCCTTGCCCTGAGGGTCCATCCTGTGTGGCCAAGATGTGGCCAAGGAGTGCCCTGGCTCAGAGAAAGGAAGTAGGGTGTTAACGTCCTTCAGTAATATCACACAAAGTATTGCTGTAATCTGGTCATGTCCTTGTGCTGGTGTTTCCCTCTGCTGGGAGATACCAGGGAGGCTCAGAAAGGTCTCAGGTCAAAGCAAATTTTGGGATAGACAGCTGTATGCTCGTACCAAGCAGCCCACACTGCAGCTGTGGAAAGACTTCTTGGTTGTGTCCAAAATTTATGTCAGCAAAAAGATAATCAGCTGCAGAAACAGCACAAAGGGTAGAAACTGCTGCAGAGAGGATGGGGTGGGAATAGAGGCAGCTGGTGGCCAGAGCAGTGGCAGTGTGGACACTGGAAAATGCTGGTCCCCGCACAGGGAGCTCCCTTGCTGTTGGTATCTGTCATTGGGAAGGGATCCCACCCGCTGCTTGGTGCCACAGAGCAGGCAGGAAGGAAAAGCATCCCTGCCACACTGGGGCAGGTGAGGGCAGGCTGCTTTGTGAGCTGGCTGAGCTCACGTTCCCGGCTTTTATGCTGCTGTTTTGGTTAAGTGCTTTTCTCAGGCAGAGCAATTCAACCCCAACCTGTGCTTGTGTGAAGACATCTCAGCGAGTGGTGCTGAAGTGCTGGTCTAATGGAAGTGAGGGCTGGGTTAGCACTGCTGGGGCAGCCCAACCGCTTCCTGCCTGCAGGAAGGAGAGAAAAGACCTGCTTTAAAATTTAAAACACTTGGAAACAGCACAGGAAGCACTTCTGGTTAAGAATTACTGCTATTCTTAGGGTGGCTAGAAAACCTTGAGTGTAAGCTATAGGGTAGTGTGTCTTTAATCAGTGTCTGCAGCAGGTTAATAGTTAGTGCTCTCCTCACCTTTACAAGTGATCCTTTCGGGTAATTTTTTTCTTATGGCTGGGCTCCCTGTGATCTGCCTGCCGGCTGGCAATGGCTTCTTGCATCGTCCCCTTGTCTGTCACTGCGACAGGGCAGGGGATAACAAGCAGCAGCCCATCTCACTGCCCCATACATCACGGCCAAGATCTGTATTCTGACAGTTGCATTTTGTCTCCTACTTTGCGAGCAATGTTCCCTCAGAAAGTCAGGAGACAAAAGTATTCTCAGGTTTGATTGAAGACCCGGGGCAGGCAGGCACATCCTCCAGACCACCTCAGGAGATCTGGTTGCTGAGAGTTGTTGTCTTCCTAAATTCTGTCAAGGGAGAGCAAGAAAGCTGCCAGTGCTTTGCTTGGCTGTGTGGTCTCGCTGCCTCACCTGTTCCTCTGCTTGGGTTCCTGCCTGCTGGCAGCCAGGAATGAAACCAGCCAAGGCCTGGTGTTAACAAGCCCTGACCATTGCATTGTACATAATAAGAGTTTGGTCTCTTGTGGCTGGGGTGACTGGGTGACACCCCTCATAGGTGAAACATGAATGGAAAGACAGAGTCACCCTTCACATGAAGCCAGTGGTGAGCCACAGCATGGGTTAGCAGCAAGCAGGGTGATTTTCAGGAGAAGTAAACCAAAGATTGTGCCAGGACTTCTGTATCACTGATTTAATGGCACATCTCTGCGCAGGGATTTCCCCCTGAGCCACAGCCTGACCTCAGAGCTCAGAGAAAGATCATTTTGATTATTATTAATAAAGCTCTTGGTGGCAGCCTCTTGCTCAGCTGTGCCTTCCCTGATGGACCAGGGAATCTGTGTTACCCAGCCTGGCAGAGAAACCAGTTCTCAATCTTCCCACCATCCCTCCAAGGAAGCTGTGTTTCAGGAGCAGTGGAAGATGCAGCTCCACCATGCTCAGTGGGAGAAGCTGTGTGCACGTTGGAGAACAGGCCTATGCTGGCTGCTTGCAATTCTCTGAGGGTTCCGTGTGTTTGCAAAGGCAGCTCTGTCAATCAATAAAAGCAATCACAATAATAAAGTATCAAGTAGGAAGAAAAGATTTCAAACTCTACATTGTTGAGGGATTGGGGGTTTTCTTTAAATGAGGCAAGAGAGGCTGGGAAAGCAGAGCCCATCAGGGATGACAAATCTGTTTCTTTTGCATGGGGGAAGTGGCAGGACCGCAGCCCCTCTGACCAGATCCAATGACAAGGGAAAAGCTGAGAGAGGACCCCCTTTCTGCAGACACAAAGGACAAGCCAGTGGCGGCGACTTGCTCTCTGAAAAGTCACGTTTGCCAGGGGAGGCTGTGAAATCCAAGACGTTCCCAAGAGCTTGTTCCCTTCCCGTCCCCCCAGTCTGGGGAAAAGAATCATTCTGATTTTGTTTTTATTATCGTTTTTCCGTCCTGGGTGAATGCTGGGAAAGTGGTGAATTTTGCAGCTGCCCAAGAGTCAGTGGGAAGGGGGATGTGAAGGATGCATGCCAGAGCAAGGATCCCTTCTCACCTTTTCCCTGCCTGCCTTCCCACAGGACAAGGCATAACTGAAACCAAAGCACCTCTTGTTGTCTTTGCCCTCCAACTCAGTCATCCCCACACACCCCATTTCCCCCTCAGTAGGACCTGTGGGGTAGCTTGTGGCATGCAAGGGCAGCAGTACCACAACCATACAGGAGTGTGCTGGCTGCATTGGCAAAGGGATGAGGAAAGGTATTTACCTCAGCAGCTGTTTAAAAAGCAAGTCATGAGCTGCCCTATACTGGAGAAGAAGTTGCTGGGGACTCTGGTTAGCAAAGCTGGTTAGAGATGAGGAGCTCCCTCCTGTCAGTGCTTGCCAAACTGGCCCATCTTCCCAAGGCAAGGCTGGTCTTAACAGGGCTTTTTTTTTAGTGCCGAGACAGGTCGCTTAAATAATTTTCTGTAATTAAGCCTTACACAAACTGTAGCAGTCTTTACCTGCAGCTGTGCAGTCTCCAATAGGACAAAAGTCTTTCCTGCCATAGCAACATCAATTAAAAAAAAAAAAAATCAATGAGATCTCTACCTGGCAACCAAACTCTCCACTGATCCATGGAGATAAGGGCTGGATATGATTGTATGTGGTCTGGGAAGGCCTGACACAGGGTCTGGGATTGCTGTGAAGGGGTGTAGGTCAGTCACACTCTGTTCCATGTCTCTGATGCCAGCTTCTGAGGAATTTTAAATAGAGCTTTGTAGGTATGAATTCATTACGGCTGTAACCCAGACAGGTGAGTAACATAGAGACAGGGACACATCCACTGCCACTTTTGCAGAGGGGAGATGCTCGGTGTCCTTACACCTGAACTTTCCTGCAGGGTAGCTGTAGTCCCAGCACCAGCTTCATCTCCTGCCTCTTCTTCTTCCTCCACCTTGTGCTCACTCTCTTTGCTTTGATTATACTGATTGCCAGAGAAAGAACTGTCACAACGCCCAGATTCTGATGGCCTTTGAAGCTACTGATAGCGTGAACCACTGCAGTGGCAGGATGGAATGGAAGAGCCATGGGCTGTGGGGCCCTCACCGGTGTCTCCCACATGGATAACAGTCTTGCAGTATAACATGTGCTGTGGCTCCAAGAGTGGCACATAGAGAACAAAATCCCCTACTTTATTTGATGCCCTAGCAGAGCTGCTTCTTTAACCAGGTGGCAGCACCTTGGGCTTCAGTGCTGCAGGCCCTGTTGTATAGGGAAAGCTGCTCTAGCTGCGGACTGGCTGCATCACTTTCCCTGGCCATAACCTCCCAACTCAGTCCAGGTGGCGCTTGCACCTGCCTGCCTCGAGTCATTGCTCTCTATCAGCAAAGACCTTGCCTCAGAGACAGGGTCAGCAGCTCCTCCCATCTTCTGTGGTCTTTATCCTTGTTGGGAAGATGCAGATATGGAGGGAAAGGTGCCCTCTTGGCAGGATGGGCATAGTTGTACAGGTGCCGTCTGAAAGGCACCTGCATGCCTCTCCAGCAGAGGGAAGAAGACAGAAAATATCATCCAATTCCAACTTTCTTTGTGGAGAGAAGACTTGCCATTGTTGTCCACCTTTGTCAAATCAAAGGGACAGTGCTGATCCCAGAGCTCACCAAGCTTTTAGTAAGGGTCTGAACCAAGAACAGCCCTGGTTTTATTGGGTACTCCTTCCAGTACAGCAAACAGCCTACAGCTTGGGCCATAGGGGATGGGAGGAAGAAAAGAGGACAGATTTATTCAGTGAAATTAATGAAGTGACACTGGGTGCTAATGGCCTCTTTACCAACATCTCCTCCTCTGTCTTTTACTTAGCCAAAAAAACTGCCCTCAGCTGTGCCCATTGCGCTTTCCCCCCACTTTGTTTCAGACTCACAAGAAAGGGCCCCTCTCTAAGGGGAACCCCAGACCCAGACCTCCCCCAGAAGACCTGACTCAGCTTACCTGAGTGTCTCAAACCCACGTGTTCTCACTCCCACCTTGTCTATACATGCTGGCAGGAAAGATGAAGTTGAACAAACCATTTACACGCCAAGTGGATTAGCCAAATTGTGTTAAGCTCCCGCAGGGACGTCCTTGTTCACAGCCTTCATTTGATTTCTCTTTCAAAAGCCCACCAAGCTGAATGTGATTATGGCCTCTTAATCCTGCCTGCATGTGTCCACGTGGGGTTAATGCAGCGTAATAGATGCCCTTTACAAGCGCACGCTGGTGACCATTGCTGCATGGCTAAACCCTCAAACCCAGATGTTCAGCAGATGTAAACCCAAAGCACAGGCCCTGGCTGCTACTCTTTGGCCAAAAAGCTCTCTCACATCTAAAATATGGAAGGGAAACTCCATCTTCCCAAGGCTGAACAGCAAATCTGTGTGAGAAGCAAGAACCACTGTTGACACTCAGATCCAGATTGGTTCAACTCCTGCAGCGCTCAACAGCCTTGGCGGGTCCAGCCTGTGATCAGAACTTGCATTTTCCTGAAGGTTAGGAGGTGGTACCAGAGTCCCAGTCCCATCAGGAGGGCTGCCCTTCCGGTCTGATCCCCACTTGTCAGCATCTGAAAGCCCCTGCCCAGGGGTGGCTATGCTGACAGGCAGATTTGTTTCTGAAAGAGTATCACTTTCCTAAGGCACAAGCTACAACCAAAGTGTCATTGCAGCCGAATAGCAATGGTGGAAATCCATAGAGCTGCTCAGCTAGATATTGCAAAGCTGTCTGGCTCTGCCTAGCCAGGCATGTGAGGCTGTAAAACACAAGTGAAGAGATTTAAATTGGTTGCCTTTTACAAATGAGGAACCAAAGTGATGTTGCCCTCAAGGAAGGAGAACCACAAAGGGCAGAGGGATACATTCCCCAAATCCATCCTGTGCATCACACTTAAAAATGAATCCAGGACCTGGCACAGCAGGATTTGCCCTGTCCAGAGCACCTCTCCTTGTTTTCACAGAGGCAACCACTTCAAGCCATTCACACTTACATTTACAAGGAAGTTTGCTACAGCAAGATGTGAGAGATGCTCCATTTAGGGAGAGAAACCTGCCGTGGTTCAATCCTATTATCAGCAAAAAAAAAAAAAAAAAAGAAATTCAAAGACCTTCTTGTCCAGAGACAAGGGGGGATGAAACCACAGGGGGTAATTTCCATAAGTCTTTCAGCCACCACTCAGCACACAAACTCTCTTTTCTCAAAGTCAGACCGCCTGCCAGGGGAGCAAATCCATTCGCCTGGTAGCTCAGGACTGTATCACATAATCCCCTTAATAAAGCAATCAAGTCCCAGATTAAAAACAGTTAGATCTCTACCCCGCTGAAAGGTTTTTTTCCAGAACATCACTAGGAGGAAACCTCCTTAAAATGTGCTGGTTTAGCTGGACTGACCAAAAATAACAAATAGCATCCCCCCCCAACAAGTAAACGGTACAACTGTTATTTCCCCATGGAAACAGTTGGGTTTGCCAGAATGATATTTTCCATTAAAAATGTTTTGCTGGAGAATTCCCAACAAGTCAGGCTGCTGCATCACTGATTTTAATCGAATTTAGAAATTCTCGTTTCCCTTTGTTCTTAAACTTATATTTAGGAGCAGGGCTGGTTACAGACCTGTCTGCCTCCTTCACCAGCAATGTAATGTCACCCACCAAGTGACACGTACAAAGAAAGATAGCAATGAAAAACCCCACATAGTTCTTGCCACAGTCGGTGCTCCCCAGGCAGAGGCGTAATCTCTCACAAGGCTGCCTCAGCTCTCAGAGCCCCCTTGATCTCCAGCTGGTTTTTTGGAGATGCTCATTTTCCTAAGCATAGCTCTAACAGTGAGGCTGTGCTGAATTCACAGATAATCAGTACCTAATTGGATTAGGAGCTGATAATATCTTTGACCTTTTTTTAATGGCTTGTCTGGCCTGGCTTTCTGCAAGGCTGAGGCTTAATTTTAGGCAGGAGTTTTTTCCACAAGTGAAGCGTGACCCTGTTAACCTCTGAATCAGAGAGGTGACCTTCCCTCTCCCCAGCCACTGTGGAGCTGATGGAGATTATGAGGTATACACAGGCTTCACAAATCTGTGTACAAACAGACTGAACCTACCTCCAGAAGTCAGAGTCAGGACCTGATTTTCAGCCAGAGCTGTGCTGATATTGGACTAAATCCTCGGACAGAAATGGTGAGTCAAAGGAGTGTGAAGCTCCTGTGAAGTCGATGTCCCTTCCAGTGTCAGCCACACAAGTCATCTCCCCTCCTCACCAGTTCTTCAGTATGCAATGTGGGGGAAAAGAATTGCCAGTGCAACAAAAGGATCCAGAGATTTGGACATTGGGTGTTTGTGAGACAAAGGCACAGGGATGCTTGTGTATTTGTGTAGTTACATCTTGCTCTGGCTCTCCTAGACCCGTCATTGCAGCTAAGTGTGTGCTCCCACATGTGAGGAGGTTCATGCACAGACCCAGCACAGCTGAGAGCAGAGACAGCATGCTTGAGTTACACCTAGCTCATGCCCATCACACACACACTGTATTTTGGGGCATTGGGATTTAAGGAGATGCAGGGAGCAGGAGGGGAGGGAAGGCTGCCTGATGAACAGCAGATGTTGGTGATCATTGGATAGAGCTGTTAATTTAACTGGATTTTATTGAATAGCAATTAGGTGGGGTCTCATTACTGTAGCCAAGTGGCACAAAGATGTGCTGTAAAAACCCAGGGAACAGGCATGTGCACCAGTAGAGGGACAACACCGATGGGGTATTTAGGACCTGGAGCAGTAAATCTTCTCGCTTGCCCAGAAATCCTTCTCCTGGGTGCTGCTGGCTGGAGCTTGGCACCTGAACCCAGCTGCTGGGCTTGTCTCAAAATGGGAGGCTGCAAACATAGTGAAGGGTAGTGAGTGTGTGTACTCAGGGGAGCAGAGGACAGGAGAGAAGCAAGGGTCTGAAAATGGTGTCAGTGAAGAGGAGTGAGTGACAGCCTGGGTAAGACAGCAGTTTTCTAGCTCAGCCAGGGACAGGGATGGAAGCAGGACAAAGGGTGGAAGAAGGGCTTGAAAGTCTGTAAGATATATCCAGGTGTCCTAACCTGCCAGGGGATGGATCAGGGTGTTTTGGTGCTTTAGACAGAGCATTACCCCAAAACAAGGAGAGCAGCACAACAACAGGGCAGGTTTCCATTTCATGTGGTAGCCACAGACCACACATTTAACTGCTGCTTCTCCAGCAAGCTGGGAGTTGTGTTTCACACCTCTGCTGTGTGGGGTGGCCCTGACACTGCCAGGGAGGGAAGTCTGCTCCTGCTAAATGTGAGCATGAGATCCACTAGGCCCATTTCCCAAGAAAGACCCAAAGGTGCCTGCATCAGCACAGCCTGAGCATTTGTGTGGCTTAAACAGTGCAGAGAGGACAAGGGAGCATTCCTACCCCTGCACAGCCTGATCTGAGCCTTTCAATGTCCAGTGCAGAGTAAAACACAAGGGGAGGGTAGAGGTAGGAGAGAAAAGTCCCAAGCAGAGCTTGCTTCTAACACAGGAGATACACACAGACACATACAAAACCACGTCTCCTAATGACATGATTATATCTTGCTTTTGTCTTGGGGGAAAAATCAAATGGTCCAGGTTCAAACACAAACAGAAAACTTCTGCTAATGAACAAGTTGCCAAACTAGACCGCAGCAGGGATTTGGAGGGTTAAAATGTTTGGGATTAATTAACTGATTAATTAAGCCCTCACATCAGCCTTCATCCCTGCAGCCCTGCTATTGCATGAGGGATGCACCGGGAATGTGTGATCCTGTCAGCACGATGCAGGAATGCTGGGGGGAAGGTGCTCAGCAAGGGAATTTTACACACACATTTGTGATTGTGGAGTTAAAGTCGGCTATGCCCTGCAGACCTCATGTGAGACACCTTCATGCCTCTGCTCTGATTGGAGTGGCTTCACATCATGACTGCTAGTTGCTTTGAGATCTTAAAAGAAAAACATAGTTTTCAAAAGCCAAAGGGATTTCTCTCCCCTGAGGGCATGGGGCTTCCCTTCACTGTGCCCTGCTGTGAAGTGACAGCAGCCCTGCTCTGCTCAGCAGCCCGTGATTCCCTCTGCCTGCTTATCCTGGAGAAAGGGAGCAGTGGGTGTTGCAGTGTGGTCTCAGAGGATGGTAGCTGTGGGGCTTTTTGCACGGGTCTCTAGCCCCATCTGCATATTTAATGTTCAAAATTAGGTGGGACCCTTCATTTCATGAATGGCCAATCTTACTGCATGAGGGAAAAAAGAAAGGCATAATGCTTTTAACTTTTTCTCTCATCCTTCCTGACCCACAAAACAACCAAAGGAAACTTCTCCATGCCATGAGGCCACCTGTCTGATTGCCACATCCTGACTTGTTAGAAGTCTATCCACCAAAGGTACTGTTGGTGAATCTAGAGGATCATCTGCTCTCTGGGTACTAGTACAGCCTTCAAGAATTGAAATACTGCTGTACTCAGTACTTCTAACACTAAAGCTGTTTACAACCCGTGCTCTTCTCACAGCCTTAGCTCAGTATCTGGAAGGGTGCAAACGACCTCCGTTCATTAACAAGACCTGGCCTGGGCACTTCTCTTGCAGTTTTACAAAGCTGTGCTAGCAGATCTCTTGTACTTCAAGAACAGCTTTGCAACCTTTCCCATCAGAGTAAGTGTGAAAATAAAGAAACTCCCATGGGCCTGCACACACAAGAACTGATCGTGAATCTGCAGCAGATATTTTTATGTAAAGCACAAGCAAAAAAAGAGAGTGGTCACAGGAGTGGATAGAGTATGCCCAGGCAGATTAAAATAGCCTGTCTTGGAGATAGCCTTCTGAGTGTGGATGACACCTGCTTAGCCTGTCTCACATGTGTTTGTTTTGCGGGGTGCAAGCACAGCAAAGGAAATGGCAACCGGAGCTCAGCCCACCACTGCTTCACAGCTTCACACTATAAATAAGGCATCGAGCTATTGCACCCACCAAATTCTTCCCTGTCTTCCGGTCCATGGCAGGGCAGTGGCTGGGCTATGTATAGCATCAGCCCCTTTGTGGTATCAGGTGTTTTCTCTAAAGCCCCGGCTCCCAGATTCTGGGATTACAAGGCCAGCTCTGGGTATGTATCAGAAAGACAAATCAGATGCCAGAAAGAAACATTTAAGGTTAAAGTCCTAATGCATCTAAATAGACAGAGCTGATGTGTTTTGCTTAAGAACTTCTTATGGAGAAAAATGTGGTTATTCCAGCATCAAGATCCTTCTGAGGAAAATATTTTGATACAGGTTTTTTATTTTCTGATCAGGAGAAGCAAAGCCACAATACAAATCATTCCAGCTTCAAATTCCCAGGCTGAGCAGCAGGCTTCATTTGAAAATATGACAAGAAATATCCTCTTCCCAAGTTACATTTCCAATGGCAGAAGAGATTTTTCTTGCTGGTGCTTTTACTTTCCAGATTCATGATTTAGCTGCAATCTGCAGTTTGGAGATTTTTTTTCTTTTGCTTTCTGACATTTCAACTTTTCCCTCTGATTCCCCACTGAGAATGATTTGGAAACACCAAGATTTCCATCAAGTGAAAGTTTCTGTTTATTTTCCTGCATTTCCAGGCTGACAAGACAGAGGGTAAACAGAAGTTGCTCCAAGATCCAGGCAGAATGTCTTGGTTCTGTGTATGAATGCTGATTTTTGGTGCTGGCTGCCTTGAAGACCCTGACTCTGTCCCTAATGAGCACCATGAGTGTGTGGAATACCACAAGAGCTCTCCCTGGGAACTCTGCATGAAGAACATCTTGTTGCAAAGGCACAGGGCTGTTCCACAGAAGATGAGCAATTTCCAGATTCTAAATCCCACAAAGTGTCACTGTTCATTTGCCACCCGCAAAGGAGATTAAACCACGGATGGAAGCAAAGTACTTTTCATCAGGTGGCGAAAGAGGTGGCACAGGCGGTAAAATCTGCAACATCCACACTTGAGGTCAGGTGGGCTTACCCAGCAAGATGAGCAATTTATACTGCTCTCAGAGTGGGATTCTTCAGCAGCTGAGCTCACCTAGGGGCACCACACAGCTGTCCCACAGGGTATAGGCCTGAGCTCACCTGGAGAGGGAAGATACTTTTTGTCATCGGGTGCTGAGCAGCAGCAGCAGCACTGCTTACACGCTTGCTCTGTCCATTCATTCCAGCCAAGCCTCTGAGGGTCCTCACAGTTCACGTAGAATCACAGCAAATTCTTATTCTTCATGAATTTGCTGTGATTGCACCAGTGCCTGGACAACCCTAGGGAGATGCTGGTCCGACTGGTGGAGCCATTGCATATCTCCAGGACACCAGACAGGTCAGGATCTAAGAAGAGATGATGCACAGTGCAGCAAGAAGAAACACAGTGACTCCTGTTTCAGAGGCAGGAGAAATGGAGCAGAAAAAAAGATTAACGCCCGGACTCCCCCAGAAAGTTTTGCTGATAAAAGTTTGAGTGTATCCATGCACTGGTAAATTCCCTGGGCATGAGTGAACCAGGCAGCAGGGTCAAGCCTCCCCCTTTGTTATCTATGGCTCCATTGTCATAGGGAAATACCTGGGTTTAGTACATACTGGATGGGCACCGAGATGTGAAAACTTCTTTTTGTCCCCATAGCTCTTAATCTGCAACTCCAGCTTCCCTGTTGCCCTGGGGAGGGCAGAGCTGAGGGTTTGTTGGTGCTGGTTGGAGGGTGTCCAGCCCCATGCAGGCAGTGTGGGTGCTGCTCACACTGAAGATGGGGTGCTGGGGACAGAGAAGCTCTCTGCACCCAGAGAAACTTGGGCATGCCAGCCAGCATGGCCTGGAGAGCATGTTGATCCATCAGCCCCGTGGTGCATCAGAGAGGGGGTGAAAGGAGGCAGCAGGCTGCATCAGCCATGAGCTGAACATGTGAATCCAGCAAGTGACCCTGTTGATCTGTTTTTGGGTGTAATGGGAATTTACATGGAGATGCACCAGTCTGGCAGGAGGTCAGAGCAGACTCCAGAGCATGTTCCAGCACCCTCTGCACGAGGCAAAGCACCCATCCACCCAAAGTCACCATCCGAGCCTTTGGGCAGCAGGGATGGGTGACAGCAGACAGCCCCCTCCGTGAGGAAGCGTTGTGCCGCGCAATTTGGGGAGCGAGGAGGGCAGCACAGGAGCGGACTCGAGAGGATGCTGCTGCGAGTCAGAGGCAGGATGCTCTGAGCGCGGGCTGCAGGCAGGGGGGGGCTGCCAGCGCAGCCTCCCGGCGCAGAGCGCTGACACTTCTTTTTGTTCAGCCTGACAGCGAGCACCTGGTGCCCCACGCGCGGAGCCGGCGGCCGCCCGCGCCCGCAGCGAGCGCAGGCACACACACGCGCTCAGCCCCGCAGCTCGGAATCAATGCAAACATATGCTGCCATTAATGTGAAAATCGCTTCTGCAAACATGAGGGTCTCTCTATTCACGGCCTTTCCCTCTCCCGGCGGGGAGGAGGGGGGTCAAGTGTAGACCTTTTATGTGAAATCCCTGAAAGGGACAAGAGGGAGAGAGGGGGAGATGGATGAGGCTGATCGTGATAGGGAAAAAGGGACAACAGCCCAGACTAACATACAGGAGCTGCTCTCTTGCCATGAACTGTGCTAAATCTGCAGTGTTGCCTTCCTTTCTCTCTAGCCAAACACCTCCCTAGGGCTGCCAGTTTCTCCCTCGCCTATTTCTGATAAATGCAGGAGGATGCTCTGAGGAATGATGTGACTGGATGCTGCAGTGATGGGTGCTCGTATAGGAACTGAGGGGGTAAATTTTTGAGGGGGTGGCGAGCTCCCCTTGCATGGTTTAAAAAATGCTGATGATGGGTGCTAGCTAGAGTAGTTGTGGTGACCGGCACTGGAGTATCCAGTCTTCCCCTAAAGCACAGTATATATTTTGGCCAGCCCTGATGTACATGGCCATATCAAGAGAGGCTGGTTATCCGGATGCTGCTCCTCTGCCTCACTGCAGTGCTTCAGTCTGCTTGCTGCAGACATTTGCAGCAGACTCCCCTCCTATTTGGGCAAAGTGGCTTCTCTGGTGTCCTCTATACCACTGCCTGCCTGCTGTGAAACACCCGGAGTTGCTTTGCCCCGACAGTGGCAGTGTGGACGTGGGTGGGCAGGTTTGGTTCACAAAGCATCAGGGGTCTGTAAAACAGCTGGAAGGGCTCCCTGTGAATCTGAATGAGAAAAGGGACACAGCTGACGTTAGAAGAACCAAATGGAGTTTCTGAACCTCTCAGTTGTTTGTCAAAGGCTTTAGAGCAACACTGTGAAATGTCACTAAAGTGCCTTGCCCCACTCTGCACCCACCTCCCCCATGAGACAGGCTATGTCCCTTGTCTGTCCTGTACAGAAACAGCTTTATATCAGCAAGAGTGCTCTATGCATCTCCAAAATCCCCACTCTTTTCTGCTCTTGGTTGCTGGTCTGATATGGAAAAAAAAATCTTTTTCAAAGCAGTAGTTTTACTGCTTAGAAAAACACCACCTTTCTCTGCATTTTGTTTCTCAGCACTGAACTTTTCTTTGAGGGGAAAAATTTTCCTGGCCCAGCTTTATGCCCATCTCAGATTAATCTCAAAGCACCTGGTACTTTATAGCATCTCCATTTTGTTTCTGTGTGATGTCCTAGACCAAGCACGTGTGCTGAATTCCCCAGCATCTGGCCTTCACCCATATCTATCTGTTGGAAGCTGAATGCATCTCTGATTTGGGAAATCAATCACACTTAATTGAAGGGTGATTGTTTTCACATACGAGCCTGCCACATCACTTTCATCTTTATCACATTCCCTTTCTCTCTGGGTTTTGTGTGACAAGATACTGCAGAGCAGGAGGGAAGAGGTTGCTGACCTTGGACCTGGATATAATTGAAAGAAGGAGGGCAGCGTCTTCCTTTCTTTCCTCAGTGGATCAGTTTGCATTTCCTTCAGCTGTCGGACTGAGCCATGTGCATGTGCACCCAGAGTCATATTTAATGCAGCCTCACACACAGCCGTGCTGTGATGCTGCACAGCAGAGAAAATGACACCCAGCATGGCCCAGCATTGCTGCACCATGGAGAAGGTCTGGCCCCTCCGTGCACCACAGCAGGGAAGGGGGAATGACACAATATTGGTCTGATGTGGCAGAGTGTTTTGGGTGCCTGGTGATTCTGGGTGACTCTGAGCATCCTGAAGAGCAGTCCCAGGGAGATCAGCATGGCTTTTTAATGAGATTTTGGGCAAGTCTATTTTCTGTTAGGTCTTGAGTTTTGCCTGGTCATGCTGGAGACTGTCTCGAACCAGGATTCAATTTTCTTTTACTGGAACATTATGTTGCACAACAGGGCTCTGATTTCCTTTAAGAGCTCCCATAACACAAATGGTACATGAGCAATCCCTCCCGTGGGCCTTTGCAAGGACTTGTGCAGTCCAGTCCCATGTGGCCACCCGTCTTGTCACCCCACTGGGATGTCCCAGTCCGAACTGCTGATAAGCTCTCAGCTCACAGAGATGTCTTCCTGCCTGTACCAGCAAGCTGAATTATATGCTGCTCCCCAGACTCCAGTTTGAAGGTCTCTATAGTATTGACTTTCTTGCACTTGGAAGTGCCTCATTTATCTTATGCTCTGCATTTGTCTTTCCTGCCAGTGTAGTAGTAAGCAACTGAAGCTTGCTGCCAGCTTTTCTCCCTTAATGATATTCCACATATGCAGACAAGGATCTGAGTCAGAGCTCTGGAGTCAGTCCCTACTTCCCCACTTTGGAGAAATGTATCTTAATGCAGTATCCTTCCTTTGCAGTTTGTCTTGGGGCTTGGCAGTAAAACAGCCCAAATACTGACCTCTTAAGGCTGCGGTCCAGGGCACGTGTCCAGATTTTAGACTCATTTGAAGGCTGATTTTGTCAACAGGAAGGCTCCCGCTGGCTCTGATGGCTCTTGGACTGGGCAGCCCCAACTATCTCCAAATTTGGCTCTTTTCCACTGGGGACAGATTTGTCTCTTCCAGGTGTGGGGAGAACCTTTCCCAGCAAAGACCCAATACAAGCCTTCTACCAGACAAAGAGGTTTTTCTAGATAGCATGGGAGGAATTTTAGGTTCCTCTGTGTGGATGGTGCCTGTTTTTTCTTATGTACCTTCAGCACAGGCTTCTCTGACAGGTGCTGATGACTTGCAGCCCAGGCAGACAGGACTGAAAAGGGTAGAAAGACTGGAGTTTGTGCGATGGAGCTGTGGGGTTCATTAATTTCTAAATAAAACTTTCATCAAGGCACAGAGCCCCACTTCCCTCCCAATTTTATCAAGTTCTTGTCAATCTCTGACACAGCTACCAGGGCAAAAACCCAAAGCTGCTGGGATCACTGTGAAGGTGTGTACAGAAGCAGAGTGATGGGTGGGGAGCTGGATGTCTTTCCTCTGTGGAGAGGAACCAGAGCCCAAGCCCAGTACTCTGCAACCTATCCCCTCCCTGGCTTTCCCTCGGGGCGAAGATACCCCACTATGCTGAGCATGCTCTGCATCCTCTGGGCCTGCTCTTAACCAGAGGGGATTTGTGTTTGCAATTAACTTTGTGGTGACTGTGTGGGTTACAAATGACCTTTTACAAAGTCAGAGTGGGGCTGGGCAAGGAAGAATGTGATGCTCACCAAGGCTGGAGATGCATGGGCATAGCTCTGTGCTGGCCCAGGGATTGAATGTGGTCCCTGAGGTCTTCTCATGATGGTAGCAGGTCACCATCCTCTCCCAGACCTACATTCTGAAAGCTGACAGGAGTGACTGTAGCGAGCCAGCAGGACAACCTTTTGCTGTGAACTGTGTCTTTGGTGGAGCCTACCCCATCTCTGGGAGGTGGTGGACTCACTCCTCCCAGGGCTAGTGGAGGACACACAATCTCCCTGCCCAGAAACTGCCATGTTCTGGAGCAGGAGGATGGCGAAATCAAGCCAAAAGCAATGATCCAAGCATTATTTGCCTCTTGAACAAAATTTGATGAAAACAGATGGAACATTTGCAGATTTTTATTAAAAAAAATCAAAGTCCAAAAATTTGAAAGCAATCTTGTATTTGCTATTAGTCTTTTCAGGCTTTGTTTTTCCCTCTTGGCAAAAAATAATTGACGACATTTTCCATCACCAAAAAAAAAATCCCCCACTAAGAATTAAGTATAAAGTCTTCTGTGTTGAGCAGAGATGAGAGGAAGGAGAAACCCTTCACATTCTCTTGGCTTAGTCCAAGAGGGATTGGAGATACCTGCTGAGAGTCTGTTTCTCTGTTCAGTATCCAGAGGGAGCAGAGACTCTCCAGAGCACTCTGAGTTGTTGCTGTGCCTTACTAAGGTGGCAAAGCTTTTTCTTTGTGAGCATGAGGAGTACCTGCCATTTTAGCCAGTGCCTGGCAGTCCAGAATGGCCTGAGTAGCCTTTTCTGTCTGGCAGAGGGAGTCACTGCAGCTTTCAGGGAGGACCATCTGTGCTGGAGAAAGGGAGACATCATAGCAGGGATGTACGGGGCAGTGGAACACAGAATGTCCTGGGGATAACCACAGGATGTCCTGGGGACATCCCCAGGAGAACGAGCATCACTGCAGCAGCCAGAGCATCTTGTCCTTGGAAGCCTCTTTACCTGCAAGAGTCAAGAGATTGAAGCCAAACACCTTCACTCTCATCCGTCAGCAGGGATGGAGGAGCCCATGGCCTCCCTTCTACATCTTCCACTGGCATTTGATTCAGACATACACTAAAAAAGGAGCTGTTGGTTATAGTAAGAGCTGCTTTTCCAGCTCCCAGAGGACCCCCCTGGTGTGACCTGCAAGGTGTTGCAATCCCTCTCTGCCATTGGCCTGCCTGGTTTTTGTCACACATGCACACACCTTCCTCCCCCTTCTACAGTGCTTATCGCAAAGCGTTTTGGTAGAACTGCCCTTGTCATATAAATCTAAACATAATTCTCTCTTTCCTGTTAAGCTAAAGAAAATAAACGTGTAGGGCTGTTACTGGAAGCCAAGCTGCAGGACTGCCCTAAATTCTCTTCTTATTGAGTCTGGGCTGAAAATCACTCAATTCTGCTGAGGACACACATCTATGCTTGCACACACAGGGAGGGAAGGTGGGAGGGGGGAGGGAGAGAAAGAGAGAGAGAGAAAGAGAGAGAGAGAGAGAGAGAGAGCGAGGACACGGTGTGTATAAATATCTCCAGCTCTCTAGATAGTCGGCAGATTTATTCCGCTGCCAAGCCTGCAGAAAATTGACTTGTTTCATGGAGGCAGGCTATTGACACATTACCGCAAGGAGGGTTAGGAGAGAAAGCGGTGCGGCTGGCGCCCCTCTATTATACGATAATGTAATCAGCATTGTGGGAAATGACTGTGGGTAAAATGGCATCGCTGACATTTATATTAGAGGATATTGATGGCAGGAACTGTGACCACATCTATCGTACCTCCCGTTTGCCAGGATTGACACAGACGGCTCTTGTTGGCTGGATTTCCTCTCTCTCTTTCTCTCTCTCTCTCCTTCCTCTTAGCTCTGTTGCTCGCTGCTGTCACTGCAGATAGATAATTGAAAAATGGATCTCACCTTTCCAGCAAACAGGAGTGGCTCAGGCAATTACTGCAGAGGTTATCTACTCAATCTCGAGGCCTCTTCTCAGAGAAAGATTCAGAGGAAATTGGATTTTACATGGATGTTTTATTCTGCAAGGGCTTTAGTATAAACAGAGGCAAGGAGACACCAGCAGACTGTATGGGTGAGAACCACATGCAGAGGGGTAGGGTGAGGTTTTGACAGGGGTGCTTGGCTGTAGATGTGGTGGTAATATAATGTGGCAGTCCTTTGCACAATTTCTGATCTCAGTTTTTTGAGGTTGCTATTGGTTTCTCTTTTCATCTTTAGCAGTTTTTTTAAGGTGGAAGCAAAGAGAGCCTATGTCCACCTGCAGCCATTTGGCTTCATTTTGCCCCTGGAATTTTAAAATTAAAGGAAGTTGTTCCCAAAGGAAAGAAAGGCAAAGAGAGAGCAAAATACTCTGAAGATGAGAGGGCAGAGGAGAGCAAGATGTATTAAAAGAGGTCTGGAAACTGTCTGGCTCTGAAAGGAGAGGAATTTTTCCCAGACAGCGAATATTACCCATAGGCCCATTCTCCATGAGCATCCTTGAAGAGCATTACACCTTAAGGTGTGTGGTTATATGAGAGGTGAAAATATACTCACAGTCCTTTCATACACACTGCAATGCTGGGCTTTGGGCTGAGCTTGGTGGCAATCCAGCCCTTCAAGGCAATTTGCAGCTGGTATCCTTGCCTTTAGAAACTGCTGAGCCAGGGAGGCCAGAGAAGGACCTTGAGGGTCTTGGTAATCTTGACAGTTTCAGTGAGCACACAGGGAGGCTGTGGGATGGCCCTCAGAAAGGTTTGGCAGATGTGCCTGGTCAGGGACCACTTTCCAAAGAACATCAGGCTAAAGTAGGGTCTGCCAGGGAGCACTTGGGAGAAGCTCATTCCCCTCTTAGGGAATTCACCCATCTTTTCACGTTTTATATTACCTTTTCGTAGGTAATACACAACATGTGAGGTGTCTGCACATGTGGGTAAATACTCGTGCACGTGGATAAGAGCAAAGGTCCTTGCACCATCCGGTTGGTTTTACTCCCAGCCAGTGCGGGACGCGTGGGAGCACAGCTTTGCGCAAACAGCTCTTAAACTGTTATCCCAGATGGAAGCAGCAGGGATGGTTTTGCAGGAGAAGAAATTCAGCACAGCATTAGACAGTCTCATCAGCCCCTTGCTGTCCCCAGCAGAAATCTGTGACATCCATGGGTGCTGCTCTGCAGCCCTGGGTCTCCGTACCCCACCATGTGCCGCAGTCCCGCTGTCCATCACCAGCTTTTTCGCACTCTCCTCTGCCTGTCCCCTGATGTCAGTGTTAGAGGTGCTCATCTCTCTGGCTGATCAAATCATTCCTGACATGTACAGTGGCAGGCTCTTCCTTGCTGAAAGTCTGTCTTCAGGGTCCTAGGTGAGGTCCTGCTCTCTCTTCCCCAAGCAGTGAGAAGGCAGAGATGGGGGAGGGCAGTGAGGAGGGGTAGGATGGGCTCCCCCAGCCCTCACACCTCTCCATGAAGCCAGAGGGCCCCCACAGCCTATTGCCTATTCTAGCAGTGAAGGCAGTGTGGGAGATGAAGCCAAATGGCTTTGAAGGAGCAAAAAAATCCACATTTTCAAGTGAAAGAAGAGATGAGCTGCTGGAGCTAAAGCCTAAGGTAGGGATGGCTGTTATGTTCCTTGAGATCCCTGAGTCTGGGAGGGATGTTTTTTGGGAAGCTGAGCACAAGTGATCTGGCTGATCAAAAAAAAAAAGGCTCATTAAAGAAAAAAAAAAAGAAAAGGACAAGATTTCATCTTGATTTTTGCACGTCTTTTTCATGTAAAGGAAATACTTAATGATGTGACCCTAACCTGCAACTTTTGAAGAATGACAAAAATCTGCTTTTTGAACTGAAAGTGATAGACCAAAAGGAGGTGAGAAGAGGAAGAAGTCAGCAAAAATTTTCAAATCACAGTGAAATAACACATTGGCTTCATTTCCTTCTGCATTTTTTCATTTAAAGAAAAACGCAATGAAACGCTGCTGAAATGACATTTTTGACAAAGTGCCATTTTTCAGCATGACCTCTCAGACCCACTCACACCAGTGCTGCTAACTAGTTCTGCATTCATCAAAGCCTGCAGGAGCACAGGGCAGAGCATTGTGTGCTGAAGAGAACAAGTGCCTTGGATTTTCAGTACACATTCCTCAGATTTTTTCCACCAGCATCTCCTGGGTCTAAGTCCCAGAGCAGTTTTCATTGGAGATGTTTAGGCAGGGCTGCTGGTGTCTGTGACTCCAAGGACACAGAAGAAAATAGGGTGGTTCAAAGAGTCTTCCTAGTCTTCAAGAACTTTCTCTTGTAGATGTGATTTACTCCTGGGGATTGCCAGTTCCTGACAGGCTTGTGCTGACACAGCTGTGGAAGGGAACATGGTTTGCAGAGGACAGTGAGCTTGGCATCTCTGAGCTGTCAGTCTCAGTGGACAACCCCAAACTAGCACATAAAGAAAGGCCTCCTGCAGGGTGCCAGGTGAGGCTGTGCTGAGTCACACAGAGGAGACAAGGCTCCTGCTTTCCCTGCTTTCAAGATCAGGAGCATATGGTGTCCAGAGCTGGATGAGAGACCACACTGCTGCCGAAGGTCTTTGTGATTGACCACAGTAGATTCTGAACACCACAAAAAGTCCCCTAATACATCTAAAAGCCTAGTGGTTGAGCTGGATGTCTGGGTACAGTCTCCTCTATAACCCCTGTAATTGTCCTGAATATGGTATTTACTTTCATTGCTTGGCCTAGATTGCTGTGGACTGTTATTACATACTCATAAATAGCTGCTGTGCTCCACCTTGGAGGAGACTGCATGCCACAGAGAAGCGAGAAAGCTTTGCTGCTCTCTAAATAAGCTTTCTTGAAGTGGGATGGATGCCATGAGACTTAATTTCCTTTAAAAGCTTTGAGCTGCTTGGATGGAGGAGCCCAATATTATTTTATTAGCATTACCACAATTGTTAGTGGTATTACTAATATCATCAATCTTATTATAGACATAATATCTAGTGAGGATCAGAAATTATGAAACTTGACTAGCTGACTGAAATACTGGTCTCAGTCCACATTTCCCTGGTGGACACACAGTGATTGTCCACCAATGATCCCAGGCCCACCGTAGGAGAGGAAATAAGCCCTGGAGATCTTGTAAAATGCAAGAAACAAGCATGTTTTTCCTTTAGTTAGTTTTCTTTGGTATTATCCTACTGTGGTGAGACATCCACCTTGGATCAGGGTCCTGCCTGTCTCTCCAGCTCCAGAGCAAAAAGAATTGTCTTCAAGTTTCTCCCAGCCCTGATTTAGAGATGTTTAAAAGGTCCTCAGCTGGTGTTTAACCTTTTCCCATGTCCTTGCCCTGGCCATGCCACTCTTCACTCCCAAACAGAGCATCTTTTGAGCTCTGCTCTCCTCACTTCTCTTGGTATGCACCCGTGGGCAGGAGGAAGGTGGGAAGGATTCATGGCATTGATCAATAACTCTTTCCTGTCCAGCCAGGAACCCAACCCGCTCAACTTTATTGCTGCAACCAGATCCTGGCTCGAGGGATGTTACGACAACCAGCCTGGGCCGTGGGGGCCAGAAGAACAAATACCTCCCTAACAGGCATGACCTCAGCCAGCACATGCCCCGCTGCCCGGATAGCTCCTCTGACAGAGGAAGCCCCTGTGAGGATTTACAAGTCCCAACCACTTCCTGAAATCACCACTCTTGCTTGTTTTCTCGCCCTCCCATCACCTGCAGGGTCCGGATACTGTTTGAAGGGAAAGGAGAGCCCTGAGAAGGAAGAGGAGGAGGTGTGCGAGTCCTGGTGATGTGGCCATTAGGCTGGGGGATGGCAATGGACCCCGACGATGAAATATCTGAGCACTCTGGCTCAGTCTTTTTATTACCTGCAATGGAAAATGAGTGCCAGCTGCAAATCAGGGATTTCAACAGCCTCTCTGAAGGCACGTCAAGCATTTTATGGCTGGAAATACATTTAGGGTTTATTATGGGCTGCCCACTGATCTTTCCTGCATGCATGCAGTAGCTGGACCCTGTTCCCACCCTGCCTTTGGATGGGAAGGGGTCCCCACAAATTGATCGGTTTTTGGATGGCAAATTGATTGGTTCCATCTGCTGTTTCTCTACTTTCTTGCTCCTGAGCAAGGATTTAACCTCACATTGAGACAGGCTGGAAGCTGATTTTTTGGAGGACAGCCTCAGCCTACAGAGGGATGCACCATATGTTGCAGACCTGTCAAATGTCACACAGAGCAACACTTTCCCCATGGGTCCCTCTGCAGCAGGAACAGGCGCTCCCCTTCCCAGCATTCTGCCACCATGTCCTCATACTCCAGCACTCAATGTGTAAACTCCACACTTTCACGAGAGGAGCACCCCAAACATCCAGTCCCATGCTGGGTTCTTGGGAGAGTGAGTTGAGTAATAGGAACTGGACCACTTGGAGGTGGGAAGTGGTGCAGATAGGACGTAGCAACACAGCTTTGCAAACCACCCTGCAAGCTGTACAGGAGCCTGGGCTGTTGGAGAAAACATCTTTTGGCTTCACTTCTAGACATGCTACAGCCATGTCTTCATTGCACCATTCACACCTCAACTATCCAAGTCCTTCTGTTTAACTGAATGTTGAATGGCTCCTTTCAATTTCTTTTTAATTGGCCTCCACTCTTTCTGTTACACTAACATCACATTTTCAAATTTCCTCTACCAAAAAATGAAGGGAAATTTCCCTCCTGTGTCCTGGTCCTAAAAATTTGCATCTTGAAGGCCTGCAGAAAGTCATCATCACTGGTGATAAAACAGGAGAAAGAACAAAGGAAGGAAACAGGGAGGGCCATGTAATAAACTTGAGGAGCTGTGGGGAAGGTCAAGGTCTGCTACCTTGTCACCCCTGAGAGAACAGGGTTGCAATGTCCCAAATGGAAGAACCACAGTCCAAAAGCAGGCTGGGAACAGTGGGGCTGTAAATCAGTTCCTGCCAAGTGCTGTGACAGCTGCCTTGGCCTGAGCCATGGCTGACATCTTGCCCAATGCCATGGCTACCATTCTGGCCTGTGCCATGGCCATCACCTTGGCTAACCCACCCCAACTGGCCACTGAGTCTAC
The DNA here is from genome assembly GCA_020086605.1 of Lanius collurio. Taxonomy (NCBI): domain Eukaryota; kingdom Metazoa; phylum Chordata; class Aves; order Passeriformes; family Laniidae; genus Lanius; species Lanius collurio. Next base: position 20,508,586 of record JACBWW010000010.1, on the reverse strand, counting down.
CAGCACATCCCCCTGCCATTTCATATCTGAATTCACAGTGGGAATGACGAGTCCTTCACTAAACTCATGCTGCCCATGGCCTTGTCAATAAGGAAGGGCTGTAGCACCCCATGGTGCCTTGGCTCTGGGTGCTTGGCAGCCATTCTCTCTGGACACGAGGAGCAGCATTGCAGTGTCCAGCCGGGGATCCCAGTGCCGATGCCCATCCCCTTGTTTACTCCTGCTACCATCTGCTGGAAGGAATCAGCCTGTGCACTTGCCTGCCACATGGAAACTCTGTTGGGAGCCATAACGGGGACAGCACAAGGACGAGTGCAGCGCTGGAGTGAAGCTGCCCATGGGCAGCACAAGGATGAGGACAGTCCTGGAGTGAATCTGCCCGTTCTCTTCCTTCCCACCCTGTGTTCAGAGGGACCAGAACACCCATGTCTCTCTCCTGGCACTGTTCAAAGACTGCAGTTTTGGAGGCTTCCTTGAGTCTGACACCATCCTCCTCCACAGCCTGGCACAAGGCATTGGTTTGGTCTGTACCTCAGCTTCCCTGTTGCTACTTAAAACATTAACCCTTGGTGTGGCTCAGTCCTCTCCATTTGGCTCACTATGACTACAAACTTTGTGCCTTCCTAAATAGGTGCCATCAGCTTCGCCATGTTCCTATCCCATCTCTCCACCATTCCCAAAACATTTTGCATTGAGCAGCACTCCCCTGTCACAGAAATACAGCCACACCTTGAATGGGGCATGAGGCCTGCTCATCTGTGACCATCTGGGGGGGAAAACGGTGCTGAAAGCCAAAATACCTGCTCAACACACTCTCTTGTGCAGGCTGGGCTGGGAACCAAAGACAGTCAGTACCAGGCTGGAAGCTTCTATATTTTTGTCATGGGCTGTTGAACAAACCACACAGTTTTACCCCATAGGGTATCATAAATAAGCAATGAAAAAGCAGAGAAGTGAAAAGTATTTGCCTACAAAAATACGCTACAAAGCAAATGACTCAGAAGGACGTGGACTGAACTGTGCAGGGCCTGCTATGTCTAAAAGCAAAGCTTTTATAAGGTAGGGAAAGTGATTTAAGAGTCTGCAGGTAAACATGGGCTGCCATGTATTGTTCTGGGGAAAAGTGGCAGAATAAATATGCAAATCCTTCTTATGTGACAGCCAGAATGGTGGAAATTATTATGAAATAGACCTGAAGAAGTCTGATTAATAATTTATCCTCAAATGGAAGTTGATTCTTGGCTGAACAGCAAGGATAATAAGGCTGAGGAATCAATAAGAACATTTACAACTCTGTAAAATGCGTTTACAAGTACAAAAAGATGGGTTGCTTTGTGGCCATGCCTTGCATGAGCTAGGAGAGAGGGAAGGGAGAGCACACAACAGTGACTGTGCAGCATTGGCCACACAGACAAATCTGGAGAGGGAGCTGAGGATTGTCTCTGAATTGTTACTGCTACCTGAATGATTCTCCACCATTAACACATGTCCTGACAGCGCATGGAGGACACATTAATTAAGCTCAGTCACTTATGAAGGTTCACATAATGAATGCAATGTTGACAGAGCAGTTCAGTGGTACCTTCAGCCAGAATGTGACTGTCCTCAGGGACACAGAGTGAAAGTGACTGCCTGGACACTGTGCCCTTGGGTGGCCTGTGCACATCTGGCCTAACTAATCCGCCTCTTCACCACACCTGTACCACAGCATGCATTGGTAGGTGACTCACCCTGCTCTCACAGAGCAACAAGTGACCATCAGCAGCCTCCTCTGACGTAAACTCTCAAAAATCTGTGCCTCAGATTTCTAACAATGTCTTTGGTGAGATCCATTGGGCAGCTGGAGTTTCATTGCTTGTCTGCTCCACCTTCCCTGGGCAGCTGAGGAATGGGTGCCTTAGCAGCAGCACTGCTCTGTGAAGTGACAAAACTGGAGGCATTTTTACATGGCCCGATGAAGAGCTGTGAGCTGGCACCTCTGCCTCAAGGTAGGTGAGAAGGATGGGGTCTCTCATCTTGGCTCCAGACTCTGTGACCCTGGAAGGGACATGAACCCATGACATGCAATTGTCACAAACATCTTCCAGCCTGTGGTCCATGGGTTCCGAAAACGTCCCTGAAAAATGAGAAAGAAAAGCCAGTGGGGCTGCAAATGACCAAAACCCACACTGGTAAGTTTTTCTTTGTGATGTCTTCTGTAATGAGAGCAGTGACATTTTGGGGGAGCAGAGGGAGATGAGAAGGCAGCTCCCACTGGAGATGTGCCTGATACTGAGACCCTCCCTGCCTTTGGCAGAGAGTACAGATAATAGATTTGCATAGATTTCCTCTTAGTGCTGCTCCTCCCCTGAGGGCATTGGCAGAGCGGCTCCAGTGCCCGGATGGCACGGTCTGTCCCAGCCGAATGGTTCGACGGTGGGAACACGAAGGGAGAAATGTGAGGCTGAAGGGACCCTGACACACCATCTTGCAAGACAGCTCTCCCAAAACCCTCCCAACAGATGGGTGTCCAACCTGCTTGTAAATACTGCCAGTGAAAGAGGCTCCATCCCGTCCTGACAGCTTGTCCAGGGTTTGTGTGTGCTCAGAACTGCAGGAGTTTCCTAACATCTGACCTAAATCATGTCTGCTGCAAATGGGGCCTTGCTCTCCTTATCTTGCCCCCATGCTGAATATGGAGAACAATTCATCCTTATCCTTGCATAAAAACCTTATATACAGAAATATATTTTACTTGCTGCTTTCTGGTCCTTTCCTTTTCTGGAAAAAATCAGCCCAGTTCCTTCAATTTTCCTTCCAAGGTCAGATTTTCAGCATTTATCTTTGTTACAGTGTGGTGCCAGGAGTGACACACAGTGCTCTGGATGTCCCACATGCTGTGAGCAAAGAGGAATAGCGAGCTCCAGGGTGCACTCCTGGTCTTCCCCCTCACAGGGCACCAGCGAGAACTGATGAGAAATGGAGAAGGGCTATAAGGATGGTCAGAGGGTTGACACTGTCAAATGTGAGCTGGGACCCTTCAGCTGGTGAAAGACTAGAGGCAGCCTAGGTGATAGAGGTGAATGTTATTGAACAGGTAAATAAGGAATGACTGTTCAATGTTTCTTTCCATGTAAGAACCAAGGCTGCCAAGTGAAAGCAGCAGGAGAAGAAATGGAAAGATAAACTCTTTGTGCTGTGTACAACTAACCTGAGAGACACCTTGCCTTGGGATATGTGGAGATTACCTGCTCGAAGAAATTAAAAAAGGAACTAAAATAATTATTGGGAAAAAATCCCCAACAGCCGCTGTTAAACACAAAGCTACAATGTTTGACTGAGAAAGTTTCCCATCAAAGATCACTGAAGACTGAGAAACTATTCTGAAGAAACATCATAGCACATCAACCCCCTTCTCACACATTACACATCTTCTCAGACATGGTACAGGATTGCATGGACCTTAGGTATGACCCAATCAGGCCTTCTCTTATGGGTTTCACCATGCCTTTGTTGAGCATCCCAGAGCTCTGGTTACTTTAGTGAACAACAGGCCTTGCTAAAAAATGGATTCAGCATCAGCTGTCAGAAGGGCTGTCTCAGTCATCTGGAGTCTCTCAATAGCTAAAGAGAGGAGACCTGAGGAACATGAAGACAGAGAGAAAAAAAGGGCATCAGTGAGTCTTGCAGAAACTCACACGAGAGCAGACCAAACTTACTGGTCCCATTTAGGAGTTTGTCCTGTAGCATAATACACGTGATCCTGAAAACAATGCTCAGCTGAAAGCATCTGCTGGGCTCACAGGGGACCCTGGGGTGGGGGGATGCTTACCTGCCTCACAGCCTTGTGTAGCCACAGCTTCCTTTAAGTTTCTGCCCCTGGGCTTAAGGCAGTTTGCAGTAAGATTTTACACATCCCATCCCAGACAGGTGTGAGATCAATTTACTCACTGGACCAAAGTTCAAGCATCATGAAGGATGTGGGCCAATGCAAAGCAGTGTCCTGGCCTGTCTAGGCTGAAGCTGTTGGCAGCCATGGCTTTTGTGTCTGAACAGAGAGAAAGACCAAACTTTGTGAGGGAGCTGTCATCCTTTTTCACTTCTATCAAGTTTGGTACTGGAGTACTCAAGAGCAGGAGATCTCTCTTGATATGAAAATCCTTCTGGCATGGGTTGAAAGATGCCTTTTGCAGGTAGAGGACACTCAAGGCTTTAGAGGGCCCTGGTTTGTAAATGGTTTACTTCTACAGCAGCTCCTTCCAAAGAACAGTGCAGACTGATCTATCACACAGCTCAGATGGTGTGAGCAGCTTCTCGTGAGACCTAGAGCAGGGTACCTGAGGAGAACGTGAGTTTTTGCTCTGTCCTCACACCCAGCATGTGCCTGGTGGTCTCTCTGGTTCCTTCCTTAGTAAAGATCATGGATGACTTTGTCCAGTGCTGAGACAGGGCACAGGCTGTCTCCAGGTCCTCCGTCTACACACATCTCCACCTCCAGGGTGCTCAAAAACATTGAGGATGGTATTTCCTGTGGGAGAGTGTGTAACTGCTCTTATGGAGGCTGATAGCAACGGTAGGATGGAGAGAGCAATTACTTAGATTAATTAGGCCCCAACACATGGAATGAGAGGAAGGGTAGACACATTCGTGGGTTTTCAATACTTTATTTATTTTTATAATCCTCCTGTTTCCCACCTCCCCCTCCATGGTGTCTTGGAAGTCAAGACTGACACCTGCCAGGATATGAGAAGTCCAGACAAAATCAGAATGATCCTCTCCAAAGCTGGAGCGGAGGGGAACTTTTTTCAGCCCTCACAGAGATCAAAGAGCCATCTGGGTGTGGGGTTGCAGGGCTGGGCAATTCCCAGGTGCAGGAGACTGGCAAGGTGTCAGTCATGTCCCCCTGCACATGCTCCTGCAGACACTCAGCATATGACTTTGGGGCAGCTGGTGGCAACTAAACCTTGGCCCGCACACCCCCTTCCTTGAGAAGCATGACGGAAGGGATTAAGTGGTTTGTAAGGTGACACGGGGTTGGTCAGCTCTCAGTGGCCTGGTGGGAGGGGAGATGCTGAAGTGGCTTTCCATCTCTGCTCCTGATCTCCTGTCCAGTCACTACCCAAGCCCAGAAGTCTGTCCTCCTGCTGGAGGAACAGCAGCTCCTATAACTGTCACCCACTTTTCACACCTTACCTCTATGCCCTTCTCTCTCTATGGGGGAAAGATTTGTCCCTTCAGTCTCTTCTCTATGTCCTAAGCAGTGACATTCCCAGTGGAGTGTCTCCAGGAGCTGGAGATGCAGAAGATGAAAGGGGGCAAGTAGATGCTGTTCAAGCACAGATGTGACAATTTGATGGGATGGACTCTGCAGATCTCTGTCTCCTTCCTGGACTCACAGACCTGTGGCAAGGCTTCAGCATTGCTCAGAAGATGAGGAATGATTTGCAGCACAAACCTGCTCCTGCATTCACCTCTGCTTCACTGCAGGGACACAGGAGCCAGACATATCCAACCAGCTCAGCTCCCACAAGCAGATTAACCATCACACACCTCAGCACAGGGAACTTCCCAGGGGCTTGAGGATGTATGCTGCCTGGTTGTTAGGGAGGGAAATCTCTGAATGCAGCCCTGTGCTGAAGGAGTGAGCTTCACTGATTTTAATGACCTCTCCCTCACCACGGGTCAGTTCTACCACAGTCATTTTTCCCCCACAAGGCACACAGAAACGTTGTGGGATCCTGCCACCATGGGCAGACACCAAACAAAGAGCTGTGCCACGTGCAGAGCTCTTCCTCCAAGCATAGGTGGCTCCAGCATTTCCCTGTAATCCCCCTGCTCTGCCCTCTCCTTCTTCCTGCCCTCAGCCAGCCCCCTCAACAGGCATTTCTGGGTAACTCCTGTGCTCCGCACTGGACAACTCTTGTAACCCCCACTGCTGCTGCCTGACATGGGTCATGCTTAGCACATGGGTCTTGCTGGCAGGGTCCTAACAGCCATAGGGAGCAGGATCAGCAGCTGCTGTGGTATTCCTGTATTATCATATGCACTGTCAGTTTCTTATTCCTCTGCAGCCTTCCCCCCCTCCAGTGACACCCAGACTTTGTGTAACACAGATTCCTCTCATAGGGAGGCACCAGAGAGCAGGGAATAAATTTATAAGGTTAGTTCATGTGGTCAGGGCTGCAGCTGAACAGATTTTTTCCATCTAATTAGTTCACATCCCTGCAGCACCTAGAGACCCCACTGAGGTCAGGCACCCTGCACCTAATCAGTGGATCTTCAGAAGACCTGCTGAGTTTTACAGGAAGAAGAAACACTTTTGATTGTCCAGTCTTCTCTGCTGGCTCAGGGGCAGTTGCTGAGCTTTCCTATGGCAGGTGATGTCAGATCAGGTGTTGGAGCACAGAGCAAGGCATGGGGATACTGCTGGCATGGATACTCTCTCTCATGGTCCCATGAGCTTCATTTCCCTGCTGTATCCCTCCAGTCTCCTTCCTGATCCAGGAGATTGTATGTCAGGCATGGCTGTGTCAGCAGTAGGGGTCAAAAAGCAGGGGAGACATTCGGTGCTGTGCACAGGTGATATCCAGACCGGCTGCAGGGCAGGAGACAAGGCTGTACACGTAATTCTCGAGGCATGACAGCGTGCCACTGCCCTGTAACAGGGGTTTGCCTTCATTGTGAGAGCCCACTGGTGACGGCTGAGTCCAAGAGAGGTGAAAAGGCTCATTACTGGCATCGGAAGTGGAAAAAAACCCCATCCTTGAGTGTCATCTCTAGTGGAAAATATTGCATCTCTAGAGTGGAAAAAAATCCAGGCCAGTTCCCCTGGAGAAGAAAGCTCAGAAAGTACGGTTCTGTCTAAATATATATCTCTCTCCACGAAGGTCCCCCAGCAGTCGCAAGGCTGTCCTGAGGTGATGGAAGAGCCGGAGGCGGAGGGTGTAATACAGACGTGGCAACATTAGAGGGAGCTTTGGGAAGGGGCCTGGGAAGAGTAGGAAACAATAACTAGATGTAAATTACATTATGTGAGTTTGTTTAAATAAGGGATCCAGTTTAATCCTATCGACTGTTTGCTTAGTGTACAGCTGAAAATTAGCATCAACAATTTTATGAACACTAATAAATTTAAGCCATTACTCTCTCCATCTGCAGCTTCATTCATATAGTTTAAGAATCAAAGTGATTTCCCTGTAAATTTCTAAGGCTCAGTAATTTACTCCAAAGAATGTAAATAGAAAGAGCCCGAAGGCCCAGAGAGACAGTCTCACAAGCCCTTGCTCCCCTCCCCCCTCTTCTTACTCTTCTCACATGGAGAAGATGGGAGATGTCCAGTTCGGTGAGCGAACGTGGCTACCACACTGGCTGCCCACTGGTGTTATCCTGCATCTGGACACAGAACACATCAGCTGGGGAAAGGGAGCCCTGCACATTGGGATGCCTGGTGGGGGTATAGCACCAATGCTCTGAGGCGGCTGCGAGGAAATCAATCATCTTTTATTGTTCTTTGCTCCTCCGGTCGGGGTGGAACATTCCTCCTAAAGAGAAACTTGTTATCCTCCCCGGCAGCGTCCCTGCCGAATTCCTGGCATCAGCGGCTATAAATAACCCCCTGTAGATGAGAACAGCATGTGGGCAAGGCTCCCAGGGCCTGCAGGCAGCACAGGCTCCATCCTACACACACACTCTGGGCCCTGCCATCAAACCCCCAGGAGAGCTTTCCAGCCGGCTGAGGAGGTTGTTCCCCCATTCTTTACTTAAAAGCCAAGGCAAAAGAGGCAAAAGACTGCAAGGAAACCAGCTGGCTGGGAGTTCTCACTCCAGAGTTTTGGGCTAGGCCTGTCCAGCTGGGGCAGAGACAAAGTTAGGATAAAGTTCTATATCTTCATGAGTTTTAGAGTCTGAGGCTTTGAAATATGGTTGGAATTAAGATTAGAAAGTCTTGCTTTTTTTTCTGGGAATTGCAGAAATATCCCATCCCCAAGTCAGAATAGAACCCACCAACAGTCACAGCAGCCCCCTTCCCATCCCCGGAATTGTGTGGTCAGAAACTTGAATGAATATTTTTGTATGTGCCAATTTGAACCACTGGCTTTCAGTTTCCAACATTTCATCAAACCATTTTTCAGTGTAAATGTAAAAGCTCCTTTTAAGCAGAAAGCAACTACTTTTTCATTGTAGAACATGTAAACTGTTTAAAAAATGTTTCCACTTTTTTTTTTTTTTTTCTTAATAAAATAAGAAACATGTCTAAACCAGCCCATTGAACAGTTTAGCTTCAGCAAATCAAAAAATAAAAATTAATAAACCACTATTCTGCTTAGGCAAGGTGTCTATATTTTACAGCAAAGGAATTCGTGGATTATAAAAGAGGTCTAGGACAGAGCAAGGGCATTTTTGGAGGAAACTAGGGGTGGCAGAACAAAGTACAATGGATGCTGCACAAAGATATGGCAAGAAACAGCCTTGGAGGAGAAATCCATTCTTGTAAATGAAAAATATTTGGCTACATAAGAACTGAAGCTCTGGGATATGAACTGACATTGGGGCTACCATTTTAAATGATTCTATAGCATCGAGCACAATAAAGAGCTGGACGGCGCTCTGCAAAGTGCAGAAGTTTGCAAAATCCAGAGGGGAGAAAGAATGCTGAGAGTTCCAGATGTTCAACACTTAATTAGAAATGTCCATCTTGTTCCCTCTCTCCTTTCACTGATCTCAAAATTATCTGCAAAGGGAAGTCCTCAAGGAACACTCTTTTCAGATCAGATTAATTAATTTCGTTTTAATGTCAAGGTTTAAAAGCATCATAGTGCTAAAATGTTAAAACAAAAAAGCTGTGTCTAAACATAGTAATTTTTGAAAACACAGAAGCGAGGTCTTTAAACATTGACCAAATGTTTCTTTTGTATTTTCTTTCAAATGAAAATCCTGGTAAAATTAGGCACCACTCTGTCCTTTTCCTTAAAGTTCAGGGGACCAAAGTGTCAGGGGGAAGAAGCCTTCTTTCAATAGGCATAGAAATCATGTGTTTTAAAATATTATTTTATTACTCTTGTACAGCTTTACTGACAAGTCTAAAAAATAATCTTATGTGGGCAGAAAACAATGTTATCTCTAAGGAGAAATAAACCATAACAGCCAGATAGTTGTCCCAAATAATTAACTAAGAAGTCTTCCAGTAATGGAAAACACCAAAAAACTTAACATTTGGGGTGACACAAACTGATTGACTCATTTGACCTAAATCAGGGTGTTGCCTCGGTCTTTTCAAAAAAGAAGCAGGGAAGATGTAAAAGGGAATCACAACATGAAGCCCCTCTGCAAAGCTAGAGAAGGGATCCTCCTCACACCTGCTGGGGGGACAGACACTAGCTTATCCAGTTTTTCCCTATTTTCCCACTAATATTTCCCAAGAGCCCCAGGAGTAAACAAGGCTTCAGACTGTCCCTAGAGAAGACCTCGGGAGAGCCTGTCTTGTTTAGGGTGACTCCTGGACATACATCCTTGTTCTAGAGCAGACAGGTGAGGCACAGCATCTGTCCCCATTACTAGCAAGGCCATGGCAGCAAGAGAGCCACAGGGGCTGGGGTGGTATGAATCCAATCCAGATGTACTCCCACCTGGCTGCAGAAGCAAAGCAGCTGCACTGCTCCAGTGCAGGATGTCCTTATCACTTCTGGAAAGGCGAGGCTGAGAGAGCTCGGCTTGTTTAGCCCAGCATGACACCCGCTGAGAGGGGATCTGATTGCTGTCCATAAATACGTCAACAGGGCTAACAGCAGGGAAGAGCCACTGAAGCTAAAAGAGGACACTGGCACTGGAGCAAACAGGGCTAAAGCTGAAGGAAAGAAAATGTAGGCTGGAAATTAGCAGCAGATTTGTAGCCAGCCAAGAGAGGTTGGAATAGGCATCCCACAGGGCCAGAGTGGGCCAAAGTCAATGTTTGTGTAAGACAGAGCCTGCTCAGTCCATGCAGGATCTGCTGTGCTGGATGTTCTCAAAGCATTATTCCCCACCCCCAGCAATGTTTTATATGCAAGTCAGGTATGGCTGGTGAGAGGCACCTTTCTTTGGCTTGTCTCTCTCTCTCACTGGAGATAATGGCACTGGGAGTCCCCCTTTCTCAACCGGGTGGACCAGCTTCTCTACTGGGATGCGCTCCATCTTCCAGGCTCCAAAGGAATGTTCAGTCTTCCACACAGGCTCCAACCCATCCAAGCCATAAGTTAGGCTGTGCCCATGCTCTGTGCTAGCAAGACCACACTGAGGTCATTTAGCACAGTTAAGTTTGGGTTGACTGAGCCACAGCAACCTTATCCCTGCTGCCCTCCATGCCTCTGCTGGGGAGACCTGCCCTGGGGTGGTCAGCAGACACTGACACTGACAGCATAACTCACTGCTGAAGATGAATGTGCAGATTCATGATTGGGGTGGTAGCAGTGAAGGCAGTGTTCTCTTGTGCCCTTGCTGCTCCAAGAATAGCAACATCCAGCAGAAGGGCGGGGAAGCCAGCAAGGGACAGCAAGGGACAACCCAAGTGCTGCAGGCCAAGGTCAGACGTGTTGTAGCCCTCACCCTCTGACTGGGCCTAGCCCCAAAGCTGCCCCTTTGCAGCTGAGTGGCTGTATATTTGCTCCCAAAATGCCACAGCCTAAACCCTGTCTTCAGATTTCCCTCTGTGCTGAAGTGGAGTCTAAAAGCTTGTGGTGGATCAGGATGGCTCTGGGCTGGATGCATGATGTGTTCAGCTGTCCCGGCTGCAGAGGGCAGCAACATCTGGGAGAGCACGAGGGAATGGCTGCAGATGGATGTATTACACATGCCTCCCATTCGTGTTGGGAGCTCGAATGCACTGTGCTGACGGAGCCTGATGTGTCCGGGCCGCAGCCAGCCAGCTGGAGCCCAGGGACAGCAAACTGACAGGTTACAGCCATCAGCTGGGCACAAGGAACCTGGATCTGGTCCAGTTTCTGTCCAGTCCCAGAGCAGGGATAACCGAGAGCTCTGCTGGAGGCCCTGTGACGTCAGTGGCTCAGGCAGTGTTTGGGTCTCAAGGGGATTTGAAGTGGGCAGTGCAAGCTCAGCAGGTTTCCACTGGGTGACCTACTTTGCCCCAGGCTAGATGTGAACTGTGTGACTGCCCATGGAGCTCCTTCAGTCCCCACTATCCACTTGGGCCAGACTTCCCTTTTCTCCTCCACGCACAGTGCAGCTCGTGTTTTATGACAAATTGAATTTAGTTATGTGGTTCATTGACTCTGTGCCTTGGAATTCCCTCACCCCAAGTACCTCCTCCCTACAGCATGTGCTGGGAATCTGCTCTGAAGCAAATCCCCTCTGATATTGGCTAATCCTTTTTGTCTCACTCCACACCACCATGACCTGAGCTGGTACCGCTCTCCCCTCGGGGGAGCAGACCCTTCCCCACTGACCTGTTTTCTGGTAATTGAATAGCTTGTACACTGCTTAATTTCTGTGGTAAGCTTGCCTCTTTATGCCTTGGAATATCTTAAACCATTTACAAACAGCCTATATAATCCTCGACTGTGCAGCCCCACTTAAGCCAGTGCCAATTTGTAGCTACTCACCAGAAGCAGAAGTAGAGAAGAGAAATATTGTTCAAACTCCCTTTGTGGTGTTAAGTCATTTATTCCCTCTGTCCCGAGAGACAGAGCACTGACCTGAGTAAAATCAGCAGGGGTAAGAGAAGGAGGTTTTGTGTCCCATTGGTTTTGTCACAGAGAGGGAGAAATGGGATACCAGGGCGGAGCTGGGATAAACAGCCAACCACATCAGAGCCCGGGCTGCTTGAACATTGTTCAAAGGGACTCTCTCAGAGTCACATGGCGGGGACCCGGCCAGGAGGCCCAGGAGGGTCCACCACAACACTGTTTAACAGAAACTGCTGCAGCCTTTTGCAGTCAAATGCATGCTCAGCCATGTGCTGTCCTCTCTTATCTGGGCAGTGGTACTGATTTCGGCTGTGGCAACTGAAACTGTAATTGGCACCCATAACACTCTTCTCCAAACACATTCCCAGGCAGCAGCAAACCTCAAAAGCTGACAGCAGTGCTTCCCCTGAGCTTGATTACTGCCATGTAGTTCATATCCTTGTGCAAACATCTCTTGAAGTGAAAGCCACCCCTACACCTGCAGCAGCATCACCTTCCCAGACCTTGCCCGATGACAAGTAGCTGTTTCAAGCAGGAACATGGCGAAGAGATGATGCCCAGTAGTTGTCTTTTCCCCAGCAAATGTTGTGACAGTGGCTCTGGGGCAGGCAGGGGAGGGACGCAGCCCCAGTCCCTCTCCTGGTCCGCTCTCCTGACGACAGTGGTGTGTAAATGTTGAAATATGGCTCTTTTGTACTTCCAGTTATGAGAGGTGGGTATCCTGCTTCGATCTGTCTCTCTCATACACATTCATAACATTCAAATTTATAATGTAATCTTACTTGCCGTTCCATATTTATGAGAAGTTTTGATGGGTGTTTCTTTATGTGATAATATCAAGCAGAATGCTAACCCATTGCCTCAAACCACTGTAAAGTCGTTTTCTTACATAATTGACACCAGCATATTCTTTCATTATACAAGATTTAGCATGCATCTGCTCCACCATTGCACGGCAATAGATGACTTTTTCCAGAGTCTCCTATTATCAATTCAAATTAGCCCCATTTCCCGAAGCTACTGTATGGATTTTACAGTTGACAGTAAGGGAAAAACACAGGAGCATAATGACTCTATTAAATTATTCAGGCCTAGTTAAACCCAGTTCAGTCTGAACTGGAGAGCAAGGAAACAGGGAAGAGTGGGGAGACAGGCAAGAAAAAGCCCTTAACTCCATGCAACTCATTGGTTATAAAATGCAGCCACCTTTGCAATGAGTTATGAAGTGCATCACCTGCAAGAAGCCTGGAAGTCCTTAATCAAAGAGAAAAGTCTGTCAAATGACAGAACATTCATTTTAGTTAGGGTAATTGGGTTCAGCAAGAGGCTAAGAAGAAAAGTTTGGTGAAAAGGTGGACATTTATCAACTTTTATCTTCTCCAAATTTTGGTCTTGCTTGCTTTTCTTTCCAAACTGTCTCATGGGGCTTCCTGCCCCATCTCAATGCTTTCCCTTCTGTAAGAACAGACAGCTGGACAAGGTGCTATTGGGTTTTGCCATCTGATTCCATCCTAACTAAACCCACTGTCCTTTGTTCCCTTGTCAGACAGAGAGACACGTAGAGAAGGATGGACCTGTGACTTTGGAGTGGGAGATACTGTGTGGGAATGGACAGATAAGGGGGTGGCACTTGGCTGCTCATGAATAGATTACTGAAAAGAGAGAAATGGGACTAGGTGTTTTGAATTGTTTGAACACATTTAAAAATGGAGGATAGATGTATCAGACTACCCGAGACATGGAAAAATAAGGTTTAGAGACTATTTAAAATACAGGTAGACGCCAAGTTCCGGAATAGTTTTCTAGGCTCTCACACTAAAATGAATGTGTTGGACATGATCAGCTGTAAATGTTAGACAAACAAGCCCTTTCAGCCACCTTTCCTTGTCTTGCAGCCCAATACCTGGTCTTCTTGGCCAGTTGCACCTCCAGGTTTGGCTTTGTGCTGCAGAAACTTTGAGCTCAGTGCAGACAAATGGGAAACAATGGATTCAGGTGTAGTGATGTTCCTACCACTTTGCCTGGATTATCAACAAGCCCCAATGCTTATCTATGTCCTGTAGAGTCTGCACAGGGAGATGGCAAACAATTTGTAGCTTGCCCAGTTATGCCTTTTAACAAACAGCACTAAACTAAAAGTTACAGCACTCTGTTCCCAACCAGCCCCTGCCACAGCATCAAGACTTTCACTCCATGAGCAAAACCTTGCTCTAACCCATGGCTGTGAAAGACCGCACGAGCAGTGGAGCAAAATCCCCCTGCACACTTTTTGCAGGAGGAGCAGGAATGAGGCAGAGATTGTTGGGTTTTTTTCTTTTTTGGAGGGGGAAGACAGAGGCAGAAAAGCAGTAGGGAAGAAGACAAAGGCCAGAAGGAGCTTTCCAGGAGGCATTCTGAATCCCTGGCTTGCGGTTACAAAAGGCGCAAATGACTTTAAATGACCTTCTCTCAGCTGCCCTCTCCTGCTTGGACATATTTTCCCAGGTTGAAAGTGGTGAGTCCAGTACAGTGTAAACTTGTTGCCTGATAGATTGATATAATGCAGTGTGTTGTCTCACTGCTGGTGGCTTTATCTCACAGATCATCTGCTTGGTTTTTTTACAGAGAAAGATTTTCCTTCAAATCCAAAATCCTTGGATTGAGTTCCTGCAAGGAGTGACACAGGGAAGTGACACTTCCTGTTCTGCAAAGAAAATCCCTTCCCCATTTTGTTGCAAACAAGTATTGTGGCAGCTCTGAAGTGTTTTCCAGCTCTAGAAAACCTAGCAGAGATTTTCTGTGGAACATGGTGTGCTAGCACCAGCCACTGTGCTTGGTCCAGCAGCTGTGCTCTGTCAGCCTCCCTAATGCCTTGCTGATAGTTGAGGCACAATTTATGGATTCTAGGCTTGCAATGCCCAGGAATATCTGGTGAGTGCAGGAACCAAACGTGAACTGGCATCACCTTGAGACTCCTTGCCAACCCAAACTGCTTTCTATCAGTAGAAAGGAGCCTTTGGGATCAGGATGGAGACCAGCAGTAGCCCTTATGCCCAAGGTGGGCTCCGAGGATCTTGTAGACTTGTCTCATTTGGGGTTTCCTCTCAAATTGTGTCTTTATCGTCTTTTCTTCTTTCTGTTCAGGCTGTACTCAGGCTTTTCTCACTCTGCCTTTTTCTTCCATTGCTACTTGCTTCAGAAGCTGTTTCTGGCTGTCTCTACAACGGTGTGTCCCTGGGGTCTCACTGACTGCTGGGGGTTGCTTTCACTTTTGCTTCATAGCTGCAGGTGATAAAGCCCAAAGAGAACACACCCTGGGGAACTGTGCCCAGTAAATTGCCGATTCTATTGGAGAGAATAATTTAACAAAGCATGGAATTGAGTGAATGGATGAAATTACAGGAACTGAGGAGTAGCCAGTGGAGTCAGACTGAGGGCTCATGCCCCAAATTCCTGCTGTCCTTGTGCTCAGCAGATCCCAAAATATTTTAGAGCCAATTCTGATGCTGTTGCCTGGTTTAACATAGCCAGGCAGAAGGGACCCAGTAGCAGGGCTGGGGGTATAACCTTTCCAGTCACATGAGTACTGTAGCTGTTGGATGGCCTGGTGCTCTTAGAGCAATGGCTGGACTGGAGTCCCCATGCTGCAAGTGGTGCAGAGTTTAGTCCAGTTGGCTGGGTGCATTGGTCCACTGGTCCTGTTCTCCAGCTGCTCTTTAATCTGTGGGGTTGCAGAGTGGGCTGCCCTGACCATCCCTAGTCTGGCTTCAGGGTGTGCAGGAGCCCAGCTTCAAATTCCCCCGCCCGGATCATGGCTGATCTTTTCAGAGAATTTCCATCGAAGGGCAAAGTCTCCGCATAGTTCAGTAGCAGCTGTTTTGCCTGATTTATTGGCTGCTGCAAAGGCCTGTGCAAATGTAGCAAAGTGCTCTATTATCGCAAGATATATCCAGTGCCCCCTGCCTTGCTGATGACTGATACCCTGATCCAGCAGCTTATTTAACACCTGTTCAGTTTTAAGCACGTGGGCCAACCCTTTGAAGTCCTCTGGGAGCAGTGGCAGAGCTCATGTGGTCATGATTTGAGTGTGTGCTTCGATATCTGCATGAGTTGGGGTCCCAGTGGGGCTTAGCTTTGAGAACAGCAAGGGCCAGGACATAAACCAATCTCTGTGAAGACTTTTACCCACTTACAGGGTGCAGAGAGTTGGATAGGATTAGGGTACACATGAACAGTGGCTCATCTCTTCATGTCAGTGAGGACAGGGACATGGCTGCTCTCACAGATTGCAAAGTCCCAGGAAAATGGGGTATGAACATCCACAAAGGGGGGCTAGCACAGAGCAGGGAAGGTGAAGCAGTCAGCTAAAACCCAAAATATCTTGCACAGACCCCTTTCAACAGTTTTTGTCCCTACTGAATGGAAGTGAAGCAAAATCAAGAGTACCTGTTGATTACTCTCACCTCCCTTTTCTAGAGGGAGTTTTCCGAGTTTAGGGCTACTGTGAGATAGTATTTTTGGAACCCAAATAGCCTCACATAAGAACAAAGCCTGCTTTGAGCCCTCTTTTTACAAAGCATATGGAACTTTCTGGCCTGGCTGTGCCTGACATTTCTGTCTGCCTGACAGCTAAATCTAAGGAAGTTTTTTTGTGGAAATTGGGAAACCACTTCATCCCTTCCCCAAACCCTTTAATGGGTAAAACCCCAAAATATATCACCATAGTAAATACTCCAGAGGAGATAGTGATGGGACAGAAACAAGCTGCAATATTTTGTTTTGTCAGCACTGCATTCTTCATTTCAAAGGAGCAATTTCAATTTTAAAAATGGGTCAAAACTTTAGGACGGGCAGAAAAAGTTACAGGAAGTAAAAGTTGTTAAAATGAGTTGGAGCCACCATGAGTCCTGGATTCAGTGATAAAAAAATCATGGTCTTGATGTGGAAATGAGAACAGCATGACCCTGTCACCCAGCCGCAAAGTGGACCGCCATTTTCCAGCAATGATGCCTGGTGTTAGGACAGCTTTTAATTAAGCTCCCTGTTAATGACCTGGGAAGAAGCTGTTTCATTCCTGAAGCCTGTAGGTGGTGGTAAAGACAGGAACAGATAGTGACACCAAAATATTTAGCACCCTCTTTCATTCCCAGTGGGAGCTGGATGAAGCCCATGGGAGCTCTGACCTGGGGTTTGAAATAGCAGATGAAGGTCAGCTTGGGAAAACACAGCTGATCTGCAAAGGGAAAAGTAACAGATGGGCCCCATCAGGTTCGTTCCAGCCCCAAACCTCAAATACCCATTGGTGGCTTGGTTTCTCACTGGGGGAAAGAATCCTGGTCTATTTTCACCTGCTCCACTTTTCATGTGAGTTGCCACCTCTTCCCTTATGAGATTACAGGAAAACAGTCTGGCTTTCTTCCAAATAGAATAAGCAGAATGGAATGTTACTCTTTCTTTTTTCCAGTCTACATTGGTTCAGCTGGTATTGGAACACAGGCACAGCCATGAGTAGCCAGTAAAGATAAGAGTGTCATGGGAAAGGTGCTGATATGATTTGGGACTGAGCACAGATGCACAGAAGGAAGGATCAGCCTGGAAAAAAGCGGCTTTGCCTTTGGCCCAAGTAGAGTTCCAAGGGTCATTTCCAGGCCTATGACCCGAAAGCCATTGGCATGATTGGAAGACATTCAGAAAAGGCTATGAAAACAAGCAGAGGTGTAAAGGGAAAGATTTACAAGGACCTTTTGAAGGAGCTAACTGCAAGAGCTTAGCCTAATGATGACACACTGAGGACACGATGATAGCTTGCAAATATCTGAGGGGTATTAGCACTAGCAGCCAGTCCTGCAGGACTGAAAGGGTATAATTTAGAAGGACAGGCACCAGGGAAGGGAGGCAAAGAAGGAGCTTAAAGATAGCTTCCAAAGAACCAGGAGCATTAAGAAAGTGGATGTGCCTTTCAGGCAATGTTTGGAAGCAAGCTGGGACCTATGAACAGCCTGAACAAGGAGCTGGAATGTGTGCTGGGGAGCACACCTGGCTTGAGGGGCAAGACAGGGGCAAGCTCATGGGCTTTTCACTTTGCTGGCCCATGTGATCCCTGGTGTGACAGGTTGGTGCATTGCTTTGGAGCAACAAAGCACTGGGCACTAGAGGCAAGCATTTGTGGAAGTTCTGGGAGCCAGTACCAGCCGGCCATGGCTGGAAGCCAGTTGAATCCATGCCTTAGTCACACTCACACATCCGCTGGGGTACACAGTCCAGGCCTTTGATGTTCCCTTTGCTGGTGCCCTCCATGCCTTCTGCATCTCTCCCAGAGCTCCCCAGCTCTGCCACTGCTCAGGTTCCGACACCATGCTTGGGCACCCTTTACTCTCCCTTCATCCTTGGGTTCTCCCTGTACCCACCTTTCCTCCTTGCCCCTTCTCAGGGACCTCTGCACATCCTCCATGTCATGGTATGCCTGACCTTTCCCACCTTTATTATTTCAGCCCTCTGTCTTTCCAAGGCAAGGATTCCCAACCATCCTAAGTAGTACATTGGGGGATCCTTCTGTTTTGTTTTGGGTTTTTTTTTTTTTTTTTTTTTGATACTGAATATCCACTGGCAGCAGGCTCTGGAGAGTGTGAACACACTGAGCCACCTCCCTGCATGTCCCCATGTGTCCTAGCAGTGTCAGATACAAGGTCACCTCTGGAGATGGGGTGCCATGTGGCACAGAGATGTGCCAGCACTGTCAGCTGATGCAAACGCTGCTCCTGCTCCAAGGGAGCAGTGCCAGCCACAGAGAAGAGAGGGAATGGAGGAACAGGGGAAGACTGATTGCAGGGCCTGACCTTACATTTGGCTCTCCCAGAAACTCTGCCAAGGTTGCCCCCATATGTATTCCCTGTCTCTCCCCCTGCATCTCTCCCAGGCAGGATGAGACCTCGGAGACAGGAGCCCCTCAATTACATCTTGCTCCCATCCACATACGGCTGGGCTGACAGGTCCTGCTTCTTGCAAAAACCCCTCAGCATGTCTTTGAACAGAGACACTCTTCCTCTGGAGCAGGAACCCCTTAGAGATGGGGACAGGGTGCTGCAAATGGCATGTCACAGAGGTGGCATGGGGACCGTGACCGATCACCCAGTGTCTCTGCTGCTGGACAATCAAAGAATTCCTCCAACTGGTTGGATTTGTCCAAAAGTGACATGCATGTGGGCTGGGGGTGGGGAGAGTAGGCTGGCGAGGGACTCTCCTTATGGTAACAGCTGGGACCAGGCCTAAATATGATTAATTAACATTGTAAAAAAAAGAAAGATCAAGACTGAAAGAGAGCAAGAGAAGAGGGAAACGAAAACCCAAGTCACAGACACAATTAAGATTTATGGACCCAGAAGGATGAGGAGGCTGGGGATGGGGAAGAACAAGGAGAGAAGGAGAAAGAGTGCCAAGAAGGTAGATTACAATTTAATGCTTCTCCATGCTCAAAAATTAAAAGAAGGGGCTGAGTGTTGTTCCCTGGGATGGGGACTGCTGGAGCTTGGTTGGGCAGGAGTGGGGAGGTGGGGGTGCTGGCTTGCTATACTTTTTGAGGGGGGGGGATGTGCCCTGAGTGAAATGCCACCAAAGGAATGTGCAGGCATGATTTACAGCCCACAGGACAGCCTGCCTGGCTGCACTGTGCCAGTGCTTGTTTGGCTCGCAGGACTTGATGCCATGGGATCCTGAACAATGTGGGACAAGGGGGGCAGCTGTCTCCATCCCCCTGGTTCTACCCACCCCACAAATGTCTCCTCAGAAAGGCAAGGGGGTGAGATCAAAGGGCCACAGCAAGGTGCCCACCACCACCCAAAGATCTGGCTAGATGATGCCAGGTCTGAAATTGAGAGGGAACAGGAGGTGGGACAGGTGACCCACTTTGGATGAAATAGGAACCATCTGGGACCTCTTCCCAAAACCGCTGACCAGTCCAGCATTGCTCTACCCCTGTCAACTCAGCTGTAATTTATGGAATGGAGGGTACATGATCCCAAACAGCCCTTTCACATCTCTGTTTAAGAGCTGTCTTGTACCAGCTAGAGTTGTGACATAGCATTGACATTTTCCTTCTGCCTCTCCAAGTTTGTGTGCAACTGCCAATGGCTTCACTTTTCCTCCTCTTTTTTTCTTCCTATGGGTGAGTGAGTGGCTGGAAGCAACCTGTCCTCCCTCTCTTCCAAAATCAACTTTCAAAGCCAGATTTTGTAAAATGTTCTTTCCAAAATTTAGAAAAAAAAACTGGTTGTAATTTTTTTATTTAACCTTGCTAAGACCCAAATTGGACACAAGGGCTTTACAGAATAATAAACAAAACAATAACTAGGGCAGTTCTACTGAAGTGAAAAGTTTGTGTGAAGGGTTTGGTCTGCTTTAAAAAATGTTTTGTCAAAAAATATCTTGTCACCCAGCTCCATCAGCATTTGCTGCAGACGAGCAGAGCTCATGAGCAGGGTTATCCTTTGCCCTTCCCTGCTAAATCATCAGCGTCACCAGTTCTGTTGTCTCTCATCTCACAAGGAAAATACAGCTATGACTCCACAGCCTGTACAACTAACACCTTGTTGTTTTCCCCAAAACCACTCGTAGAATGCCATGCACCACCCTCCCAGGATCTCTGTGTGCCCTCTGACCAGTTGGCTCCTGCAGCAGGCAGCAGATGTGAGGTGTGGAGAGCCAAGGAGTTGAAATCTAGTAACAAGGGAGATTGTTGCTGTCTCGTGCCCATGGCCTGTGTCCCTGGGTAACTCCAGCCATCCTGCTGACCAGTGAAGGAAAACAACCTTCACAACACAGAGGCCTACAGACTTTCCTGGTGGTGTGTAAATAAATCACATGGTGTTTAGGGAACACAGGGACTGGCAACCTCTGTTTCCCAAAGTCCTGGAATCTTCATACCTGTTTCATAGAACCATGGAATGGTTTGGGTTGGAAGGGACCTTAAACTTCATCTAGTTCCAACCCCTGTGCCAAGGGCAGGGATGCCACCAACTAGACCAGGTTGCTCAAAGCCACATCCAATCTGTCCTCGAACACTTTTGGTGCAGAAGATCAGTGTAGGGGTCTTGGTGGCTGATCAGACTGCATGGTGTCACAGGTGGGATGGGGAAATACAGACTCAGGAGCATCTGGTATCTGTCCCTGAGGGAAGGATGCTCTTGTGGGAAGGATGTTTATCCTGGCTACCTCACTACAGTGCTTCCTACTGTGGAGAAAGGGACTCACAAGCAAAGCACCAACAGAATGGCATCAAATTGATGTCAGAAAGTGGGGAAACTGTGGAATAAATAAAAGTTGGGGGTGTTTGGTTTCACTACAGCAGATGGGAAAGTAAATTAATATAAGGAATTTGGAATTTTAGACTGGAACCTTGACTGGAGTTACCACCCATCTGGGCTGTCCTTCATCTATCCCTCCACCCAGGGATCTTCCATGAACCACCCATTCATCCGTTTATCTTCCTGCCTGCAGTAATTGTTGGCACAAGGCATTGCACAGAGGAAACCAGCTGCAGAGCACAATGTCAATTTGTGTCGGTACTAATTCCCCAGGAATGATGCTCCGTGCTCTTCCAGGCTTCTGAGTTGCCCTCTATGCATTAACTGTTTGTGTGTAGCAGAACAGCCACCTCAGCATTTCCATGGCGCAGGGCCTGCTCTGAGAGGAGCATTGCACCCAATCTGCTTCCCCTTATATCAGGGCACAGGGATGCAAAGAGGCTGGTGGTGAGGCCAGCAGGACCTGGAGCAAGTAGAGAAGAGATGGAAGCAGAGAGGCAGGGTTTGGATGCAGGCTGATTGGAGATACCCAGTGGAGAGAGGTGAGGACAGGAGAAATAGGGGCTGTTTGCAGGAAAATAAGCAAGAGAGAGATGAGCAAAGAGTCAGCAGCTGCAGTGCTGGGAGCAGAGGAAGTTGTGCAGTGCATGGGTGTCTTGAAGGGGTCCTCCAGGGAAAGATGATGCTGAGAGAGGTAATAAGAGAGGCAGCAAGACCTGGTGCCATGTTCCTTGGAATGGGTGGTGGTAGCTCCCCACCCTGGCAGGCTGCTCTGTCTCATGCTGTTCCCCAGCTCCACCAGTGTTTTTCCAGCTGTGTTCTCTCTCCTGAGAAAACTGATTTCAGCAGGAAAATGGCAAGAGACCACACTCCAAAGTGGTATGTTCGTAGTAATTCACCCTTAACACCCCTAGAACTGCTGTGGGCAAGAGTGGCTGTCATGCTGAAAGTGAGCCATGTGTCACTCCCATCAGGAGTGAGGCAGACAGCATCCTGACTCAGGTGGTTATCCCGTTTCTGTGGCACTGGAAAGCTTCCCTGATGCTGTGTCCAGTTAGGGGGGGCAGAGGAGGAGCTGGGTAGGGTCTAGTGGCCAGGACCATGGCAAGGGCCAGTGAGAACACAGTGAATCCGTCCTTTGCTGTGAGAGGTTTTTTACTGCATTACCCAAGTGTGTCCCTCTGTTTCTGCAGCTTGGACTAGACTTGAAAGCAAGCTGAGTTGTCATTTATTTGAGGCAAATGTGAAATATCTCTGTCCCTTTTCTCTGGGATCTATCCTCAGATGCCTCTTGATGCATCTTAAATCTGACCCAAAATGCTTCACACTGATGAGCTTGGAAAAGGGACCAGGTGCTCTGAGCTCATGATATGCTCTGTTTGGGCAAGTCACCAACAAATGTTTTTCTAGTGCTTTGGATCGAGGCACCTTTCTCTTCACTCCTCTCCCCTGCAGCACAGATCACACTGGGGTCAGCCTCACTGCTCCTGGTTGACAGGCTACATAAGCCAGGGGAGTCTTTTGGAAACCAAATCCTCCAGGAACTAGGGAACACATGCTGAGAGAAGCTGGAGGGTGGTCTTTGTGCTGGAGCCTGTGAGGCAAAGTCTTCCCTCTGGAAATATATATGCTGGTATGTTCTTCTCTGCTCTCAGCATCATCACGTGTCAGCAAACTACAAACTCCTTGTGTCACCCTCATGTGCTCTGCTGTTCAGTTCCCCTGGAAGCCCCTTGAATTTTGTGTGGCAAGGCTGGGAGAAGACACAGCAGCTGCCTTTGCTATTTTGTACACTGTTTCCTCCTGTCCCTCACATTCTTCTTCACGCTCACTACTTCCCTGTTCTGTCCAGCTTTTCTAAAAAGGAAAGTCTTTCCAGTCTCCCTGTCAGAGGCTCAGCCAGACATACCTAGGCAGGAAAAGCTGCAGTTTTCAGAATCCTTGTAGGGAAAAGAAATGCCTTAATGCTTAAATACCCTCCCTGCCATGTCGACACCTTCCTCCCCCCGACCTGGTGCATGTTGAGCGAGCAGCAGGGTACCCCAGGGAGCTCTGCTCCAGCTGCACGCTCATCAGCCATACGGGGAGCGCGCAGCGGTGCTTCGCCACTAACGCTCACCATGTTTAATCACACATCTGTGGGTTCAAACAGACTTAGCCAGCATGGGAAGGGATGCACCAGGTAGCAGCAGCTGACAGAAGTTGCTGATTCTGGTTAAACTGTGAAAAACTGATAAGCTAGGGACAGGAAAGAGGCAGTGCCATGGGAAACGGAGCTATGGGCATCCTGGCCTAGGCAGGTGGGGTAATAAAACATCTGTGTGCGTGTGTGTGTGTGTGTGTGTGTGTGTGTGTGTGTGTGCACCCATGTTCATATGGGAATATCCCAATGTTTATACCACTTTGGTCACTGTAGATCAAAGACCAGGCTGTGCAGCCTGGGTCTGCCATGCTCCCACTACCTGGCTCACACATGGGTTGGCAGTGCCTGAGCACATGGGTGATGTCTCCACACACAGAACAAACCCCACATAGGTTTGGGCTGAGATTTTTGTGAAGCAGTTGGTGCTGGCTGCAGTGATCCCATGAGGGTGTGTTGGGACAACAGCATATTCCTGTGTGTGACAGAGCTCTGTGTGGGTGTTTGGCAGGAGGAGACCTTCAGTTTCATGTAGGTGTTTGCTGAGGTCTGTGTCTATGAGATGTCATTTTCTTCATTTGCTTGCATGCACCAGCAAAAAAAAATGAGCAGGAGTGTCATGTCTCAAGCACTGGGAAATGAAGAAATGAAGTTTTTGGAGCTTGGGCTCCTGCTTCTTGCATGCGTGTGTGTGTGCTTGTTCTCCCTAATGACTAGTGCATGTGTACAGGGACTGTGTGTGCCCCACACACGTTCAACCAAACGCCTGCACACAGGCTCCCTAGGAAGGAGGTGAGTGGGCTGTGGTCTCCAGCTGTTGGCCATGGCAGAGCCCGCATGGCACAAAGGCAGCTCACAGCAGCCCCTCTCTCCTTGCGTCCCTGGCATAGCCTCTCCTGCAGCTAGGGAGGGGAGGAGATGTCAGCCTGGGGGCAGACCCAGGCACAGCTGGGGCTGCCAGGCCCAGGGATGAGGAGCTGGGCATGGGGACCTGATGTTGCAGCTCATGAGCAGCAATTTAGGCAGTTCTTATGAGCCACCAGCACAGGCAGTCACAAGGTACCCTAGGCTGCATTTTACCCCAGGGATGCTCCCTGGCTGCCTGTACCCATGGTCTGACCTTCACTCTGCCTCTGCTGTCCCTGTCCCTAGTTCCACAGTGCCCTGCAGCCTCCTCTCCTCCTGCTTTTGAGCCCAGCTGGCAGCCTTCATCTCTCCTGTTTCTGAGTGTCTCCAGCCAGCCCCTTGCTGCCTCCTGCCCATCCCAGCTCTCCGTCCTTTGGTCCCAGCCTACCCCGTGTCTGATACACGGGGCGTCCTGGCTGGCAGCCACACCATGATGGCTGGTGGAGGGGACAGGTGGGGTCGCAGGCAGTCTCTGCTCTGCAGCATGGCACATTTTGGAGCTGCATTTGACTCCCTCAGTGGGAGGGAGGCGGACAAGGTAATGGCTGCTCTTTCGGGAACATGAGCATCCATCTGGTGTGCTGAGGGCACAGGGGGTTTGGCACCCAGGAGCTGGCTCTGCCACCATGTGTCATGGAAGGGCCAGGTCTGAGCTCTGCCTGGAATGGAAAACTTGTCCTTCTCTCTGACCTTGGTGCTGAGCAGGCCCTGTGGAGCAACTGCACCCCTCAGTCCCTCTGCTCTGCAGCAGCTCTCCATGTAGGCCGGGCACAATCCAGACTTTTCCTGTCTCCTCCCAGGCTGTGTCATGCTCTGAACTGTGAGAGAAATATGGGGGACCCTGCTCTGTGCACTGC
The DNA here is from genome assembly GCA_020086605.1 of Lanius collurio. Taxonomy (NCBI): domain Eukaryota; kingdom Metazoa; phylum Chordata; class Aves; order Passeriformes; family Laniidae; genus Lanius; species Lanius collurio. The sequence goes on along the minus strand of JACBWW010000010.1, from coordinate 20,483,748 downwards.
ACCTTGTACCATTTCCATCAGAGCAAAATGTGAGTGGAAGAGCATTTCATACACGAGGTGTGTTTGCAAGTGACTGTATAGCACACCAAAGGGTGAGGAGTCTAGAGGCACAGGAAATTCCCACCACAGTGCTGCAGGTCCTCATGGGGTTTGAAAAGAAAATGCAACAGTGAGATGGGAGGCACACAGCTGAGCTGACTAAGAAGGCTCTCCAGTGGGAGTGGAGAACATTTAGGCTTGCTGTAAACACTATTTGAAAGAAAGAAAAGGATTTAGCATATTTCTCTGCTCTTCCCACTTTTCCAATATCTGCCTCACTTTACCTCTGCGACACTGGCTGTATTTATTTCCCTCTTTTGTTGTTTAATAGCTCGCCTTCTGTTTCCCTCAAACTTTGATTTTTGTTATTCTCTCAAACTGTACCCAGAAACACAAGGTGAATGCACCCCTTGGATGCCAACACATCTCTGCAGATGCAGGAGCCTGCTGGAAAGTGTGTCCTTGGGAAAAGAACTCAGGGACACCAGGATGCCAGTATAACCTCAGTGTTACTGCTGACAGATGCACAGTTCATAGACTCTTTTTAATGTATGTCACTTTGGGATGTAAAAACCCAAACTGGTGGCTGGAAGTCGCCTTGTGCTGCAGTGTCAGGGCACTTGCTTGAGTCCCAAGCAGAGCAGCAACTTTCCACCCCTGGATCTCCTCTCTGTGACTGCCTGGGGGAAGCTGGTGATCACGGGATGTCCTTATCCCACAGGATGCTTCCGGAGTGCTGCTGTATGATGGATAGCAGCTCCTGGACTGGAACATGCTCTTGGGTTTACAGGCTCTCCAGGATTCTGGGGGCAGGATGGGACCAGGACCTACAGCAGTCAGGCATGAGTGACAGGGTTGGCAGAAGCAGAGTGAGGTTGGAGGGTTTTGAGCATCATCCTTTTCGTTGCATGGATTTATTCTGAAAGGACTCACCTACATCCCCACTACCTGCTTCTGCACAGAAGCTCAGCACTGTCTCAGGTGTATAGCTGAAGCTGGAGTTTGGAGTAGGAACGGCCAAGGCTGCTCCTTCATCCAAGAAGTCTTTGGGGTAAGAGGGGCAAAGTTGGCTAATAGATGGGACATTGCAGAGCCCACAGGTTGCCATGATGACTCTCCATCTCACAGAAATGCCAGAGGCATCAATAATTCACATCCCCAAAGCCCTTGCAGCCCACCGCAGCCTGCAAACAGCACCAGGACATTTACATTGATCCTCTCCTCTCGCTGCTCTGCACCCCCCATCACTCTGCATCCTCAAAACTGAAACCGCGGCTCAGTTTTCTCGGCATCACGAACAACCAGGGCTGTGAGACTGACTCACAAGCAAACGCACCCGGGTGCTCACACCCACTGCCCCCATCTCATCCCATCCCTGCCCCCAGCCCGCTCGCAGCTCGGCAGCAGCCCACGCCGCTGGGCAGCACAAACCATCTCTGCCCGCGGCCCCGCACGGCGGGAGCCCCCACGCCTGCTCAGCAGTCCCGGCTGCTCTTAGTTTCTCCCTACTGAAGAATTATGTAGCATGAAGAAGCAGGCTCCACCATCTTGAACTGGCAGTGAACTTTGCTTTCTACATATAAATACAGATAGCAATCACACCCCAATCAGCACACAAGCTTCAGGGCATCATCACGGCAACTCTAACTTTCCCATTACGATAATGTGATTTTCACTCAGTCTATAATATCACCAGCCATGAATAAAACAACTGGCTTTTTCTCTCTTTCTCTCTCCCTTCCCTCTCTCCCCCCTCCCTCCCTCTCCCTTTCTCTCTCCCCCTCTCTCGGATCACAGTCTTTGCATACTAATGATGGCTGAATAAGGCTTCCAGGGTGCGATCTCTGATGGATGGGGAAGTTAGGCTCTGGGTGGATCCTCGGTGCTCTCCAGTCCTCACACGCACGGCTTCATCTCTCTTTGACCTCCTGAGTATGTGGAACCCGACTGGACTGACAGACCTGGTTGGACAGACAGGCAGTCGCTGGCTTCTTGTCCCATCTGCATCATGCCCCTATAGTGGGGCAGGGTCATGCTGCAGTTTGTGCGACTGGGTAGAGGGGACGTCCTGGTCCCTGAAGCCTACCAGCCCCTGCCTGGCTCCCTGGAGCATCTCCATCTCAGCTCGAATGCTCTGGTGTGTGGGAAATGTGTCAAGCCGGGATTAATCCTGCCCCAGGGCACCCTCACCCCTGCTGCTCAGCCAAGCTGTTTGTCTAACCCCGTTCAGGTCTGCCGTCCCTGAGGATGTAGGGAGGCTGGATCAGGGAAGCAATCCGACTGAAAACAACCCTACCACCACCAAAAAAAAAGAAAGAGTAATTTCCATAGGTACCTTCTCGAACCCACTACATAGAGCAGCACAGTTGCAGGGAATTAACTAGATTTTTCCACTGAGAGGCAACTTGCTGGATCAGACCCATCCTCTTCTGGTTCCCAACATGATTAACAGCTACTGCAGAGGAGAAACCCCATTTGCAGGCTTCTTAGAAATAACCCTGACCAGGAGTTCCTGCTCATTTCAGCAACTCCAAAATTGCAGCCTGATGAGTTTAAACCAGTCAGAAAGGGTTGGTGACTGGTTTTGGTGATTTCTAGCAGACTGAGCATCACTGTGCATGTTCTGGTGTAACTGGGGCACCACTGTCCCTGTACTACATGCCCTGCTCTGCATTCAGCCCCAGCAAACATCCCGTGCCTGCTCTGCATGCCTCTAGCTGAAACCAGCACGCAGCTGTCTTAGGAATGGCATGGTAGGGAGCGCTCCCATATGCAGGGACTCAAACAAGATATGTCAGTTTGATTTTGTTTCCCATTCTCATTCCAAAAATTGCCATGTCAAGGCACAGAAACCCAGGAACAATTTCTCCCTTTCCTGACCATGCTGATCCAATATGCAAAGCCAAGGCTCAATTCCCTTACATCCTCCCCACACTTGTTTTCTGCTTTCAAAGTTTTCAGAAGTCTCATTTGGGAGCAGTGGTAGAGCACTGTGAGTTTTCTAACCCCAGACTCTATCTCAGAGACAAAAGCACTGTTCCTTTAACTCCTCTCCACCCAGTGCTTTGCTTGGGATTATTATCTCATGTGGATAATTAATTCTCTTGAGCATCCAGCATCTGGCCCTGGGTGGGAGCTGTGCTGGAGAGAGCAGCAGAGCACAGGATTGCATTATAAGGTGCTAGAACACCTGTTTGTGCCTTTTTTGTTCTTCCTCAAATCTATAAAGCAGGAGAGGGAAGGAAATAGGGTGCCTGCTCTGCCCCAGAAAGGTGCCCTGTGGGCAAGCTGCATTGTGGAAGGGACTGGTTCTCCTTTTTGCAAGATAAAGAGATGTATTGAGTACTAATTGTTCAAGTGGCTGTTGAAATATTGGTGTTCCTCATGAGCACTCCTTGCTGTGTCAGGAGAGTTGCAGGGTGAGTGTTGATTTACCGGGGCCCTCAAAAGGCTGAAGCAGCAAGAAAAGGTATTAGAAGCAGAAATGGGATAGGATGGTGCCTAGACTTTGCAGTGGCTGAAATTGTGGATGTTAGGTGTGTGCTTGCAAGTTTTGACAGCTCAAAGGGGAAAAACAGGCAAGAAAACATAAAGGAGCAGCAACAGCCTGCATGGGGCAGACCGTGATGCTGTTGACCTGTGCCAATTCCTCAGTAGGCTGTGGCTGATCTGGCAGGATGATGCATGCAAAACCAGCCCTGCATGCCCTGAGCCTGAAAGCACATGGCCAGGAGCTGCCACGTTCATTGCACTGCTGTGTAGCCCTGCCACCGCTCCTGACTGCTTTGTTGGAGAGCCACATGGGGGGAAGAATTGGTCCCTGCGGCTTGTCTCTGGAACTGGATAAGCAGGGAAGGTGCATATTAAAGACACTTGGATCCTAGTTAATATGTGCCATGGGGTGGCAGACAGGATATCTCTCAAAATGAAAGACTGGAACAAGCTACCTGTTCACTTCTGCCTGTGAGCACTCACAACTTGTAAGTGTCCTTATATAAATCAAGCTTCTTTCCCAGCTGATGGCTGTCCTTGCAGTATAAGTGGCTTTGGGGATGGCTCTGTCTCTGCCATCTCTCAGATGTGATATAGGCTGATTCAGAAACTGTAATGGGTCCTGCTGCAAGCAGTCTGGAAGGTGCCCTCTGCAGATGAGGAAAGTATGCTGGAGTGGTGTAGTCCAGAAACCTATACTGGCATCAACTGCATTTCCTTTCCCCACCCCCAGCAATAGTCTGGGATACAGGGTGCTTTGGAGTTTCAGAGCCAGGAAGGGATGAGTCCTCATCTTTGCAGCTGCTTTTGCTCCTTCTCTAGCTGGAAAAGGCTCCCTTGCCTTCCCTGACATAAAGAGAAGAGCAGAGGTGCTCCAAAAATTAGTTGGCACCTGTGGCTACTGATGCCTGCACAGGGCTCACCCTGTGCAGCAGGGTACGAGTTCCCCGGTGGGTGACAGAGCTGCCTGAAATGGATGGGGCTGTAATGGAGGTACCTGCCGGCAGGGCTACCTGGGAGACGCTCTTATCTGTCATCTGATTTATCCAGGTTAAAAGGCGGCAATCAGTCACCAAGGTAGATTCATTCCCCAGTAAATAGTGCCCGAGGGCTTCCAGGACCTATTTTACTGCTAAGCACTCTCTTTCCAATGCTTGAATACCTTTGTTCCCGATGGAGCTGTTGCTGGCTGATATATATATGATATGGGGAGTCCCGGTGACTTTTTTATTTTTGCTCTGTACAGCTCCTGGCCTTGTCTCGGCTGCGTTGGGCTGCACGATGAATTATCTGTCCAAGGCTTTCTTGCGTCCGGGGGCAAATCCAGCCGAGACTGCTCTCAGCTGCTGGGAGAGCTGTCTCTATGAATCAGCTCTGCCTGAAGCCTGGGCAATTGGCACAACAAGAGGAGAGGTTTGGAGGGGAGGGAAGTCATGCTCGGAGAGCTGGTGGGCTGGCCCAGGTTTTGGGCTGGGGGCTGGGAGGGACTCACCTCTCCTGTCCTTGCTTCTATTGCTGGGGCACTTTGTGACAGGGTGACAGAGCTGGGCTGAGGGACAGTCAAATGCTGTGGTGCCCAAACATTTGCTTTCTCCAGTGACTTCTTCCGGCTGGATCTGCCTAGAGCCTGTTCCCTATCACAAGTGAGTCCTTTCCAGGTTTAGGTACCTCCAGGGTCAGGGAGGTTTCTCCAGCTGTGAAGAGCAGTGGGTGACATTACTCAGACAGTGGTACCTGGACCCCATTGATCCCCAGAAAAAGGACCCTCTCTGTCCTCTGGGGTTCAGCTGCCACCTCTCATGACATGTCACAAAGACAATCTGATTTCTTCTGAGCACTGAGGTCCCCTGCCCTGGCCCTGGTCTTTGGGGGCATGTTTGTATTTGACTTGGTGGTGGAGAAGAGGAAATCTCTATCAAGAAGTCTCTGGACACAATAACAGTTTCTATTCTCATTTTAATTTTTTACTTCCTCTTTTCATCCTGGTTAAACCCAACAACAGATCCCCTGAACTGCTGGCAAGGGGCTACCATCCCCATCCAAGCTCCAGGTGCAACCTGCCTCCCTTTCCCAAAGGACAGAGGAAAGGCAGCATCCCGCCCCCTCCTTTGGGGAGAGCTCAGGAGCCCTTGTCTACTACACCTTGTTCTTATGTACCTTCAAGCACTTGTCCTGCAAATGTTTGAGGTTTGACTGCTTTTATTCCTTTTCCTGTCTTTGACAAACTTCTTAAGTAGTTTATCATCCCAAATCAGTTTGTTAACTTCCTCCTGCTCTTCCCATGCCCTCCCACTCCTCCTCCCACTAATTAGACTGAAGGACTAATGGAGTATTACTGTGAGGGACTAGGCAAGCTTCCCAAAGTGCTTACCTAAGAGGAGAGCACTTTGACTAATAGATGTGCATTAAGGCCGTGCATCCTCTTGTCCTGAGAGTGGGAGGAGGGGGCCAAGAGTACAGAACAGAGCTCCAGATATTAGTATCGTTGGCTCTCTCCAGATACCCAGATATGTACAGTTGGACCATTTCTGCTCTCAGATTCACCCTTAGGGATGGGTTTTGGGTCTAACTTGTCCTTTGGTAGCACCCCAGCCAGGTGGATTTGACTCCCAGTAGGTGCAACACAATCCTTTGCCAGTTACAGATACTAGCTTTCCTGTTTGGGCCAAAGAGGACTTTTTCCCCATGTTGTGTTTGCACAGCACCCAGCATAGGAGGGCTCCTTCAGTCCCCCAGGGGATCTTGTTAAGTGCCTGCACCAGTGCTTGTAGTATTGAATCACCCAAAGCTGCCCTGAAACAAGACACTGGGATAGCCAGAAGGAGAGCAGGAGGGGTCTATCAGGAGGCACAGAGCACTGCAGGAGCTGCTGTGTACCTACACCTTGCATCCATGAATGTCATGAGAGGTTTTTTCCTGCTAGTCATCTGGCTTTGAAGCCTCCTATGCATTTTCCAGGGGCCGTACCCTGCACTGGAGGAGGGTTTAAAGTTGGAGATACGCAGAACCACACAACTTGAACTTTGGGTGTGCACTGGGATGATAGGAAGTGATGATCAGTATGTTTTTCTATTCTTGCCCCTGCAATTTGGTTTCTGAACCTATGCTAGGGTGCAGAACCAATTGGATCAGCCTGATGACCATCACCAATGTCATCTGCAACCTTCAAGTGTTTTGTAGCTCAATCCTCTGGACCCCTGGAGGGCATCACATTGACATTTAAACATTGTAAATGGCAGCAGTGCTCTAAGGCACCAGGAGAAAGGTCAAGTGCTTCAGTAAGAGGTGGGCAGGTGTGGGTCTTCACATGGATGCTCGCTGGTTAAGTGTCTGGAGACATCTAATCCTGGGAGAGGTAACAAAGGCAGCTGGATGCAAACTGGGGGTGGGCAGGGTAGATGGGAGAGGAAATAAAAATGGTGAGGAGTGAGCTGTGGCTGTCATGGGCTTTGGGGAGGGAGACAGTATTTCCAGAAGCTAGGTTTGGAGAAGTAAAGCCATGAAGTTTATGAAATGTGGGTGCCCAGGTTTCGTAGACTCTTGATGGCTGGGTCTGGCAATAGCATCAGGGTAGAGCTTACAGCATGTTTCTGAGACTCCTTGTTTCACCAGAGAAGGTGCAACTTGCTAAGTGGATACAGGATGTGCATGTGGCCAGCCCTACCCTTGTTTCACTTGGAGTCTCACAGATTTCTCTCTGCCACTTCTTACTGGGAGCCACCCTCAGGGTGTCTTACCTCTCAGCAATCTCACCTAGGTAAGAGCTGGCTCCATGAAAAGCTCTTGTGTGTTCCTGGCTTTGCTCCCTGATTAGCAGCAGCACGATAACAGGAGAGATGTAAACACAGGACAGGTTTGGCTTGTCCAGCTTCACTCCCTGTAGGCAGCACCTGCTGAGTCACCCAGACTCCTGATATTCTTCATCAGGATGCTTCAGGAGGAAACTCAGCCAAACTGAGCCTGAGCATCTGGAGCCTATGGGCATTGATGGAAGTGGCTCTATGCATCTCATCCACCTCCTCTTACGCTGAGCAAGGGCATGAAACTCGCAAGTGCAGACACGGATATAAAAACTGAGTTTGGCCCAACTGGATTGCAGTTTGTGTCCCTGGCTCTTGGGCTCCAGGCTTTCAAGCACTGATACCTGACACAGTGTGTGTTGGGAGGAAGAGGAATCCACCACAGCAAGAAGAGCATTCTCAGGACAACTCCCTGTGTGAATGTAAAGGTGAGGGGGAGGGATAAAACATCTTCCGGATGCAGGGAGTGGGGTGGTCATCATCCTGGCCACACTCATGCAAGGGGAACCGTCAATCTATTTATGTGAGCACGGGGGAGGAGGAATATCAGAGGTCCCCATGACCTGGACACCACTCCCTCCCTGCCCCAGTGAAAGCACAATGAGCGGCCACAGAGCGGGGTCACTCGGTAGTGCTCCCATCAGGGAAGAAGCCTTCCTGTGCCCTGGCAAACCCCTAGTGAAAGACAATCAGGCTCACTGTCACCGAGCTAATTCCGATGGCATAAAAGCAGTAATGAAATTCACGGCAGGATTAGCCTCTCCATCCAATGGGCCGGCGCCACAGTGACATATCGTGCTTCTTGCCCGAATGTAACACACCATCTAATTTACGTCGTGTAGCGAGCGGGAATGAAATGTTCATAAAGAATTGCTGAATCTTGTCACCTTAACTGCGGCCCCAGGCTCTGAGGCATCTGTCAGGGAGAGGAGAGCGGAGAAGGAGGCTCCTGCCTTGCAAAGCTGCGACCAGGGCTTTGGGAAAGGGGAGATGGCTGCATTAATCTTCTGGGTCTGTGCAGTGGAGATGTAGCACGTGGGGATGAGAACTCTAGGCTCGTGGAGGGGGGCTGTAGAGCTCCCTTACATGTGCATGCTATACTGAGTGGTGCCAGCAACAAGAAAGGGGCTGTTAGAGCTTCCCCACCCAGAGAATTGCATGCCTGGGATGCATGAAAAAGGACCTGTGGTGGCATGGAAATAAGGGGCAGCATCCTTGGAGATATGCATACTCACAGCAGAACACAAGTTCCCAAATTCCATGTTGGGTCCCACGTGCAGATGCACACTGGTCAGCAACTGCAGGTATCCACCTGTCTTGGGAAGCACGTGCACAACCCTTCTGTTGTGGCTTGGCAGCCCATTCCCCCCTCCCCTCCCCAAATGTTTATTTGCAGTTAATTTTCATGGATTCTAATGGCTTAGATCCTGCTAGGGGGGATCGTGACTGCCTCTTCAGTCAGAAAGTTTGCAGAAAAAAATAGCCCTTTCCTGTTGTGTTTGGAGTAATAGTGCCTTGGTGTCCGGAGGGGAGTTGGCAAGGAAACAGGGAAGTTTATTAAGGGTAAGAGATTGAATTCCACTGGGTTTAATTGGAATTGCTTGAGCAAACAGGGGAGGAAGCTGTCCAGTCCAGCTCTCTGCAAACAGCAGTACTGGCCCCAGGCTCCATGCCCATGGAGCTGAGTTGTCCCAGGGCCACCTTATCCTCTTGACTGCTGGGGAAGCTGCTGGGTCTGTCTTGTTTTCTTCCTCGGGGTCATTTGTGCACCTCAACCTTGGCTTCCTACTCCATCAGTTGCTAGAATTCTACATGGGATCTGGAAATGCTGGGTCAGAAGGGATGCAACTCTGAGGTGTCTGGGAAGATGCAGTATTTGGGTCTGTATTTTACTTTGGAAGCTAGTTCAGGGCACAAAGTGTATGGGCGAGGCATAGGTCCTGTCCCTCCTGTGCTGCCCAGTCCTCTCCCATGAAAATCTAGCTTTTCTCCCTTGACAGGGACAGCACAGCTCCAGGCTGGGACTCAGCAGCAGCTGGCTGGGGTGCAGGTATTCGGTATGCAATTTGCAACTGAGATATGTTTTGGAAGAGTAGCCTAAATTTAAGAGGCCTGCTTTGCATTCCCATTTTAAAGCCAAAATGGAGAAAATCCACTTTTGGTTCCTAATCCTCACACCATCCTTCAGGGCACAGAAAAGTCTCCAAGTCAGATTCCCATGGATGAAAATATCTGCCTGCCTTGGGCTGGTCTGGATGCTGCCTGCAGAATGAGCTGCAGCACCTGTGTGCCTCCCCTGCACTGATAATCACAGGTACACAAAACAGTATGGAAATGTGCCTTTGTGGCTGCTAAAGGAGCTGAGTGCCAAAATTCTGATTCCCTGCTAGAAAAGCCTCTCCTTCAAGATCTTCTCCCACACCACAGTGAGTTGAAAGGCACATGAGGAGTATTCTCCTTGCAGCCAAAGGTAAATGGGGGCTCAGACATTTGTTTTGCCTTAAATTCAGCTCTGAATCGTTCTGCTCAAAAATTCAAAATTAACGAACAATAAATAATTTATTACTTTATTTACTTTAATTCAATAAATTGTTTCCCCACAAATTAAGATATATTGCTTCAAATTAAATGTTTCATTAAATCTGAAATTAAACTTTTGGGGCTGGGGAAAGTAAGACTTTAATTTGGCTGAAAACATGAAAACTGCCATTTCCCATTTCTTTAATTGCAAACTCTAGAACCAAAGTGACACAAATTTTACAAAACCTGTCTGTGATGGTTTGGTCTCTGCTCCCACTCCTCTGGGAGATCAGTGGGTTTCTCTTTCTGACTCTCTTAGCACGACACACGACTGCAGACTTTCAGCTGCAAATCCAAACAGAGCATGTCTCTAATCTCAACCAAACCTCACACAACTCTCCTCTAATTGATGCACTTTCTATCTTCTAGACTTTGCAGAGTCTTGTTTCCCCACAATCTTGCTTTATGGGTGAAATTGCCATAGTGGCTGGCTCCAGACACACTCTATGCTCTTTGTTTCAAATACATATAAGTCAAATATATATATGTTAAATATATATATGTTAAATATATATTTATAATTTAAGTACATATGATGATTATGTATATATTACACTTCCTTTTGGTTGATGTCCTGTGCTGGAACTCTTAAAGGTGGGATTCAGCCATATGCTATTTCCTAGTCTCCAAATACGGCCTTCACCTCTAATGAACATGAGAAAAAGCTTCGTGTCTCTATTTTCTGGTGGTTTTATACAGGCAGAGCTTTTCCACAGCTTTTCACCAGTATGATGGCCTAGCCATAGAGACGAATGGGATGGACAGACTTACAAATGTGGAAATACACGTAGACTGAAATGAAGGTGTTTGCGAGTTTCCTGGCAGTGACCCTCTTGGTAGCGTACCCAGCATGATTGAATCTGCTACAGAGAGGGATCTCTGGGGCCTGTCTGGCTGCTGGATGTTAGTACCAGATTTGTAATTTATTAGGGACTTCTGGAGGGACTTTCAGCTAGTTCAGCACATGCCTCCCTAGGTATTCATGCACCTGTGCACCAATACAGCCACTGTAGAGCACCTCAGTGCTCTGTGACAAAGTCTGTGCTGCTCAATTTAGGAACAACCTGCACAAACACAGTTGCAGGAACAAATAATTGCTTAAGGGCTTCTATTTTTCCCCTCAGACTCTGCAAGCAGATGCACTGTAGGTGCTATGAAACAGCGCTGGAGGGATAATCCCTTCCTTGTCTAACCCCTGGTTGGAAGGCTTCAAATGACAGAAGAACCCAAAGTAGTTGCTTGTGACTGTGCCCTTTTTGGTGTCCTCTTCTCCCATGGCTGCAGGCTCACAATTCTAGGTACTTCATTGTAATGGTACCTGCTGCAGGTTTGCAAAACTGGGACCATGGTTGTCTTTCACAGGAAGGTTAGAACAGCAAAAGGAGTGCTTGAGATACTGGGTGATGGAGGGAGAAGGCCTTGTGATGCCTACTCTGGGCTGCTCTGGAGAGGGTTGGTAGGAACCCGGGCAGAGACAAGGCTGTGTACTTCATTTCCCTTTGGGTTTAAAAGGTTTTCCTAGAGTGAAATCTTTCCTGTTGAGGGCCTTTTTGCTCTCAAGAGAGGTGTCCCTCTAAGGGAGTATGTTCAAGGGGTGGGAAAATCTTCTTTTCTGAGTTGTCCTTCAGGCACCAAATGGCAGGGAAATGCCCCATGAGGAACGGGGTTCACATGAATGAGGGGGTTAGTGCTGCAGGCAGGATCCCAAACTCCTCCTCTGAGCAGTGAATGATGCTGGAGAAGCAACCTCTAAGAACTGCATGTCTGTCAGCTCCTGAAACCCAAGTCACTCTTGGACTAGTTGGGTCCAAGGCAGAGGGCAATTACTTTTGGATCCATGAACTGTAATGTCCCTCTGAGATATGTGGAAAAGCACAGTCCCTGCAGCAAGGGAGCTTTTGCCAGGAAAAGTCTCTTATGTACTTACTATGTAAGCCAAGAGTATTTACAGGAGATCTTGCTGCCTGTAACTTAAAGCTTTAGCGAAACAAATCAGAATTGCCTTCTGGAGGCCATTGTTATAAATTACAGCCCCAACATCTGTCCACATCTGCAATGTCTAGACAACCCGTCTCAGCTAGAAGAGCGACTGTGGGGGGTGCTGTGATCACAGTGGGGAGGGGAAGCAAAGGGTTTATGCTGGGCCTTGGGCCAAGCACCCTGGTTCATGCTGCCCCTCTGCTTTTGAGCATGATGCTCAAAGCAGGGTCCATCCCAGCCTGGCCAGGAGGGACTTCAGGGGCATCCAAGGCAGGAGGAGAAACATCTGCCTTCCCCCATTGCAGATTGATGCCAGCAACAAACTTGGCCCTTGGAAGTCTCAACTGCTGTTGCCTCATTTATTGCATGTTGAAGGATGTGAGGGAAGGCAGCGCCTTCAGCCAGGCTTGTTCCTGGCTTTCCCTGGCCCCTGTGCAGCACTTGCGATAAAGAGGCCAGGCCCGTCAGCTGAACGATTGTATTTTTTTTACAGTTCCTAGCACAAACCTTCTCATTTATATGTAAAGTAGCCATTAGTCATAGCTCTGTTCCCTCACACTGCCTGATGTACAATCACATTTTGCAGTGGATGAATCTTTCCACACAGCTGCTCTGCTATGAATAATCCGTTGCTGGGCCCATAAATCAGAAAAAAATCATGCACCTCCTTTGCCTGATCCTTACACAAAGTCATATATTTTACATGAGGACAAACTGAATATTCATGAGGCTTTAAAAGGCTGTTCTGACTACAAGGTACTTGTTGGGGTTGTTTTTGTTCTGTCAGGCCAGGTTTGGTGGTTTGGGTTTGTTTTTTGTCCTTGTAAGAAGAAATCTTTCTTTCCCCTTTGCCACCCTTCAGGCAGGAGCACTGAGCTCCCAGCAATGCTCCTGGTGTTTACCGAAGGACTGATAAATTTGTCATTGCTGCTGTCTCAAGGACAGGCTGATAGAAGGTGCTGCAAACACCAAAGGACACATCCCAGGGGAGGTGGCCAGGTCTCAGAGAGTGAAGGAGCCTCTAATGGTAAAGGGGCACTTCCAGATCTGTGCTGGGGGCACCTGGCTGGCTGGGAGTTGGGGTGTGTGTTTCTGTGTGTGTCTTAGCCTGGTGCTCCATACCAGGGCCTCTGGCAAGGCCATGGAGACTGGGAAGGCTGCTGGCAGTGACTGTAGTCTCTGTTCAAGAATGTTGTTACCCTGATTTCTTTTAATCCATATTTTAAACAAAGCACCTACAGAGCCTATGGAGGGGACTGGGACCAGGGCTTCAGTATCTCCTGCTTCCCAATTGCCAGGTGGGGGAATCTGGTGGGGGAACAGCACCATGCAGCCACAGTGGTAAGATGGGAAACTGGGAAATGAGCTCAGGTTCAATCTGCTCAGGATCCCTGTAAAGATCCTAAACTCTCAGAATCTGGCCTGCCCAAGACACTCTGCCTTGGCCATCCAGAGCCAGTGATAATGCTATTTGTGCAGGGAGGGCTCTCAACCCCCAGGAGGTTCAGGAGACCCTGACAAATGTGAAGACAAGGCTTAACAGCTCCCAATAACTGAGAGGGACCAGTCTCATCCTTCCCTGCCCTGGTCCCACCTGCCCTTACAGTAGCTTTGCTATTTGTGGGGCCACCAAAAAAAGCCAGTTTGACTTGCCAGCAAAGTGTTTATATATCCTGAGTATAATTTTCCTGCCACTGTAGTGAACTAAAACAGCTCACTGTGCTAGCAAACAGGTTTCAGAGCCAACAGAGGATGAGAGGAAGTAACACATGGCTGTCAGAGACAGAAGAGAAGATGCAGCTCCCCTTTTCAGCAGCACAAGGGATGCAATCAGCCCAACCTGTAAGGTTAATCTACAGCCCACACTATTGTGGTTTCTCTGCAGACAAGCCTTTCTCTCTGGTCATCCCCTCCATACGTGCAGCCTTGCACATCTCCTTATACCAGGTAATGAGTACTGTCCTGCCCAGTAACATAATTCATACTGTGTGGTCTTGGACTCTCTCCCTTTGCTCTTGCATGACTGAGTGTACCTTTGTCCTAAAAAAGCCCCTTTGCCCATAGGCTGTAGGGAGCTACTCTGCCCTCAGTTTCCCCAGGCCACTGCACACCAAACCCTTTTAGCTGAGATGCCAGAGCCCTGTGTGAAACATGCCACCATCATGGATGAGCTGGGCTGAACCACCGGGATGTCTCTGGGTACAGGGGTCCCCGTCACCTTCTCACAAGCTCTTATGCTATCAGAGATTGACTGTGTGCTCACCACTTTGAAACACACCCCCAGTAACAGCTGCTGCCACCAAGTTCTTGCAGGACAAAGGGAACAACAAAAAATTCTTCCACCAGTGAACTCCCTTCTTTTCACTTCCCTTCCTTTTTGCTCCAACTTGGAAAGAATGAAGCCAAGGCACTGCCAAAGTAGAGGAAAACAAGGCCAAGCACACACAGATGGTGACTCCACAAATTTAATTTAAAATCATCCTTTATTATTCAAAATATTAAAATTCAGGCAATAATGCCCAAAGGAACTGTACTGATTAAAGTTCCCTAATGTTTCATGGCCAAATCTTGCTGCTTCCACCAAGGGTCACTGGGACGAGAAGGGAAACCCCTCTGGAGTGTAGAGAAAGGTAGGGCTGTACCTGCTGTAGATGGCTTAACCAGTTACTTACTGACCCAATCAGCTTCACTTGAAGCAAAGCACCAGCTGTTCCTTACCCAATTAATGACTGCCATAGCAAATTAACATGGCGTTACACCAGGCGTGGATGTGGTCCGCAGAGTCCAGAATGCACAGAGCAATATGCTATTGCAAAAATGATCACAGTAATATCTTTACCGTTAGGTAGCATCCTTCATCTGGAAGGATGGTGAGGTCCCTGAGCACTATAAGGCTCGTTTCGTGCAACGTGCTCTGCAGTGAGGGGGTGGAGGGCAGGGAGGGGGGGTATGGTTGCTGTTTCAAGGAAAAGTAAAGAGGAGCTGGTCAGGGCAGCTCTACTGTGGCAGACAGCACTGACTACACACGTCCAGTTCCTGCAGTCCAAACAAATAATTGTTTGGTTGGAAAACTGCTGAAATGTGCCTTCTCCCTGCCTTATGCACCACAGACCTTCCCAATGTTTCTTTGCCTGCTGTGTGATGTGACACCTTGATGGTGTCACAGCTTGACATGCTGGCCACAGAGGACGTAGAAAGCTGGTGGGTGCAGAGCTGGCCATCCAGCTGCAGGGAGCATCCCACAGTGGGAAGGGGCCACAAGTTCGGCCTGCAGATGCAGAGATCCAGGTGAGGTTCCCACAACAAGGAGTTACTCCATGCTCAGCGCTGCTGGGCCAACTGCTGCTTCTCCGAGTCCTTCCCCAGTCACTCTGTGCTGTGGTTGAGGCTCCTGCCCTGTCCCCCTGCGGTGGTTCTGCATTGTGGGGTCCTGCTGGCAGTGTGGCAGAATAACCAAGCCATGAACTTCTACCACCAAGGTTAAGTCCAGCACCTAAACACTCATTAGTTTTGGCTCCACGTAGTTCAGGGACATTAATCCCTTATGAGTTACAGTCCAGACAGATCAATCAGCCTGGAGGGCTTTGGGACACTGCTGTCTAGTGCTGAAGCATTACACTTTCCAATTTTCCAACAATTAGGCCAGCATCAGATATTATTGACAAATAAACCATGCAATCAAAGCCCTGAGCCTGCCACGCTGCTACCAGGAGGATCCATTTACATCCCCAGCCAGCTGCAGGATGCCTGGAGGGAGGAGACTCAGGAGAGCCCTGCCTCAAGCACCAGGAGCAAGCCCTGGTTGCCTTCAGTACTGTTACAGGAGCCCTCCCTTTGTAATTACAGGATTCCCTCATTATAATTACTGTTATTTATATAATTGTGGGGAGTGTTTTCAGTGCTGTCAGCAGTCTGGAAAGTGCCCAGCTCCACGAGAGCCAAGCATTTCAGGCATTTCACTGTTAAGAGTCTGGCCTTGAAGTATGATGGCCAAGAGCATGGCTGGGCCAGGCCAAGAATGGCAGCCTCTCATCCTGGTGACATGGAAGCTTTATTTGGAAGATTTCTGTGCCCTGGGATTGTAGAGAGAGAACATCAGGTTCTCTCTACCTCCTTCTCTTAGACCACTGCTCTGGGATCATAGATCATGCCAGCACCACACCCTGCAAAGGCTGACATTCCCTGTCACCTCTGCTGGGTCACTGGCTGCAGGAGACACTCCTGGCACCAGATCATGAGGCACCACCTAGGTCAAGTGTCGCTGGGAGGAATCCAGTAATGGGCATATTCTCTGCATGCTCCGTTTTCTCTCTAATCATCTTGTCTGAATATCTGGAGGAGATGGAATGTTTAGAGAAAATGAGGGAAGGGACTGGTATTCAGGAGATACTAGTTTTGTACCAGTTTGAAGCTTCACTTTTGTTCCTGTGTCAAACACAGGAATAAATTGTTTTGAACTGCATATGGGCAAGCAAGTGCTGATGTCTGTGGCTGGCTTCTTTACATTTGAATAGGAAGAAATTCATGGTATCTCAATTAAAATGCAGAGCCAAATATATAAAAACAGCAAGGAAAAGAACCTGAGTGTTTTACTAGATGACAAACCATCTAGAAATCAGTGTTGTGTTTGCTTTAAAGAAGTAAAAACTTATCAGGATCTTAATAGTTGGTATTAAAACCACAGGAAGTAAATCCTCTCGGCTGCTCCATACGAGAGGCGGCTTCAGTTTTTGGGCATTGTGCAAAATGTAGGAAAACTGGAAAGAGATGAGACAAATTTAATAAACAAGAGGATTAGAAGCAATGGCTGCCACGTGAGCTGGTCTTGTAAGGTGTGCAAAAGAGGAACTGAGGGGATATCGTAGATATTCTCCAGTCTATGTGCAGCTGCTAGTCAAGGAATGCTGATAAATTCTTTTTTCTCTTTGCTGCTTAGTACAGCAAAGAAATTGGTCCAATTTTTCAGGGAAAATTGATCTAGAAACATTATTCGAAAAAAGGGCACCAAAGCACCACGGGAGGCTTTTTATGTACAGCATGGCTTTGAACCAATCTCTCAACAATGATGTCAGCCGACTTGATCCATTCCAGGGATGCAAATTCTCCTGTTTCACATCCCATGTGGACCTTCGGACCGGTGACTTCGAAGTCAGCGGATATTTCTGCCCCCCCCGCACGGAGGGGCGCGCCAGCGCACGGCGCTCCGCGGAGGCCCACCGGCAGCCATCGGCCCCAACACCACACGAGCACGGAGCGCAGCCGCAGCAAAGCGTGGGAGCAGCCGAGCCCTCCCGGGGGCGGCGTTTGAGAGCGAGGGGCCGTGACTCAGGAGCCAGCCGTACCTTCCACCCCAGGGAAGGTCTGGAGCTGGACACTGCCGACACGGCACCTGCGGGATGCGTCTCCTCGTCTCCCTCCCTCGCCTGCCCACAGAGGCCGTAACGATCCCACCCCTGCCCGCACCTCGCACCGTCACGGCCCCACGCTACTACAACTCCCGTCGGTCCCCTGCACATATAAAACGCATGCGCCAGCCGGCTCCCAGCGTGCCCCCGGCTCTGACACCTGCCGGGACTTGTAGTTTTTACTGGCAAGTAGGACCCTTGCCAGGGATGCGGTTGGGGACTCCATTTCCCGTGGGCCTGCGGAGCCGCGCATGCGCCATGCGGGCAGCGAGGCGAGGTTGGGGGGGGCGCGGGGCAGCGCAGGTTCCCGTCTGCGCTCGCTGCGGCCTTCACTGAGCGGGGGGGGCAGCCCCGGCCCGGCCCCGCAGGACGATGGACCCGGCCGAGGCCGTCCTGCAGGAGAAGGCCCTCAAGTTCATGGTGAGGGGCCGCGGGGGTTGGCGGAGGCGGCGGGGGAGGGTGGGCACCTCTGTCTGTGCAGGGGCTGCGGAGGGGGCGAGATGGAGCGGGGGGTAGTGGGGAAGGGGACCCGGGCGTCAGGGCTGGGCTGGGCTGGGCCGGGCCGGGCCGGGGGCGCCGGGCTGGCGGGCGGGGGAAGGTGGTGAGCGGGGCCCAGGGAGGGAGCGTCCTGCCTGCGGGGAGGGCAGTGAGCGGAGTCCCCAGATCCGGGAAGAGGGAGCATTGGGAAGAGAGGGAGGGGGCTGCAGGTGCCACCTGGGAGCCGGAGAAGTTAAACTGGAGTGAGGCAGGACCTGGTAGAGGGGCCCACAGGCACCGTCAGGCTTTGCGCATGTAATTCTTGGGCTTTTTCTCTTTATTTGTGCACCTTAGACTATCCTCCTGTACTGCTCACCATCCCTCTGTAATTTTGTTTCTCCTCCCATTCTACTGCGAGATCTCAGAATACTGGCACTTGAGTGTTTCACCTGCTGCTGCAGCAGTATATCAGTGATAGTGACTGCGGGGAGCATGTACATTCTTTAGGTTTGTGAGTTGGCCTTTGGTATGGAAAACAGTACATGCATCCAAGATGCTCTTCAAATGTGGCTAATTTCCATAGATCTGAGACGCTGGGCTCTTAAATGTAGGTACTTGAATGTAGCTTCATTCTCTTTTTCTTCATTAGTTGCTATTTCTAAGCGTTTGGGCCAGAAATGTAAGATTTAGAAATGAAAACAAAGTGTTGCCAACTAAATTGAATGTAAGTTTCAGGTGCCCCAAACTGTTCTTTCCCTAAGGATATAATTTAAATGACTGGCAACACTTGCTAAAAGTTTGTTTTGGGTTAGTTTGTGCTTCTAGTGGCACAGAATTAAATTTGAGCTCATCAGGAAGAAGGGATTCTATTAAATCTTCAGAACATATGCCCAAAATGAAATTAAGGAAATACCAGTTGCAAATTTTAATTTTTAATGGAGCTTTGAAACATTTGCTTGGCTTTTGTTTTCTAATCTGGAAGAACTTGTTTCTCTCTTGAGACTTTTTGACTCATTTACTAGTAATCTCCAAGTTTGTCAGATTTATAGAGTCTCAGTTCAGTGAAGTGGAAAAATGCTATGGACACCTAAATAGACAAGGTAGCAATTAGCAATAATGAATGGCCCTCTTTGGTGTGGGATTGGCCAAAGGAGTGTCCCAGATCCTGCTGCACTTGTGTTTGGCCAAGCTTGGTAATTACAACCTGCCTCTAGATAGTGAGTTTCACATCCCGCAAAGTTTCTGCTGAAACATTCTTGTCTGCTGCCAGGCAGCATTGTGAACAGGCTGCATTGACTTCTCATACATTACTTTTTTTCACCCCCTGTGCTAAGATTCTCATTCAGGGATTTAGTCCAGGCAGTTTGAGATTATCTGTAGGATTGGGCCTGGAGGCTGAGGGAAGGTATCCCTCTCCATCCTGCAGCTGGCAGTGTCCCACTCAAACAGTAGAGCTCCCTGGCACTGGGGAGAGGCATGAGCATGAGAGGAAGAGGCACTTCTGGGACATGCATCTGATGAGAGCACCAGATAAAGGGAAGAATTACCAAGGCCAGGCTGCACTGAGAGCTAAAAGCTAACCCGCGTTCTTTCATGTTTTATTAAAATGTCTCTGGTGTGCAAAATGCTTGTAAAACATGCAGTGAAAGATGTGGCTTCCCCTCTGTCCACTCTGAACTTGTTAGGGTATTTTTGCTTACAGGTTGAGAGTAGAGTAAGCAAAGCTTTTGTTAAGCACATCTCAGGCTTTTGCTTTAGCACACATTGGTCCAGAATGTGGCTCTTACTTTCATTCTGCTGATGAAGTAAAAGTGTTTGTCAGACTTGGTGGGGGCTTCCGGTGTTCTCAGAAGGGTGGCACAGACAGATACTTCGCGATACTTAAGGTATCAATTGCAAGTATCATCTTGGCCCTCCTAGGAAATGTCCTTTCTCTGCCTTGTGGCACTCAGTGCTCAGGTGCTGCAGTAATGGCACTGGTACAGTTGTCCACACAGAGGGAGCAGATCAGCTCGTGCATCCTCTCAGCTGATGCTGAATCATTCACAGTGGATTGCCTTGTCCATCTCGGTGTGTACTACACTTCATTTGCGTCTTCCTTATCAGGCGGCTCACAGTTTGGCTTTGCTACTGATTATTGATTTTCCCCAAGAGCTTCTCAAGGAGCATTGTAGGTAAATATTGGAATACATTTTGGAGATATGAGGCCTATTATTAAAGGCAGAAGAGACATTTCTGGTTTTGATAAGTGTTTGGGGTAGGTTTCATTTCATATTGAAAAGCAACTCTCTAGGTGGTAGTATGTTTGGGCTTCTCTAGAAAATAATATTTTTTCCACTTAAAAATGTCAGTAGTAAATTTTTGACATTGACTTTGAGCAGCTCTTGAATCACAAGGTACCAGGCAAGATGGACTTGGTGATTTGATTTTTGTTTTAATGTCCAGCTCTTAACAGAAAAATGTTGTGGAGAAGCTTCATCCAGTGCTAATATTATGAATGAAATTATTCTGCTTTAAAGCATCTGTATTTGGTGCTTCGAAAGACAGACAGTTCTCTATTGTATTTCTGTATGTTCATGTCTGTGCAACTTTTTGATGGGAGTAGAAGGCACCTGCCTTCTCGCTGGCTGCTGTTGCCTAGATTACTTGCCAATGAAGCAGTATTGCATTTAACTTATATCTGCTACCAGTTTCCTGGTTATCTGTGATCAGGTACAACATGTATAATCTAATACTTTAAGGTTTAAGTAATTTACTGAATTTTATTTGCTTACTGACTTTATCTCTGTGCCTTAATAAGACCTAATTTATTCCTGATATTAAATTGTTGTGTATTAACACTGCACAATACAATGCAACTACTCACCAGGGAAGACTGTTTTTGCTGGTGAATGAGTGTCTTGTATCATGTGTTCTGCGCATCATCTTTCAAAAGTTTTGGTGTTTTTTGGGTTTTTTTGAATGAAAGACAGTTCATAGATTTAAAATACAGTCTTTTAAAATATGTAGTCAAGAGTCCTGCATCTACAGCAAGGATTTTACCAGAGTGGAACCTCTCTTAGTTCACTTCAGCCTCTTTTCTGTACAGTACTGCTGATGAAACTGCACTCTTTATAAAGTATGGTGTGTAAGAGACTGATGCACAAGCTAAAGAGAGAGGTGAACGTACCCATTAACCTTAAAAAATGCACACAAAACTCCCACCCAAAACCCCTTGCCTTACAGAGCTCTGCTTTAATGCATTCAGGAGTATGGGATTTCTGTACTCACAGTCATTTACAAAAGAACAAGAAGTTGAGGTGCTCAATAAGTAACTTCATGTTCGAATAAGTGTTTGAAACTGTAGATACAATATTTAAAGTATGAGTGTGATAGGCTCAACTGAGACTTTGATTAAATGTCATATAAAGTAAACTACATAAGCCTGCATAGAATAGTAGATATTTTTTCAAAGTAGCTTCAAATGGTTCTGTTAAGTATACGAATGTTCTGATGATTATCTTTTTAATTAAAATGAGAAATCTTTGTTTAAAGTGGCATTCTTTTTTACGGCCTGTTACAGTCTCTGTAACAATCATTTCTTAAGTCTGAACGTTTTTAATTCCAGGAATCCATTTATATAAAACTATGTTTAGACTTAATTAAGGAAAGATTCTTACAAAGCTTGTAAATAGCCAGGAAAAAAGGGACAGAAAATAAAACTGACATTCACACTTAACAGAATGATTGTTACAAGGTATGTAATATGCTATAAAAATACAATAAAGCCCTTTTTATAAGAGTTCATATTTTTTGTTCCTCATTTTGAAAGGTATTTAAGAAAAATATCAAAGCTCTATGAAGCGACATCTGTTTTCTTGAATGGACTAGTGACAACTTCAGTTGTGTTTAGTTAGCAGCACTTGGAACAGTACCTGACCAGTTTGGGGTACCATCTAGGACCGTTTGAGAGGCAAAAGCTTGATACTTAAGAAAGTTTCACTTTCTCAGTTTTTATGAATTAATTAATTTGCAATAATTCATTTAATGTCCTGGCTCGTGAATAGGAAGAAGTCTGTCTGAGTGTTCTTTATGGTTTTTTTTTCTATTTCACCCCCTCAAAATGCCATTTTCCTTTTGGTTTTGGATGATCGGATTCTAAGAGCTGCTGATGGGCCTTCCAGTGTCACAGAAGAACCAGAGCCTTCTACTTGTGTTTTAAGATGCATCTGTAGGTTGTTGTTTGGTTTTTTGTTTTGTCTTTTTGGTTTTTTTTGGTTGGTTGGTTGGGTTTTTTTTGTTTGTTTGGTCTTTTTGTTGTTTTTGTGGTTGGGAAATTTTTTTGATTGTGGGTTTTATTTTTTAATGAGAGAAGACTCTGAAGTTCATTAATTTTTATATTTGCATATTTGTAGGAGCTCCCATGTAACTGGCAGGTAATATAGTGAAGAATAGTCAGTGTAATTGAAGGCTGAAGGGTAACAAAGTTGGAATTTTTTTTTTCCTGCTGTGTGCGTGTATATATGGAACAGATGGACAAAGGCTTATACTTTAAAAGAGGCTCTGCTTGCACTGAACCTATATCATTTATGGTGTCAGTAGGACCAGGATTTTTAAGACCTGTTAGCTATTTTTAAAAAAATCTTTGAGAACCTTGCAGTCTTCCTAGTAACATATTTGTGTCCTGCACATTGTAGCAGAGAATCCTGACTATCCAAAGCAAGGATGTCATGAAAGCAGTGAGAATAATTTTGTAAACTGGGATAGCAGAGTGTTGCCTCCTAAATGTGGGGTGGCAAATCCTGCTTTAATATTAAACATATGCTTACCAGTTTTTCCAGTGGTACTGAAATAGTATCCTGTTATTTTGCGTATTTGTTGGGACTAGTATATTGTACAGAAAATGTTGATTAATTTTCTTCTACACCAAACTTCCTGCTGTACATTTTTCTGCACTTGGTGCAGGCCTTTGGTACTTCCGTAACTTCACCCTCTCTTCTCTGGTAATGTTTCATTTCAGCCACTTTGCTCCATTAAATGTATGCAATTAGAAAAGCAAATGGCAAATTTGCTATCGCATCACTGAAGTATTTCGTTTCATAGACTTAAAAAGCCAAATTTGTTGCACCATGCTCTCTGCACTGTAATATGTACTATAAACATCAGAGAGAATAGGCTGACCTTAATATTTGCTTCTCAGACTAAATCGCCGCCTTGCAGCAGTTATTTCCCACTGAATAAAAAGTTTAATTTCACGCCCTGATTAGTGCTAGTATGTGCAGGTGGATATTTATTTTATGCAGCTAAACTAATCTGCCTTTGCAAATTATTTGCCAGTCAGCAGAGCTATAATTCCTCATGAGTATTTGGTACTAAATTATCATTCTCATTAGTAAGATAAAGCAGACTGTTCTAACCACAAAGTTTGGTTAGGCAAAGGGCTTCCTAAAAAATATTTGGAAGATACAAGGTGTGTGGTGGCCTCAACATTCTCAGTATCCTGTGATATACAGAAAGATAATGAGGATTTTAGAGGAAGTAAATAAAATTATTCCATAGCTGTGTATCATCTCTAGAGGTAAGGTAGGAATGTACAGTGTTCAGAGATCACCTCTTTAAGAAGTGCCTGATGAAGAAAATAATAAAATGGTCATCTGTGGCTGGCCACTGGAAAAACTCCAAACTCTGATGTCTGGGACACAAACGAGGTGAAAATATAAGTTATATTGTTTTCTTCTTTATTTTCAGTTCTAGCAGCTACTGAGGTAGCAGAAAGAATGACTTGAGACAAAAAGTTAAATGCTGGAGGAAACTTCCTGGTCTGGTCTCATTTAAAATTCACACTCTAAAAACATTTTAAGTGGGAATCAGAAAGTATTTCCTGACACAGAAATGTTGAGTGGATATGTTTGTCAAGTGAATGTGTTCATCCGTTATTTTGTTTTCTATGGATTTTACTGTGTTGGTAGTTTGTTTGTATGATAAAATATGTTAATGAAAGGTACTTATTTTCTGTTACAAGGAGAGTAATTTGTACCTGGAAATTAGGAATTCTCACTAACTGTTGTGTGTAGGGATTCCACTAACTTTTTTTATCTGTATAGGTTGTCATATATCCTTGTCATATTCATTTTGTCAGTGATTACTGTCACAGTATTTAGGGTATAAATGATCAGATCGCATTTAAAACCTGCAAGCTGAGCAACTTGATGTTTTGTATAAAAATTTTCATGCTGAATTCATCAATGTAGATGGAATAAGCTGTTTTCTCACTTCTTTGTCTGCTTATATTGTGTCATCTCAAACTATGCATGCTGGTGAGATTTGTGTAATATTTAACTGTCCTCTGTAGCAACCTTAACTGGTGTTTCCAATACTGAGTATTTTCTTCAGTCTTCCTCATTTCTTCCTTACATAATTCAGGAGATGCTCAACAAGGCATATTCTTTATACATTTTAAGTGATTTTGCACAGAAGGGCTGAATCCACTGTGTGTTCAGCTGTGGAAGCTGTAAATTAATTGTAGCATAGCAGAGTCCAGTGGCTGCAGCTAAAGAGTAAGTGCTCAAAATACAATTAATAAGCAATCAAACATGGAGCTGTTTCCCTGACAGGATACTGATTAGTGCTGTGAAAAAAGTTCTTGATACAACAGAAATGGTTGAAAATAAACATCCTGGGAATTGCATTAAATATTTCCTGCTTATTAAACAATGGAGCTTTCTAATGCCACTTTTTTGAAGCCCTGGGGAGCTCTGGTGTTGGACAAGCTACCCCTGCTTGCAGAAAGAGAAAGCTGAAGCACAGAAATTTGCCGGGGGTCATGGACTGGAGGAATTTGTGTAGGGTCATATGGTACACTGATAATAGAAGGCAGAATACAAAGAAACCAGTTCTTCTAATAGCTACCCTTGTGCTTCTGACCATGTTTTGGTTAATTTTACAATTGGCTAGCCACCTGTTAAGATAACCCATTTTATCATTAAACAAAATTAATTTTAAAAATGGCTTGAAACTGTCTGATTTTAATGGGATCTGAATATTCTTAGTTTTAATCTGCCTCATGAGGCTTGTCTTTCTTCTGGGAAGTACATTGTTACATCATTAAAATATCATCCCCTACTGAGAGAGAAATCGGTCCCATTCACTAAATGGCAATGCTGAAACAATGACAAGTATTTCTAAAAACTGCATTAAAATTCATTTTTTTTTCTCTTTGATGTGCAAGTTCCTTGGTCCCATTAACCAATGGGTGCTCAGCCTATTTGCCGCTGTGCGTGCACAGCCAGATTTGTTAGCTGGGATGGCAGAAGGGTTCAGAAGCAGATATGATGACTTATAGTTTTAAATTATTTTACTTTTCCACAATGATTTTGCTTGGAGACAAATGATTGATCATTATTTTGCACTCTCTAGCTGATTCTAGTCCTCCTCTGTACTAAAAATTGAGAAACATCTGATTTAATTTTCCCTCCCCCACTGCTAAAATAGGGTCTTGTGCAGTCATTTTGACGAGAGCAACAGAAAGGAGAGAATGAGGAAGAATGAGAAAGCTCAGCAAGGGGTCTTTCTAGTCTTCTTGAGGGAAGGACAGAAGTGTTTACAGTCTGTGGGCAGGAGCCATGCAGCCTCTTGGCAGAATCCACTGAAGTAACCAGTTTGGACTAGAAGCAGCAAAAAGGCCTAATGCTGGTTTATTTTTCTTCATCCCATGGTGAGATGGGAAAGGTTGCAGGGGTATTCTACAAATGAATGAAGAAATTCTTAAGTGCAATTGTATGTTAGCAGAACAATAAGTGTGTTCTTCTGACTGTAGTCTAGATGGATCTATCTTCTTCAGAAGCAGCTGGAGCAAACCAGATCTGAAGAAGATGGTGGAGAGGGAATTAGCATAACATCAGGCAGTGCAGAACTCTAGTGTGAGTTTTGTCAGCTGGTTTTGTGCCTACATGGGATTTTTCTGTTTGTAGGAATACTCCCTCATGATCTTTCCATCTTAGGACATAGTTATTCTTACAGATTTGAGGGAGTTCTTCTTCCCCAAATATAGTGGGGAAGAACACTGTGTAGAAAGGTGATGGCAGTCTTTGCTTGGATACTAATCAGGGCTGGACTGTATGCCGACTAGAAAAGAGTCTGAACGTTTCCATGCTTGCCCATACAGCAACCAGAACAGTCTCTAGTTGTTTTGGAGAAAAATAGTCTGTCATGAAAGTCTGTCATACAATGTAGTCAGTCTCCCTCTCTACATACATCATTTGTAATTTATTGTGAGGGCAGTGCAGAATGGAGCTGTGTTTATGTGGGAGTTGCTTTTAGTTTATGGATAGTTGGCCTTGAATTCTGTCTATTAGGAAGATGTTGGCGATTCTCCAGAGGGGTTGTTCATTGGGTCTGCTCAATGCCCTTCCTTCTTATATGCCAAAACTCTCAGCGTGATTGAGAAATGCAGCCAGCTATCATTCATCTCCTGCAAATTAGAACAATGAGAAAGGGGTGTAGTCTCAAGAAATGGTGGATTGTTTTAGAAGATGAGTCTTGGAGGCATCTCAACAGAAAAAAAGAAATCTAAATAATCTTAACAGCCTCTTCAAATATGACAGAAGGTGTTTCCTGTTGCTATCAAAAAGACGAACATCTACATTCCTTTTTCTTTTGGTAACTTTTTCCGTTCTGTTTTTCCTTCTCTTGTCTAGGATGATTCCAGTGAAGTGTATTGCTCCAGTACTTTGTTACAGCTATTGTTATAAACAAGCATAAATACCCTGCGAGTTTTTTGCTGACAAGAAAATATTCCTATATATCTATAATCTCATTGACCTTAAAATAAGAATTTAGGCAGAGATGATAAAGGGCCCATCAGTGAGAAGACACATCTCAGTGTTGGATCTCAATAGGTCTTGTGGAGCATGGGTTCAAATCTGATATTGACAGCCAATGTATTCTCTAAAGCTTTTGCAAGCTACTGAAAGCAGTAGCTAAGTGGAATTCTTTTTGCTGTGCCGTTGCAGAGCTATTCCAGATTTGACTACTTTGAAAGTCAGAATCCTAATTCTTATTTTCCTGCTTAATTCAATTCATGGCTAATTCATTCTTATTTGTTCATACACCAATGTCCTTGAGCTTAAACAGCTCTCCATATTCCCCTGTGTTCACCTGCAGATGTTTGTGAAGAGCAATCATAGTCTGCTCTGAGCTGGATTTGGTCAGACTAAACAAGATTTTAAAAATTTGTTTTTCCTTCTGTTGGAAGTCATTTCCTGGAACTTTTGATCATCTTAGTAGACCTTTTTAAACAGCTTCAAAATTTGATTAGTCTCCCTAAAACATGAATGATCAGAGCTATATAGAACATTTCAGGAATATTTAATGGATTCCTTGTACTAAAGCAGTAATCCTGATTCCCCTCTTCTGGAATTTTTTTACTTTATACAATCTCTTATAGTAGTATTTGCCATTTCCGAGGCCACATCATATGGGTGAGCCATCATTATCTAATGAGTAACATATCCCAGGGCCTCTTTGCCTCTTCTCAGTTACTGAGTTACTAATTTATAATGGAAATAATGTAAGTTTTGATTTATATGCATTGTGTCAGTTCTGTTACCAAATCTTCAAGATGCTTTGTCCTGTATATTTATGATACCTCTTTAATTTCATTAGAATATCAGAGATTCTTGAGCTTTTTAGCCATTAGTGAGAATATTTAAGATTAATTTCAAGAGTAATAATAGATTTTAAGAAGGATCGTTCTCCGTACAACTTGGTGGTTCCTTATTCAAAATTGCCTGTGATGCTCTACAGTTTTTAGTTTCCTAGCCTACTTTTAAGTCTGGTATTAATCCTAATCCTCTTAATTTTAACTAGTAACTTCCTACATGTTATCTATCAAATGCTTAACTGCTTCTAATTTGTCTGGGCTTCAGTGATCTTCTTAAAGAAGAAGATTGGGTTAGTCTAGCACTAATTCTCATTTATTCTAGATTTGGAGCAGATTTTCTTAGCCTCCCATGTTGACTGCTTCATTTTAGCAAGAGTTATCAGTACTCAGTCTCAGTAGATTTCCTTTCTTGGGAGAGGGGACATACTGTTTGTCTGTGTTTTGGTTTTTTCTTTTCTGGCCAGCCTTTTCTGCAACATTTTAGATTCATTCTGGTTAGAATTGCAGATGGTTGTCCTGTGTGAGGTTGCTACCAGGGGCTGCCCATCAGGTGTCTTCAGCTGATGCTGTTGCCCCTGCTTCATTCTGGCTTTGTGGTCCTCCAAGACAGCAGATGATGCTTCGGTGTTTCTTGGTTGAAGGAGGAGTTCGCTGTAGTTAAGCCAAGCAAAGTAACGTTTGCATCCTATACCAGGAGTTGAGAACTGTCGTGGAGCTGAACTTGGTACAGAGTATTTATATAAGGACAAGAAATTTAATATATTTTGGTAAGTTCTTGAGGCAATTAGTTACGGATTCCAAGTTGCTTCAGATGGGTGAAAAGGTCCTGCATTGTAATTGTAGCGGAGTGCTTTGTAAGGGAAATGTATTGGGAGAGAATGGCCATTCCTGCAAGAAGGCTGTTTTTTGGTTACTTTATTGAGCAGGAAAATGTTTGGCTAGTGCTAGAGTCTGCTCAGAAGACAAGAGCTCTGTAGCTAAGCAGAAAATGTGGTTGAGTGCTGGAGTCTGCTCTTGAAAGTGTTTCCTTCTCTTTTGAAAAAAACCTTTACAAATTTGTCTGCTTAATGTGTGAACTGCAGATTTCCTTCTAGGATAGTTGGCACACACCTGTAACCCATCTCTCTTGTGTGCTTTTTTGTCTGCTACCTAAAATTCAGCAGGAGATCAGGAAGGTGAAAGTTAACACTGTATATTCTTATGCTCATTATGGAGATTAAGTTTGGAAAACTACAATTTGCCTTACCTTGGCTGTATTTTTTTTTTAAGTACAGGACTTTCTGTTCCTGATACTCTGAATTTCAGTGAAAAGTTAGAATCCAAGTGAGCTTACTGATTTTTCTATGGACTTACAAAGAAGAGACAAGATACTTGGAAGGCAGGAGCTTCATTTTGTTGATCTCTGGACAAGCTTACAGCTGCTGTTTTATACATAATGCTGGCACTGTGAATGTCACTGTTCTTATTGGATACTTACCTGGCACAAATTCAGAAAGTAGCATGAGAAATGATCTTCACCACAGATCTTGCCATCTTGAAGGAGGCTGGATATAGCACTTGAATTCCATACTTAGAGTATCAAATGGTTGTTAAATCAAGCATAGGCACAAAGACAATCTCCACACTACTAGAGTGAGCATGCTTGTGGATCTTGCTGTTACTTTGTTCAGACATTAATGGAATGCTGTCATGGGTCTCCATTTGGTTTTCAATGCTGTATCTTAGTATGTGAGCCCTAAAGAAGGTATCCAGGTGTTTCATGTTACAAAAGTAGTTTACCTGGTTGCTGCTGCTCTTGCAGGATATAAAAAACCCTTGCATCTATTTGTCTATCAAGGAGTATAAATGGACACTCTCCAGTGGGAGCTGGTTTTGAGCAGATCTCAGCTGATGGACTGAGGCAGATTCATTAAAGAACTGGAGTAGCCATGTTTACCATGTGCAGCGAACTCATTAAGTTCGCAGGCAGTCAGAGCCTACTGTTCGAGAGTGCTGTGTCCTTCTGAAGGAGTTTGTACCAAACTGTGAGACCTGACAGTCAGATGACTTAGTGTTTGTTCATTCTTTCTACAAAATCTCACAAAGGCACACGTAAATATTGGCAACTTATGGTTTTAGGATCAGAGAGCTCATGGGTTTTTCTCCAAATAGCAATAAAAGATTGTGAAATAGTGTGTTTGGTTTTGTTGAATTGGAATCCACAGATCTAACTGTGCCTTATTTTGAGTATTGCTTTGGGCAATAGAGTCAGGGATCTGTTTGGGCCATGAAGTTGTATATTCTGTAATAGAAATTCAGTTTATTGCCGTAATGGATGCAAACTCATTACAAGTTCTAGGCCACAGGGGATACTTTCCTTTGCTGTGGAAGTCATCTCAACCGGACAATCTTCAGTGCAACTGGCCATGCCCTTCCATGTCAGTGACTGACAGATCTAATTCTGCTTTTGTAGCCGAGAGCCTGTTAGTTAATGGAGTCGTGAATATTGTTACTCAGAGGCAACCTTCAGAGTATTAAAATGCATTATTCCTGTTCTTCACTTGATATTTATCAAACAAGGTGTTATGTCTAATGAATTCAATGCTATTGTCAAATAAATACTGTGTGTAGATCATGACTTAAAAGAAATGGTAATATAAGTAGCTTCATTATTGCTTTGCAGTGACGGAGAGAGATGGGTTTAAATCCTATGTGATGGAAACCCAGAGTGAATGTCTTCTCTGAGGGAACAGCAAGCATTATGGGTGATATGATCAGATTAATAAGATCCTTAGTATGTATATATTTCATACAGGTCTCAACTTTTTTTTCTCCCCTCATTTCTTCTTACATAGAAGCAGATGAAATGCAGAAGCAGCAGTACTGCCTTGGAAGTACCATAGTAGGTTTCCTTTTATAATTGTCATTCTTGACATATTTATCCTTTCTTATGGAAGTGAAGATGCAGATATTTAAGAACCCTTCTTGCACAAAAAAGCCCAATTTCCGCTCAGTACTTAATTAGCACTTGTTTATGACACAGCATCTGATTTGATTTTCGAAACAAATTGCACAGTAAAGAGGCTGATATTTAAACTGTATAGTAACCACAGCTCCAGCTGTGACTCAAATCTTGTAAGCCTTCAGGGGTTGTGTTTAGGCTTAGAAAATAGGAACTCAGGCCTGTAATTAAATGTCCTCTGAAAATCAGCCTTTGTAGAGAAGTGGAGAGGGTACCACTGAATTTTAAATTACTGACTTGTTCTCAGGAATCATTCTGTTGTTCTGGGCCTTGCTAGGGACTGCAGAAAGCAAATGGATTAAAAATGGAACAGTAGATTACTAAAGGAAAAAAATCAGGGGTTGCAGACAAAGAGATGAGCAAAGTAAGCTATTTTGGCTCCCCGGTTTATAGACAGATGCAGTGTATATAATAATTTTCATATATGGCTAATGTATCGATAACAAGTTCTATGGACGCTAGAAAGACTAGAAGGAGAATAAAGATTTCATACAGAGTAAAACTGCATTTCAGAACTGTTAGTTGCTGATGACTGTGGAATAAGACATCTGTGGTGATGGAAGGCTCATTTTTAAAGCAAGGCCTCAATAATTAACACGAATATCTTGGGAAAGGAAGTAGAATAGTTTATATTACAAATTAGTCACTCACCTAGATCAAAGTGTGAAATATTCATAAAATAGCTTGATAGAAATTAGCAGTTAAGAGAACTTTCAGAGTTACTTTTTGAGGAAAGCAATCACTGTTGATGCTATTGAAAAAGAGATCAAAATTCCCCTAGCAGTCTGACTTGTAGTCATGGAAAATGCTGAAGCAGATGCTAAGAGAAGATACTGTGCTTATGAATAGTATTGAACCATGAGCAAAAACGATGTGTGCTCATGAAAATACAAAAATGAGTAGGTCTTGCTGGGCAATGAATTGTATTGCTGGTGGAATTGCTTTGAATGGATCATAATCGTGGAAGATTTTAGTGTTGATTGATAAATTAATACAGCTTTCAAGCAAGACGCTTTACTGGGTCCCACATCTTTTTAAGGCTGGGGGAAGAGGGAATATTTTTTTTTTAAATTTACACTCCTCTTATAGTCCTGTCTGCTGTCATTGGGATACTGCAATTCAGAATATTTTAACCAGATGTACTACTTTAATTGCCTCTCTCTGCTGAAGAATGCATTCCTAGGCGTCATTTACAGTGTGCCTTGGAGAACCAGAGAAATTCAGAATTTCGGAGATTGGTTGTAAAAGTTTAGCCAGTCATCAATCTGAGAAATTTTAATTAAATTATGCTTTTCTATTGTGCTTATTTTGACATGAATGGGGCTCACCTGTGCAAATATCCCACTTTAATGGCATAAGCAGCAGTATGTGAGTAATGACACACATACCTCATACTGCTAAAATTTACTTCCCTTCTATGTAGTCTCATTTTTTCTTAGATGAGAGTAGGTTTATGAAATGTAGAGGAGACATACCTCATTGAGAGGATTTTGCAAATACAGTGTTGAGGGATGAGTGATGGGTCTTAGTTTCTCCTATTTTTATGTTTCACTTGTCAGCACTGGAAAATAAATTGAGTTTAGAGTAGCTGCTAATCTGCCAAAAGTCCTGATTGCTTTTATTACAATACTCAAACGACTTTACTTTCAAGACACAAGAAATTGTGCTGGTAAGAGTTGTCTAAATAGAAATACAGTGTTATCTTTAGTACTGGGAACATTTCTGCTTAAGGGTAACCCTGTTGATGACAATGGATCTGTTAATACACTTACATATTTGCAGGACCAGAGTCTTCATATGCAATGGTTTAAGTCAGTGTCTTAAATCAGTTGTTCAGACTGCCCTGGACTGATGAGCTGGCAAATGTTAAGCAGCTTGCTGGTCCAAAGAGTTTGACTGTTATCCTTTAATTTGTAGGTTAGGTGACAGAAACAAAAAGAAATGAAGTAATTTTTCGCAATTTGTTTTGTGAACATCATCTGAGACTGATATTCAGGTCTCTCTGCTTCTGATGCTGTGATTTCAAAATTTATTTCTGGTTGTTTATGAGGACTTTTTTTTTTTCCTGGATAAATACATACTGGTCTGTGCTACTTTAAAAAAAAAAGCAACCGAACCACTTGAGCCAGAAGTAAGATGTGTGTTTCTGTAGTGCTCTTGCTAGATATGCAGCAGTTCATAGTTTCTTCCATTTGCAAAGCACATAGAAATTTCAAGAGCTCCTCTCTGCAAACTTGTGAGGTGGGTTAAATGAGTGTTGTCCTCGTTTTACAGTCATAGAGAGACTAACCACCCATGACGTTAGTGCTGAAGGAAGGATTAGGTCTTGGAGGGTGATGCTTCTAGCTGTGTGAGAAGTCTCCTAAAACATACTTTGTTAATGTGTTAAGCATTGCAAGTCCAAACACAGCAGGTGAATGCAGTAACCAGACACACTTGACTTTAATTTATCAGCACAATGGTGGTTATTAAAATTCATGTTCAACTGAGATCATTGGCTAGGACACCAGGGCATAATCTTACTACTACTTTGAAAGGTTTAGGAGGATTTGAATTCAAACTGGAGAGAAGCAAAAATAACAAGTTGCCAAACTATACTGTAAAATCCTGAGTTTGTACTTCTCTTTAGAGGCAAGATTTTAGTCTGTTCTAGTTCTTATTTTATTTTCAAATTCCAAGGCTGGACTGCCCACCATAGGTGTGAAGGTTCTTCATTCAGCCATAATACATTTTTTTTCTCCAACAAATTGTGGTGTTTGGTGTTACTAGTGCCAAAGTGGATGCAGTTTGTACAAAGTAAATATTGTGCTGACTCAAGAACAAATGAGGGTAAACTCACTTTCAACAGAGCCATTCTAAAAATGAGAAAGTTTTTTCCAGCCTTTTCTTTCTGATTTGGAGGGGAAGTACTGTGAATTAAGAAAGGGAATGTGAAGTAGTTTCTGGGAATAAGAAAGATCTCTGGACTGGTGTTTGCAGATGTCCTGTCTGATCCTGTTAGATGTAATTTTAATTTCTAAGCATCTCTTTTTTTTGCGGAGAGAGGGAACACTTGAATCCACTTTGATTGTGGGAGTATCTTTGAACTACAAATAAATGTCATGCCAGGCAGTGCTTTGAGTTTTGTTGCATACTTTTTCCTAGCTGTAAGTTGTGCTGTATATGTTTTGTGCTTCTTGAGCAATTGGATGTCTTGTCTTTTCTTCAACCCAATAAAGCATGAAAACAGTAAGTGAGGGGGAGATTATATTTGTCTGTCGATTTGAGGCATAATTTATGGCTGTGTGTGAGTATAATTTCCTGTTGTCCTGCTATTAAAGCTGCCCCTCTTCAGGAATTTTCTGTAATCTCTTCATGTTGTCCAGTGTCTCGTCTGACCATGTTGAGGATGGTGACTGTGAAAATACTCATAGCTTGACTACTGCTGTTTTGACACCATTTGCTTTTTATGTAGTGTCAAAAGCATTAATGACCATTAGTCTTTGCTATTGCACCCACCACAGAGGCTGTGCTTATTCAAGTGCATTTTTGTGGAAATTAAAAAAAATAAATACAAATATATACCGAACTGAAGTGTAAAATGGTGAAAAACATAAAAATGGTGACTTTATTAAAAAAGCAGCTGATATCAGAGCAGTAAACAAGAACTGATCTGGGGACTAAACCTTCATATGCGGCTTAAAAAGATCTGCATTGTTTAAAATGCTCCAGAATTTAGCCTTAGGTTAGCTAGGTCCCAGTGTAAAAGGAGGTCTCTCTTTATGTCTATTCTCTCCTAGCCCCGAATACACATGCCAAAAGATGGATTCCAACTTATATCTTCTGGATACCAAGCATGGCTAAAGCAGGTTGGACTGTATTATTGTTATTCATCTCATGTGAGGGACTGTGTTGGACACCTGTGCTTGTCTCATTAGTGAAGTACATAAATGAGGGTGTAATGAAGTTACAGTGCCATGTTAGCTGATACCCCTCATAGCCATCACTGTTTTGTGTTTATGCATGCTGTGTTTGTATAACATTTTCTCACCAGTCTGATGAATGTGCACTTCCTGTAAATAATAGTTCAAAATGCAGTCACCCGGAAGTGAAGAGGGTCAGAGTCTGAAAACAAATCTACAACAACAGCTTGAATTACAGAATTAAAATGGGCCTTCAAACACAAAGCTGCATGGTGGTGGTGCTGGTAATAATGGGGAGGCCACTGGGTTAAAACTCAAGAGAATTTTATCTAGCATCTAATTCAGATCTGCCTGGGTGAATCAAGTATGGACACTTACTCACATCACATAACAATTGTGCAGTTTGACACAGTCTGACACTGTGGGGAGTCCCCACTCGGAAGTGGCCTAGTGCTATATTACTCTGGCTATTATTAAAGGCCAGGCTTTAGATGTCTCAGCAGTCTGCCTCTAGCAATTGCTGTCAGCTTTTCACTTTTGTGAGTGAAAAATCCCCCTTCAGAAAGAATAGCTTAATTTACAAATGGCCTGTACAGATCTCTTCTCTGATGAACATACAAATATGATGAATCCTGTGTCCTTGAGAATACATGGCTTAAAGTTGCTGTTTTTGTAGAAAACCAGAATGTGTTGTTATGGCAACAAAAACTGGAAATATGAAAACAGCACATATAAGCTGCATCCTGTTGTCATGGCAACTGCAGTTGTGAAATGACAAAACATGGTGGTGAAGAGATCTTCAAGGTGGTACTGTGAGCCCAGCAGAAACAAAGAGCCAAGTCACTTGAGGAGAGCGTGAGAATGAAAAGCTGCCGTAGCAAATCCCCTTAAAATATGGGAGCTTCATTGAAGGTGCTAACAGGATGGTTTTGATTGTCTCCAGTCTTGTGTCAGTACCATACAAGCAGTAAGTAACTTGCTTGTGCAAGTTACTTACTGCTGTCAACTTATATTGACTTCTGTGAAACTGAGCAGAGCTTGAACACCTATTAGAAAATGGGCATCGAGTCTAATATTCTATTTGCAAACCAGTTCTTTGAATGAGTGATGTGCTGTAAAGGTGAAGTGTGCTTTGGAGCTTCTTTCCGAGAGACCGTTTCTCTCTCTCTCCTGAAGTCCACACTAGTGAAGGTCAGTTGGGACACTGAAGCTTATGTTTTCTTGATTTAAACTTTGCTGAGCCGGAGGCAAGGTGTCTCAGAGGAATCTCAACTCTGCAATTACTGTCTCACAGAGCTCAAGTTTGTTGACCTGTGGGGCATGGCATCAGTTTCTGTTTCTTATGTGGGTTGGGAGAACAATAGGAAGAGGATTGTGTGACTCTTCTGTTTTCCTTTTACTTCTGAGTCAGACAGATCAGCCTTATATTACCAGTGCTCTGATGCAGATGGGATATATGCTTTTTGGACTCTGAAAAATTCCAAGGGGGTAAAAAACCCAAAATGCACCATAAAATTTCCAAGGAAGCTTTATACTAGGCAACCTCAAATAATAGAAGAACTTGCACTTTTTTAAAAAGATATTTTTTGTAAGCATGCTTTCCTTTTGATTTTTAGTTTATTGATATTGGTTCTAATGTCTGTCTCAATCTTCTCATGCCTTGACCCAAGGAAAAGTTATAAACTTGTGCTTGTCATCAGCAGAGACTGTCATGGAAACAGCTTTGCCATTCCAATTTTGTGCTTTGATTTCACCATAGGAAGTGTAAGGGTAAGGCAGTTGATAGAAAGGCTGGGAAGAGCTTTCATTAGAAGCAGAGAGGTTAAATTTTTTGAGGTGAGATTGATTTGGTATAGCATATCTATCAAAGGTACTACCTGTAGGATTCCTTAAAACTATGTATTGAAAATGAACGGCACTTTTGATGTATGTAAAAGCATAGTCTGTATATGCATCCAGATGAAATGGGGGGCTGTTCATCAGGTTTATTCTCCTGTTGTCTGTATTTTTAAAAGGATCCTAACTTAATGGGTTTTTTCCTCAGCATGGCTGAGTATTGATCTGCTGCCAGACTTATACAGAATGTGAGAAGTATCCCAGTAACACATTGTATTAATGTGGACTAAAAGCAGTTTATATTACAGATGAGGTGGAGGAAGATGGAGTTCTGCAAGACTGGACACATACCATAAATATCCATAAAACTGACAATTTTATCTAAAACCAGATGCTGGCTGGATTTGCATATTTCCAGCCTGCTTAGACTACAGATAATAGTTGAACACTACCCGAGCATGGGTCGCCCACACTGATGCCATTACCCTCTGCCCTTTAATGGCAGGTTTTAAATTTAATGTTGCTGTGCTGAGATGGAGAGCTATGTTGTGCTCTTATGTGGGCTAGAGGAAATCCAATACCAATGGCCAGAAATACATTGCTTTAAGAGTGGCATTAGAAGTTCCCTGCACTGTTCTCTTTACTCTAGCTGTTTATTGTTTGTCTTCTACAAAAAGGCAAACACCTGCAGTTGGTTTATTCAGCCTTGATCTTCATTTAAATCTTTTGACTTGATAGCAGTCTGTAACATCCCATCACCTAGATGTTGACCCTTTGGAGACAAGCCACAATTGACTTCTGAAGGGAGAAAGGGAGAGGATGTTTGTGTATAAATACAGTCAATAGACATGACATTCTAATTCCTGTGTTATATGGACACTTTCTGTAATTAAAGCCAATCTATGAAATTGGACAAGTTAAGATAATTAGCTGAAACACTTACAAAACATTATTTTGATTACATAAATGGGGAAGTAAAAGTATCATTTTAGGTGGCTTCTGAAACATGGTAATTCAGAGTTAGATAATCCTTCCCTTTTTCATAGCATTGTGAGGAAGTATGCATCACATTGGATATGTAATATAATGCACTCATCTGAGCCTTTCTGCCTCCCACTGTCTTTTTGTAGTAGAATTTTTAAAGCCAAGTTATAAACCTGTAAATGTGTTTTATGCTGGAAATTCTTGGTGATACCTTGACTAGATTGGTACCAGCAATGGCCAGTATAATCAAAACAAGGCACTTCAGATATTAATGGTCTGCACTTCAGTCAAGTCAGCTGGAAAAGAGAGTGTAAAAACCAGGACTGTGGTGAAAACAGGATTCTTCTGCTAGAATTGCATTTACCTGAGAGAAAAATGCAATGATTCTGGAGATATTTTGGTTTTGTAATTTTGTCATATAACATCTTTTCCTTAACTTCTAAAACATCTATTTTCAGTGGATCCATATGCTTTTTAAAATTCAGATACTAACTCCTTGGGTGGAAAGTCGAAATAAGATTTCTTTCTGCAGTTCATTTATTAATACTTGGCACTCATATAGTACTTTATGTTCTCAAAGTGCTATGCAGACATATCAGTTATCCTTGAAACACTTTTGTGTGGTAGGTGCATAACAATAACTCTGAGAGATTTTATGGAATTAAATAAAGCTAGAGATGAGGGAAAAATCTAATGAAACTTTCGTTTCATCTCTCCATCAGTGTAGGTTTTTTCTCTGCAGTTTGTGTCATGAAAATAGAAGTTCTAGAAATATTCCAAGATGAAGAGTTTTCAACATATTCCTTAGGATGCTGTATTACTCTGCTCAAACTCATGTGGAATGCCTATGTTGAAGAATTATATAATAAGATTTTAAACTGTTTGGAATTGATCAGACTTTAGACACAGAATTATTGAATCATTAAGTTTGGAAAATACTTCTAAGATCATCAGACATGATGGAGCTTAGTAGCAGCTGTGTTTTCTTGCTTCCCAAAGAGCCAAGTGCCCTTGCTCTTGTAAGATCTCCATTTTAAGCCTTCACATAATTTTGTGCTTTAGACCTTGATGAGCTTGCTCTTAGTAAGTTTGTGTAGGGCTTGTTTTTAGTACTACCATCTTTGGTGGTGTTTAAAGGAGCACACACAGGTCTCTGCAAGTTTTACTCCTCAAGGAGGGGTATGACACCTGAATCTTAAAGCTCTGCAGCTGCACTGGTTTAGATTTATCAGCTTCATGCATTAAAGAGCTATAATTATGAAAACATTAGATTGTCTAGTTCAGATGTGATCCATACAAGTTCTCTCACTTGGCAAATGAGGATCTTGTACACCTTATAGATGGAAGTTGGCCCCTTTGCTGGGGCGTGTGATTTCTGTTGACTTGGAATCACAGAGGCTGAGTTCCAGTAACCACTCTTAGGGGAAAACATTTCTTCACAAACATTTACCTAAAAGCTGTGATTTGATCCTCCCAGATCCCACTCAGGTAAGTTATAATTTGGATAATCTGAATATGTAAATCCTTTTCCATGTGTCTTCTCTTTGATATTTAAAAGTAGTTAGTGAACTGGAATATCTTGTAAAAAGCTACTGTTAGCTAGGGAGTTACCCAAAGATTAGAGAAGAGTTTGCATAGTACGTATGTTAAGGAAAATTTACCGAGCAATTACACACAAAGTGGGAGGCTGAAGGAAAAGGAACCTTTTACAGCAGTTGGAGTTCTATGTGCACAGCAAAGCTGGCAGAATGTAGTAACACCCTGAGGGTGAAGGGGAAAACTGCTGCACTGAAGTCAGTGATCTGTACCTGGGTAAGAAGTCCGCTGTTTGGAGTCTAGGAAGAGTGTTATAATTGAATCTAGTAGCATGTTTCAGCCTCTGGTTCGTGAGACGTAATTGTTTGGAAGTCAGACCCTGAAACATACGCTCAGCTTTCCCAAAGTGAAATGTTGGTTTTCCTGATTTGCTGTTCGTGAAAAATGGTCCAAGGGTCTTTAACGAGATAGCTTTTGTTGTGGTGAAACAGGAGCTCAAACCACTTTGAATCGTCCCCTTACACACTTGTGGAAATGTGACCAAGGTGTCTGAACGTGATAGAAGGTGAGGAATTGTGCAAAGAACTGGTTGTGACAGCAACTGCATCTGGCCCTTCATGATTCTGGTGCAATATGTGCAGCTAGAAGAGCTAACAGTTGGTGGACTAGTTGAGCTCTGCAAGATCTGTCTCATGGTCACACTCCAAGGATTACTACTGTGGCCCCTTTATTTTTATAAATTAATTTTCTTATTGTGGAAAGACTTTCAAGAAAAATTGCCAGTGACAAAGTTGGAATTATTTGGTTATAGGTGTGGAAGACTGGTCTGAGGTGCAAATTTTAACTGTATGGCTTTGACTGTTGTTTTTTTGTCTTAATTAAGACTTACAGCTTTTAATGTTTTTCTTATTTTCAAATGAAAACAGGCAAAAAACTTTCTCCAAAAGTTATAAAAGTATTAATTTGCTCTGAGACATGCTAGTCTCTTTGGTAAGTTCATAATTGGGCAGAATTTTTTTTAAAATGCATATTCTTGTCTCTCAGGTATATAACTACTTCATAACTGGTAAATCTGTATTCATAATGTTGGGGTTTTTAAAGGCATATTATTTACACAATTCACTTGAATGGCTCCTTTGAAAGCTGTGTGGCTCTCTCATGTAATTACGTATTTAGTATGCCTTGTATCCATTGTTGGGATAGGGGGGAAAGAAAAAAAAATAAGCCCCACAAAATCTACTAAAATAAATAATAAAAGAATATTCTCATTCTGTTTTGGCAGCATTTTCAGAAGTTGTACTATATACTATTTTTTCAGATAAGAAGAGCTACCATGGCTAAAAAATGAAATATGTGTGGCAGGTTTTTTAATTGTGAAAGTATACAAGATGCTTTGGGAGTATTTTTGTTTTAATACCTATATATATTTAATCAGAAAACATCTCACAGAACAGTAGAGGGAAAAATAAGAAATACCTTTTCATTTTTATGTGTATGTGAGAGGTTAAAAGAATGAAAAGTGGACCAGAGAAAGGATCCAAAATCACTTTTTAGCCAGAAGTAAATTTCTGGAATTGTTACTAAGTTTCATGAGACCAACATTTGTAATGTAAATAGCAACTGCCTTATCTGATACGTTTCATGCGATGTGTTGCATTCTGTGGTGACAGGAATAGTGCAGACTGGACACAGTGAGAAAGTGATGTATGTTATATTTTTGGCATTAGCTTAGTTAAGTATGTGGCCAAAAAAAGTGTAAGAGGAACTGAGATGGAAAGGTATTGTGGTTTGTTCTCCCATTTTTTGTGGTATATGATAAAAATAATTCTGAATATTTGGAATCCCAGTAAGATCTGAGCATGTGTTTGACAAAGGATTAAAATTCCTGAGGCACGTTTCCTGAGAATTAGATTTTATAGAGCATGCAGGAAACAGTAGTGTCAAAGAGACTTTCAGGGAGAATTGTTCTTGCCAGCCATCCCATACTCGCTTTCTGAAGTAATGAGAAAAAGAGGTGAGGAAGGATCTGTCTCCTCATATCAAGCTCACATCTGGTTTATATACTTTTAATACCCTTCAGAGCATCTCTTATGTTTTATCTGCTCCAGTTTGGGTGGTAGAATTTCTAGGACCTATTTTCCCCTCTGCTCGGTTTTTGTAATAGTTAGAAATTGTTATTGGTTTATCTTTAGAGTTCACCTGGATAAGGCACTGGATGCTGTAATAGAAGGGAAATAATTCTGAACTAGGGAAGGACTGAAAGAGATGTGGTTACCATCTGAAATTAGTCTTACATACAATAGACCAAATACCAGCCCTGGGGGAAAAAATTGGGTTTCCTCTTTGGCTTTGTCACTAATGTGTGAAGATGTACAAAAATATATCAGGCTGCCTGTAAATCAAAGGTGTTTTAAGTGCACAGGTTATCATAAAGTTCAGTACAGGGTTCATGCAGGGGTAGGAGGTAATACCTCACTGTGTTAAAATGTGCCACAATTAAAGATAGTCATTCTGTACTGCTATCTAATTAATTTCCCTGAAGTGATTATGAAGAAAATATCCTTCAGCTATTGTTTGATTTTCTTTTGGTCATTCTTGTTTTACAGTGAGCTCAGTACAGTAGTTTATGTGTGCACTATATTTTTGTGAACTGTAGTACACCAAGAACTTTTTTTTCCCCATGTAGAGCCACTTAGTTTTACAGGACAAGGTGATATATTTCTGACCTGTAACACAATTTACTAAAACTGTGTTACTTACCCCTAGTATATTGTATTTGCTGAAGGTCTAGAAGAGAACAAATTTGATAAGAAAAACACAGTCTGAAATGGTAATGTATAATCTTGTAATGCAATAGCAAATAAAGTAAATAACCAATTTTTAGCACTGGCAAAAATTTAGCCATTGACTGTGTATTGAAATTTGTCTTTAGGACATCAGATAATTGGAAGAGAGGGTAGACTATTAGAGGCAGAACATCTAATGTAGTCCAAAAATGTTCTTGCAATATAGTTACAAGAATAATTGAATGGGTTAAAATACATCTTCCCTTCAGCTCATAGTTGCTGTCCCCTCAGCTCAGGCAGTGGCTGTGAATGCTTCTAGCCTATTTTAATTCAAAATAAGGCAAACCCATTTTAATCACCAGTGGAGCAGCTGGAACCAGCTTCTGTCAGAAGGAGGATGCTGGTCTTGTTTGAAACTGTACTCCCTGTATTTATTTAGTGGGAAAATACATTTCGGAGTTCAGGGAGTGGGATTTTAAAATCAATTGGAAAGAGAAATTGGGTTCTTCATCAAATAATTCCCTATTTTATGTCACTCAATGTGTATTAAAGATGCTTAGCTTTTCTAAATAAGAAGCTTTGCATCTCTGGGTCTGAAAGTTGTGCAGACATCCCAAGTATTAATGCAACTGGGAGTTAGGAAAGAGATTGCTGCATCCTGGCCCAGTACTTAGCAAGCAATACCAGCATTCCCATTTGGCTCTAGTCCAAGCGCTGTGCCTCTGTATCTTTGTTTTGATGAATCGATGTAGATTGACTTGGGTTCAGGAGAGGATTTTGTCAGTCAGCTTTCAAGTCATGAACATTGAGGCCAGTCCCTTGTTTGTGGAGCTGACAGTACAAAAGTGAGTGTTTGACATGTGGCTTGCTCAGTGCGTGGGGATGGAGGCTGTTGAGATTTTTCAGAGACCAGGCTCTAAATGAAGTTGTTCTGTTGGGTCACTCATCTGATTTACACACAAGCTGTTTCTATTGAAGCACCTGGGGCCTTTTGTTCAGGCTTGTGAATAAGCCTCTTTCAGTCACCAACAGTAATTTAGCGTCTCTGCTTCCTTCAGTAGGTAAAAAGGCAAGTACAGGAATGACATTTCCTTCCACAATGTGCAACTTCACACTTATATTTTTAAGGTAGATAACAGAACTGTATCACTAATGTAGATTTTGTTATATACTGGGACAGATTCAAAAATCATCTAAGGTGTTGGTAATTTTTTACTTTGCACTTCCTAGTTCTGGAACAATACTAAGTGGCCGGA
Organism: Lanius collurio; assembly: GCA_020086605.1. NCBI lineage: Eukaryota > Metazoa > Chordata > Aves > Passeriformes > Laniidae > Lanius > Lanius collurio. Next base: position 20,441,034 of record JACBWW010000010.1, on the reverse strand, counting down.
GCAAAGGGTGAGGAATGATATCCTCTGTTGGACAGAGAGCTCTGCAGAATAGCCCTTCAATGCTTTCCTTTGTTATTGTGGCAATTTTAGAGGAAGACATTTCATTGCCGTGTAAGTTCCCTGGCACAATAGAGTGCCCTACCTGCAGACTGTAATGACCCTGATGTGAGCCGTAATCTCATGTAAACTTTGAGTCAACTTAAGCTTGCCTTTCCACTGACAGAGGGCTCCTCATTTTTCCTGCCTCTGTACCTTTCCATGCTTCAGTCAGTACAAATATTTAAAGTAACTTTTTTTTTTCTTGTCAGTCAGTTTTAATGGCAATCAGTTCTTTGAGTTCATTACCACAGTATGAAAACTTCAGCCAGCCCAAAGGATGGGAAAGCTTGAGAATATGGAATAAATGATAGCTGCAAGTCTTGGATAACTCTGTATGAAAAAAAAAAAAAAATCATCCCATGTTTATTTGGTAGTATGTTATGAATCCTGGGATGGATAATGTTAAGCAGCTGATGCTTACCTAGTGAATTTGCTCTGCAACATCAGAGGCACCACGTAGTGAATCTCCTGTTACTGTGACATTCTTGGAGAATAATAAACAGCTTTGATTTAAGTAAATTAAACTGGTAAAATGCTTAACCATGGTTGTCCATTTCATATATGAATTTTTTTTTTAATAAAGTGATTGTCACAACAGCTTTCACTAGCTGTAGTGATACATATTACATTGCAAAGAAAAGATTGCTAGCATTTGGAAGGTGTTTCGTATGTGGGAGTGTTTGGGAGGTTAGAATGGCGGACAAGGAAGTATGGCTCACTTTTGTAGCTTCTTACAATACTATGACTGTAGTTTTGTTGGCTTTAGGAGGGGCATTATATACAAATTCATGTAATATTGTAATACTATGAAGCACTCAAATTGTTGAGTTTCCGTATCTTTGTAAAGTGAAGAGTTGTTTGGTTGGTTGGTTGTTTTTTTTTAATGAAAAGGTGGCGAGGAATTTATTTTAAAGTATCATAAACTTCTGTTGAGAACATTTCTATAGGTTATGTTCCCCAGCAGTCTTTTAATACTATTTCTGGACCAGCAGTGTAAATTGGAACAAAGTACAGCAAAGAATGTGGTGACAGACAGGGTTAATCTCTGTGTCTGTCTGCACAGGACCAGAATATGGATGTTGGTGATCACCTTTCTGCTCATTTAAAGATGGGTTATGTTGCTCTTACATACTCATTTAGTGCAAGATCGTGCTAGGTTTTCTAGCCCTCTCAAGAGCAGGAAGAAACGATGGTTCAGAAGGCAGCTGTCATTTTATACTCATTCCAGCTGCCCTTTCCACTCAAATTTCCTCCCTTCCCCTCCCCCTCTATTTAAAAAAAAAAAAAAAGCTGGGGCAGGATTGCAAAAAAAGAAGAGTATGAGGGTTTAAAATCTCTAGCAGCTAATCTATCACATCCTTCAGTTTTCATGGCTATCTGCCAATTTAAAATACACTTGTTTTTTTCTGCCTTGCCAGTAATTACACAAATGCAGTAGTGCTTATGGCCTCAAAAACTCTGCCTGGTAAAAGAAATTGCTATCATAATGCATCCCTAAATTTAATAGTAGTGGTGTAAAATGAATAAGCAGCTCTCTATTTCAAGGGGTAATGGCTTTAACTATCAAAATAGCTAGTATTTTCCTTGATTGGCTCTTTTGGCTCCTTTTTTGTATTTGTAGTAGCTGAATCAATTTATTATAACAATTGTATTTTATTTAACAAACAACAAGACAAGCAGAAACATGAAACTCTTGTTAAGTGTCACCAACTTCCTATTCACCTTGGATCACAGTTTTTTCCTTTTATTCCCCTTTATAGACAAAACACAAACCTTTCCCTGGAACTATTACACTTAAAGTTGTCATTTACTTCTGCTTTCCTTGCAAAATTGCTTGCCTTGCGTTCTGCCTGGAGTGTTTGCTGTGGATGGAGAAGAGGTCTGATTAATTGGAAAGAAACTTTTCATTGCTGGGAAAACAACACAATGGTGTAGAAAATTGATCAAAAATATACCTTTTTGATCTGTAGTGCCTTTTTCTTGCTACTATAACATCTGTAAAGCTTCTCTCAAGGAAAAGATGCTTCAGCAGTTAGTGCTCTCCTAAAGAGGTCTCAGTTTGTAAGGCCAGGTGCAGTTGTGTTGATACCATTTGGTTAAGCCTTAAAAGTTCCTGTAATCTGTGCCATCCTGTCTCATACAGTCCCATCTCATAGTTGTCCTTTCTCTGCAGTGCTCTATGCCCAGATCTCTGTGGCTGGGCTGCTCCAGCCTGGCGGACAGCATGCCCTCGCTGCGATGCCTGTATAACCCAGGGACTGGCGCACTCCCAGCTTTCCAGGTACTTTCTGTCTCTCCCCACTCCTTTTCTCTCCATCTGTGTGCGTGTGCATCTCCTTCTTTACTTGCCTGCTTGACCTCTGTTTATTCTGGTTCATACTCTATGCCTTTCCTGTGTCATTCTGATCTCTGGTATTTTAACCCATTTTGTGTAGATTCAGGGCAGTTGGGGCATTTCCATTTACCTTCATATAATTATTTTATTTAAATTGGCTTGATACCATCATCTTTTTCATTGGCTTTACACTGTGTCAATAAGATACCACTGAATTAAATCTGGCATACAGTATCTATCACACAATCTGGCTATTTGTGCGGTGATTCCCGTCCTATCTAAATTTTTTGTGTGCCACTTAAAGGACTGAGAGGGTGAGCTCATTGCCATGATGATAATTGATGCCAGCAATTCTTTGCTTCAGCTTTGTTAGCAGGAGTCTGGACATTTGGACTGCAGAAAATTATTGTCCATGTAAGCTGTCAGTCAAAAAGCAAATAAAGGAAACCTTTTCTTTTCCTTTGGTCTCAGAATTTGTTAGACTCAGGCTTTTCTCTGTCGTGAGTCAGTTTTCTGCCAAACAAGTTTGTTCAGACCCTTTGGGTGACCAGTGAATCTTAAGGAATGCAGACATTCTCCTGTGGGTAGGGAGTGAGACGGGTGTTGAGTGAGCATTGAGAAACCTAGACAAGGCTCTCAAGATGACTGCAAGCATTTTTGATGACATGTGGACATAACATCAGAGACTGGGCACCAGAGGTGTTACGTTCACACTGGATACTCTGAGGTATTTTATGAACTGCAGTGACTGAGGGACTTGAGGAGTATTTCTGTAGAGAGAATGTTTATTTGAGCTTATTGTATCATGAACATTTACTTCAAGGTTTATGTTGCTGCATTATGCTACTGCTGGCCTAACTTGTGGCAGATAGTTTTATTTACCAGCATCTTATGAAACCAGATAAAAAGAATAGGCCAGAATATTTCCGAAATTTTCACTTGTTTTGGGGTAAGTTCATTATGTACCTCTAAAGGAAAGCATGCAAAGATTATTTTAAATTTTACTTCTTGCTCCCAGTACTGTGGAAATAATCCTCTTAGTCCCAGAGGAGGCTTAAGTGTCTTGCATCATTTTGCTACAATTCTTTTTGCTGACATAGCAGTTGCACTGATGGACTCTGGAAGGTGTCCTGCCAGGCCTCCTTTGCTGAACCAAGCTTTTAGCAGTGCTTTCCATGGGGGAGGGGGAGAGATGACTTTTTATTAGTCTGAGAGGGCTCTAGAGACAACAGGCAGAGTTTAGACTCCTAATCCTGATTTGCATAATTTGACTAAATCGGATGGGCCTAATTTTTGGACTTTAAACTGTTGAGTAAATCTCAGATCTCTTTAAGCTTAGCAGTATATGGAAAGTAATTTATAAACTCAAATTGAGACTTCTTCCTTTCTATTTGAATTATTTTTGTTTACTTAAAATAGGCATGTTACAAAGGGGGAAGAGAATTTATTTTAGCTTAAAACGTCCTTGCTAATGACAGATATGAACCATAATTTTTCTGCTAATACAGTGCATTGGTATTTGGGGTCAAATGAGTCAGATGCACAACCATTCATTGTGTTGGGATACTGGTAGGACTGACATTTGCATTTCCGCAGATTTGGAGAGACATTTCTGTGTGTATTTAGTGACTGTGGGAATTGGGGAAATATGTCCTACTTGCTATCTGAAATGGTAGACTGGTACTCTTCACTGAACTCTGCTGTGTTGAGAAACATATTTACTGCCAGTTGAGAGAGAAACCACATTGCCAGCAACAGCTTCTGCAGCACTGAGTCATCCACATTTCAGCTCATTTTTTTCAATGGGATCTGATTGATCCTCATTAGCTTGCACGGTTTGAAGAAAACTCCCCTCTGAGGCATGGCTTCTGCATTTTCCAGTGCAGAAGGGAGTGGTTTGGAGCCCGGTTAAAGCAATGATGCTGCAGTATTTCATCATTCTTTAATGCTTTTTTTTTGGTATCAAATTTTCAGGAAGGCATTAAAGACTTTCTTGTAGCCCAGAAAATTTTCTCTTATTAAGTTACTTTCTTTTTTCTGTAGCAAGCTTGAAGTAACTGGAGAAGCATACCAATGTTCTTTGCTTGTGGCAAAAGAGAAGATGCCATCTGGAAGGCTACTTAGTCACTGCTGAATTTGTCTAGTTATTTACATGCCTGCCTTCAGATGCTCAGACAGAAATGTGGAAAGATGCTCTTTTTGAATAGCTCAGTTAAAGTCTTGCTGACTCCTCATGGGAAGCATTGGCAGGTCGTCGATTTAGAGATGATTCTGTTAATATGTCAAGTAACTTTGTTTTTCTTCTTTATGTTTTTATTATTAGTGACACTTAGGTGAAAACAGGATCTTCTTGTTCCTTAGACCTGTTTTTAGGCAATCATCCTGCAGTGGGAAAGGCTTTAAGGTGAAACCCATGAATAGGGAAATAAGGAACTAGAAACAGTTCTTTTTTACATTTTTTATCTCAAAGGGTGTTGCAACTGATAGTCTACTGTGTAACTGAATTTCATTGCAATCATGGTGGAAGATGGCAGCAAATTGGAACATGAACTCCTATAAGGCATTGTGGGAAGGGGTCAAAGAGGATATTTTAACAAGAGAAAAAGGCCAGCCATTCAATTTTCAATGTCTTGGATGCCAAATTTTACTGTACTGTTATTCTGCGAAGCAACTGAAAATTAGGTTGCAGGTAGATTCTCTTAATAATAAAAAATAAATTATGCAGAACATACTCTTTCTTCTTAGATATTTGTGCTTTGGAAGTTTCCAGATGTGCCAACAAGTGTCTGTTTTCATGACATTTTCCATGTGAAGATAATTACTTTCCCTGTTAAAATATTTATCCATGCGTGCTCACACGGCTCCATTTATGTTGCTTTTCATAGTTGCAGCTCTTTGAAAATTCAAATTTACAATTACACCCATCAAGTATGCGAAGGAAATGATTGTATTAATCCTTCCAGGTTTGCAGAAGACCAGAGTATTTCCTTGAATTTATTTCTGCAGGCTGTTGTATAAATGAGGAGGCTTGAAGAGGAATTCAAAAGTCTTGCCAAAGGCTTTATGTATCATGGTAATAGCAGAGAGCAGTCCACCTCTTCCTTTTTACCTAATTCACAGCCAACAGGAATACCAGCTCTTGTTTAGATTGTAAACTTCTTGGGACAAGAGTTGTGCCTTTACTACCTTTGTCTGGAGGCTGGACACAAGTGGGGAAGAAAAGAGTTGTTTTGCCAGCTTTATTTTGCTAAAGCTGAAACTTTTGTTTCTGTAACAGGCTCTAGTAATCGAAGAGGAGGATTAACTTTTGTAGTGGAGGTAGCAGCATCTTGTTGAATACAGAAGTGTCTCTATAGAATGTCAGAAATTCACATTTTGTTTTACCTGAAGATTTTGGCCATAAAAAAACTACACAGCAGGGTTTGTCAGGTGAAGGGGACTAGCTTCTGCTTGGTTTTGCGAAAGTGAGTGTGTGTGTGTGGCTTCCTTGGTCTGGGCTAAAAGCTCTGTCCTGGGGAGAAAGGTGTGGGTGTACTGTGCTAGGCAAATTGAAGCAAATGGGAGTGCACTTGAGGCTGTGCAGTGTGGGTGTGACCTCTGTGGACTGAGATTACTTTTGGAGAAAGGTGAAAATGCAAAAGATGTCAAAGGCATGCAATGAGGGAAGTCTGTTGTCCCTGTGAGACAGAGATGTATTTATTTTTTAAATTATTTTTACATTCTTTTTTCCTAGTGTTTGTATTTTTGTGTTACAAAGTGGGAGTATTTGTTTAAAAAGCGTTGTCTATTGGTAGAAACAGTTGTGTCTGTAAATTTCCTTCAGCCTGTTCATCCATTTTTGTGTTAGAAGTTGACATTTTATTGCTGGAAATACAGTGTAAATGTGCGTGGTAGTACATTATTTCTGGTTATACAGGAGGTTAGAGCTAGAGTCTTGGGGTGGGCCAACTCCATGCTCAGAAATGCGTTTGTGAGACATACATTTGAAGGAAATTGTTTGGCTTTGAAGCCAGTGTTTGCATAGTTCTGTCTCTAATTGGGAAAGACATGGGGTGTCCAGTCTCCATCAGCATGGAGACACTAAGGCTGGTTTGTATTTGCCCCTCACACTCTGCCAAGGCTGTGTGAAACCTGCCCGGGGGCTGTTTACAGTGCACCTCTAAAGCAGAATCCCAATTTTGGTGACTAATAGCCAGAGCATGTGGCTCCAGCACCCCCCCGGCTGGCAGCAGGCTCTGCCCTGGTTGTGAATGTAGTTAGGTGGCCCCCAACTGTTTACAAGACAGCAGAGGTGAGATCTTTGATTGACAAGTCAGAAATGCATTAGATCATTCCCTCTGCCAGTCTCTGGTTCATGCTGTTAAAAATGTCAGCCTCTCCAAGTTTGAATGGCAGCCTGAGGGCCTCAGAAGCTTTTTGTTTTCTGAGATGGAAACACAAATTGGATGTGTGCCTGAGCGCTTCATCCTGGGCTGTAATTTCATCTTTTAGCTAAGAACCACAAGGTACATGAGCAAAGCACCCTGTAAACAATAATACTGGGGAAAAAAATAAACAAGGTCGTGTTTCTGGTACGTTGATCCACTGGTGTCCTGACCTCTATCACGTTGAACATCTCCACTCTGATTGCTGTTCCCTTTGGCATTACAATGAGAGGAGATAGACTGACACAAGAGGCAAAGATTTAAAGTTGCAGTGCTGTTGCACATTCCTTGTATTGGCTATGAAATATTGAACTGCCACAATGTGACACCTGGTTTTTTAAGCAAAGTTTCTTGTTGGAGGTGTTCAGCAGCAGTCTCTTCTGTTTTTTTCTCATTTTACCACCTGGCAGGAGCAATTATAAAGGCATGAGAGGTGATACAAGAAGGAGCAGAAATGAAGCCAAATTGCATAATTTTTTGTGTTTGACTCCAGCCTCCATTTGTAGTTCAGACTTTTGGGAGCTTCACTGTAGGAAGACCACGATGGTTAGCCTGGTTGGAGATTTCTTTAAATAAAGTGCCCAGTGACTACAGAAGAGCTTTCTTACACATATTTAGGATTTCTCTCTCTTTAAATCTGGTGGCCTGGTGTGACCTGATTTCTCTGTCTTTAAATCTGGTGGTGTGACCTGTGCAGAGGCTGGGTGATGCTGGGGAGCCCACCAAATTCAGGGAGTTGCTAGGGTGTGCTGCAGGAATTCAGCTCTTGAGTAATACCACCAGCAAGAAATATTTTCCTTCTTTCAGGTGGCAAAGAAATGAAGGTAACTATAAAGAAATCTTTTATTTGTGAATCACTGGGGGATAGGTTTGGTTGTTTTGTGGTAGCACATCACAAATTTCTAATTTTATTTAGTAATTATATTTGGTAATAGAAATTGGCATTTGTTCTGCACCCACATCGATCCTCAAAAGTTCCACGTGCTTTTATTAGCTCTTTAATCTGAGTATCAAGAAGTGTAACAGTATCTGTCACTGAGAAATACCACCCCAGTGTGTCCAGCACAATGATTATTTAAACTACATCTTAGCTACAAGGCCTCCCCTCCTTCAGGCTCGGTAGTGATGGTCAGGTTACTACTAATGTGCACTTATTGCTAAGGTGAGGACAGGGTCTCTAGCACACCAGCATCAGTTTGGCTCTTTGGTTTAAAAAACGAAACAAAACTCATCCGAGTTTTCCTTCCTCCCTCGTTAGGAGTCAGGAAGGTGTGTAAAGCCGTAGTGACAAACGGCATATGCAGCGCCGCGTTGGAGGCATACAGGTATCTTTAAAGCTAGCTCCGGTTCCTCAGGATTGCGAACATCTGCTTGGAGGTATTGTGGAGCTCCACAATGCACTAATTGAATTACTCTTTTCTGGAGTTGCAGGCTGCGCTAATTGAATTAGAACGGGGCTGTGCGTGTGCGCGCTGCGCGCGGGCGCGGCGCGGGGCGGGGGCCCGGCCATGGCGCGGACTGTGCTGCGCTCCCCCGGCCGCGCCCGGAACTGCAGCCCGGGGCTCCGCCGGGCGCCGCGGCCGCGGGCGTTTGCTGCTTCAGTAACATTTCAGCGACTCCTCCGTGCTGCTCCAAAGTCTACGTCTTTGTCCTTTTCTACGGAGAAAGGAGGCTGGGAGGGTACCCCGCTGGACCCCTCTCGCACCAGCCACAGATGGTCCGGTGCGTTTAGATCCAGCCTAGCCCCTGTAAATCGTTCCATTATCACTTTGGATTTGATGGCTCCATGGGCAGTAAGGGCTTCAGAGGGAGCCAGTGGCACAAGATGAAGTTGTGCTTGTTTGTGCACAACTGACAAAGAGATAACACCAATAATTTTAAATTTAAAATGTAAATACGGAATTTTACCACAAATTTGGAGAAGTCATTAAATACTTTTTTTATCCAGCGTCTAAATTTAAACCAGTGTTAGAATTTAGACACTTAGGAAATATGCAGAGATAGTTCTGAATAATTCTGTATATGGAGAAGAAAATGAAATATTTCTTCTTTGAAGTAAGGTATTATGTGAACACATGCAGAATTTCAGGGAACCAACCCAGACATTCTCAGTAGAAATGCACTTGCTAAATCTTAAAATTCATAGGTTTAAGAGATACTTTGCTACACTGTTGGGTGGGTTTCTTCTGATTTCCTCTGCTTTCTGTTGGCTGTTACTTACATGGTGTGGAAAAGTAGTCAGATATTCTCTTTCCTGTATTCTTTCCTCTGTAGATAACCAGATGACTCACTTTTCCATAAAACCTCGAGTTACTTTCACTCAGTTTTACCTACGTTTGTTAGAACATTCTCATAAACATAACCCATATCAGAGACAAGATGGTATTTGTTTTGCTTTATTTGTTTCTTATATTTTGTTAAATTTGAAATAAAAATAATTTGTTAGAATACTCTGCAAACTAGGTAAAACTAAACTCTTCTTGTCAAATTACTCTGTAAGATGCATGATTCTTTTTTATGATGTTTATATTCTTGCCCTGTGTCTGGTGATGTTAAACAGGTCTTCTGATTACCACCACAAATTAGCAAAATTAATGCTATACATAGAAATTTTAGAATTTTTCAGTTACATTGAAAATTATTTAACAACGAGCTGTCCCCCAAAATAAAAAGCATCTTTTTTGTTAAATATATGAAACAGGGTTTTGTGGCTTTTCGAGGAGAATTCACAAAGAAGTTTATACTTTGGGAATTCTATTTTTCTGATTTTATTTATGTTTATAGTTGTTTCTCTTTAGTATTTTTATTTATACATTTACATATATAAATATATTTGTGTGTGCATATATAAGTATAAAAATTCAGGTTGTCAGTCTACTTGGCTCCTTTTCTAAGTAGTTAGGTAGACTGCTTCTAGTAGCCATTGCAAATGAAATATCCAAGTAACTCATTGATCATGCCCAAATATTTATTTAGGGTTCACGTCTAGTTCTTAAATGACTGCCAATATAACTTGGTACCATTGTGGAATTTTGTAAGTTGTGTCTGTGTATAGCAAGATCAACCATCAGCTTTTGCCTACCTTCTACAGAAATCCTTGTGATTTATTCTCTCAAAATACAATATATCCAGCAAACAAAGGAAGCAACTCTTCATTCAGCAAGTAAAGCTGCATATGCTTGTACTCTTTCAGGGATATACCTTGCTCTTCTATCACATCTTCAGAGTAATAAACTGTGCAGCAACCCTTTGATGTAGGTAATAACATTTGACCTTGCAACACAGTACATTCCCTTGTGCAAATGAAGACAAACTTAACACACTGATGTCGTGGCAGTTGTTCATTAAAAAAAAACCAAATAGGCACATGCACAAAATAGGTGTGTAGGATAATACACTTATATCCAGTGCCTTCTTTTGGTAGAAGCCAGAAGTGAAGATGGTTGTGGTGAGACTGTCACCTTTAAAATAATGTGGGAGTGAATTTGGTGCTGCCTTAAGAGGCTGTAAATTGGAAAGAATCTATTCCATCCAGTGTATAAAGTGCTTTTAAAATCAATCTATTTCTAGAAACTAAATTGTCCTGGGACCAGCTCTTAATATAAAAATTCATAGAAACCTGTTTTTCCGAGTGTGGTAACTTCTTGCCATAGTGCTGTAGTGTTAGAATTCACATTGGCCAGGTTGTTCTGTAAATTAAACAGTGACAGCTTCCCTCAGGGGAACAGCCAATGTATTTATGATGATGTGCTGATTACACAAAATACACTGCAAGCAGAAAACAGCTGCAGAGAACAAACCTCTTAAAAGAATACAATTACAAATAGCACCCTCAGTATTTCTAGTGGTGAGAGCAAAATACAGCATGCTAATGCAGGCTTCTAGTTTTCTTCCAAAGAAGAAAAGAGATCTACAAAGAAGAGGCTGAAGTATGGTTGGATGCACACACAATGCCAATGTGGAGCAGCACATAATCCCCTCCTGAAGGTGAAGGGCAAGAACACACCTCAGGCCTGCTTTTTAGCTGTCCTTGTTGCTTAAAATGCCTGTGACTGCAACTCCAGCAGCACTGGCTGGTGAGGTGTTGGGGTTCTCTGGCTTGTTGGTGTTTTGACTGCTGTGGTTCATACCTTGTGTCCTGGTTAAGAGCTGAGATGTGATTAGATGGCTAATAAGTAATTTATGCTACCAGTATGACCATTATGAAACAGACTGTAGATCATGCTATAGGAAAAAAAAATGGCCCTGGTTTAAAGCTGAGCTTTCTTTTGCTGCTAATTCCTGCTTTGAGGGAACTTCTGGAAGTAAATTCCAAGTGTTATTTGTGCTAATCTCCAGTGTTTTGTTTTTAAAAGGTTCCTGTTTTGTATGTGTAGGGCAAGGTCTTGTACAGTCCAGTTTAGGATAAGATGAAACTTGAAACATAATATTATTGGGAGACAGTGGAGGTGGGGCTGTGATCGTAAACTCAGGACACAAACAGACCTCTGAAGAAAAAGAAGTTTTCACCTGGAAACAAAAAATGAGAAGTTACTGAAACTGTTTTGTGTAGTGGGGCTGAATGCAAGAGAGCTGTGATAAGGACTACTGTGGTGGGGTTTTCTGTGAGGGCTTGTTGAAAATGAGGAGTATGTGGCAGTGGCAGCTCCCACAGCTGCTAATATCTCACTTTGGAGAGTTGCAAAAGGAAAAAATCTCCACAACTCCAGAGCACATTCTTTTTTTGTCTGAGATGATCTGTCCCACTTACATCATTAAAATAGAGCATTCTACTTATGGCTATGCCATGTATGTATGTGGGAGAGTGAAAATACAGAGAATGCCCTTTCCATCCACTTTTTCAGAGTCACTGATAGATAAGTATGATGCCTTTTAAAAGTCTGGAATTTCTGATGTTTGGTGTCTTTGTTATGTTCTGGGACCATATCAATAGAACATATTTTAAATACTGGCAAAAAATTACCTGTTTAAAATGAAAAAAATATAGTCCTTTCAACATACAGATCTGATTTTAAAGCAGATGAGGTAAAAGCATTGGCACTTTAATTTGGAAGGACTTAATTGACTTGTTTAAAAGAAGTATCAGGTTTTCCATGTATGGATTGCTGGCATGTACTAAAAGACTGTTATTCATCTGTCTGTATTTTCTTTAAATTGTTTTTGAGCCTCTGTGTGTTGTCCTGCTCTGCTGACATGTATCCCATGTGGCAAGAGGGAGTTTTGTATAATCACCCTGCTTTAATCAATAGAATAATTGATAAACCAGATAAGATTTAAACTGATTACCTCCCCGAGTAGAACTCCCTGAGGGCCTTGGACTCTCTTAATTTTGACATGTATGTTGTGTACCCCGTGGATGAAGTGCAGTTTGAATTATCTGTTTTTATTTGCTTAATGATGGGGAGGGTGTTAAAGTCAAATGTTTAATTAACCCAGCAATGGGCTGCGCTGTCACTTACACACACATCCAGCTGATTGAGATATCTCACCGAGAATACTGAATAGGAATGATAATGTGGCACTGAGACGGAAGATTGCTTTTTCAATCCATTTGCTGGGTCACTGCTTTGAATGTCTTACTGGATGAAAGGCATTCAGCCTGGAAAAAAAATTCAGCATTTAAGTACATTTTGTTTTCCCAGCCCCTTTCCACCAAGAAGTTAAATAATACAGATATGCTGTAGGTTTAATAAGCCATTCATGTTGTAGCAAAAAAAGCTGCAACTACTGGATCTCAATAGGCTGTGGTCTAGAGCTGTATGATTTCCTATAAGATCAAAATGTTTGCCAGCCCCAAGGTATCTGAAGGTGAGAACCTATGTACGTCTTTATCTTTCCTTCTTTGGTTGCTTGGCTACTCATCCCATTTGATGGTCTCCAAAGCAGGTCCAACTCTTCTGCCTTACCCAGCACAGTGAAATTTAAAATAACATTTTGTAACTCCTTGTTCTAATTCAAGCAAATGGCATTCCAGAGTTGGAATTATTTTATAATTGTACAACCTAATAGTGAGCTATTAAATTTAAATGTTGCAGGAGGGGCTGTTGTGTTGCCACATTTACATTTGCTCCAGCCAAATCAGGAGAACCCATGGGTTTGTTTCTTGGGTGGCAGCTGTTAAAAGGCAGTGGTGCTTGCTAGCCAAACATCATAATGTGCAGTGCCTAATCTGTAACTTTTGATTCTTTTATTAGAAGATTTTTTTTTTTGCTTAATATGATTGAACAAACACACCTTTTCTTTTATCAATGAGGTTTTTTAACAGCACTGTATGGAGGTAAACACCCTGTATTGGAAGCTAACTAAATTTGCCTCATAGTCCAGTGATGTGATTGATGGTTCTTGTAATAAATGTAGCTTTGAAAGCTAGAAAAAGCACCGAAGCCTGACTGTACAGACTAATTACTACTGTGAGGCACATTGGGGAGGTGGAGTTGTGTCATCCATACTGCTCCATGGTGACTGTAGGTACTTTGAACCTGTTCCAGATTGAGAACCAAGTAGCTTTGGCTACAGGGTCACCTGGCTCATAGTGTCTAAGATCAAGATCTGGGTGCCTCCACATTGGGTGGGGTGCAGTGAATTCCCATCAGTCTGGCATTGCAGTGAGATCAGTGAGTAGCCATTTCTTAACAAGTGAGCTGCTTTGGGGGAGAAATTGTGCCTAAAATGTTAACAAGTTTCATTGCCCTATGGTGTCATTTTTACTTTGGACAGACAACTTCTGCTTCATGCCTTTGTTTTGTATCTCATTTTCCCCTTTCCTGCAATAAAAAGTAGGAAGGAAAAACCAACAAGAAAAGCATAAAGCAGTACAGCAAGATGAGGATGGTGTGGTTGATTTAGGTTTTTGGGAGTAAGAATGCCACAGGCTCTGAGGAAGGGATGTGATGACAAGTGGAGGTATTTTGTCTGCTTGACAGGAAAGCTCAGAATGTGAGGTTTTGGAAAAAGAAAATTATAATAATAAGTGTACGTGATAACCAGGGATGAGAGGGGAAGGGGTTTTATAGTAAGACCAGTGAAATGGCATTGTTTCTTTGAGAGAAGTAGTTATAAAAAGTTAGAAAATAATGCTTGAAGATGAGCATGAAATGTACAGCAAAGCTAGACACTTTTACAACCCGTTTCTAAGAGCACTTACAGCTCCTATACAGATGAAGCTGTAATAAATATTGTACAAAGAAAGTTAAACTGTATCTAGAGAATTTTAATAAATAAAAAGTTTTTAAAAACTCTCCCTGGATCCGTTGGCTCTTGCTAACTCTTGTTAGTACTAGAAATATGGTTTTGACATGTATTTTGAATGTTGGCTTATATTCCAAGCCTGTAAAAGCTGACTCTGTGCTTTCCCCCCACCTTACATATAGGGGAAAGAAATCAAGAAAACATCTTATTCCAGCATACAAAATCACTGATAAAAGCCTACAATTCATGGGCATGGGAGGGAAGAATTCTGTGAACTAAGAGTGTATAATTTAAAACTTTAGTACTTTTATACTCTGGGATGAGTGTTGAAAATTAATTTTTGTGGAAGGAATGTAGCAAAGTAAAAACAACAAAGAAGTGAGAGCCAAGCCTGGATTGATTCAGTTCTTCTCTAAAAGGCTTCTGTTGCATGCAAAATCCTTCTTCCTAAAGTATGTGTGGTACAATTCTGCAGTCTGGCAGAGAAATTTAACCCTGGCTGAAACTGTTATAAAGGAATTTTAACATGAATGTAAAAGACTTTAGAAAATTTTAATGTTGTCCTGAAGAATAGAAAGGGAAGATTTGCTCAATGTGATGAGCAGATATACAAGGGTAAGTCACTAGGAAGAGACAAACCAAAGCACAGAGATAATAAGATTCAGAACAAGTCCTGACACTAGCTTATGTAGGTGATCTGGTTGAATATTTGAAAGTGTACCCATATTATGTGTATTGTAAGGTTAATTGGATGTTTTCATCCATGTTTTTTTGGGAATGTGTGCTTTCTGTTCTTTAAAAAGATGTAGATAGCTTTGAACTACATAAAATCTTGGAGTACAAGATGTACTCTATAAAATCATGCATAGAAAGTGCTAGCTATAAAAACGTGTATACCTGTGAAGGTGCTGATCAATTTGTGCTGTTTAGGAAAGGAAATTCCAAAACAGACCCGGCTGTGAGGAAATGCAAATAATAAAATTCAACTAGAGGTCCTTGAGGCTTCCGAAGCTCTAACCTTGTTATGAGGAATGGGGAAGTCGAACTGCCTAATGCAGATGTCTGTGAGTTACAAAAATAACCAGATGTCCTGATTAGCAGAAGCAAATGTTCTTCCCTTAATCCACATGAAATTATATTCAAAGGCTCTCCGGATGTAATATGTGTGTAAATAAGGCACCAACAAACATTGGAATAGAAAGGGCCATTGGCCAACTAGCTTGCAAGGCTTGAAAGCTTGAATATTAAAAACAAATTTGCCACTGCTGACTCTCTTAAATTCACAGAACAGAACTGTTAAGCAGGGCTGCTTCCTGGGAAATGTGGAAAGCTTGTTCTCATTATCCATATTCTCTCTCCCCCCTCCCCTCTCCCCGCCTCTTGAAAAATGTGGATGAAGTAAAGCTAGCTTTTTAAAATTCCCCTAAATGACTTGTTCCCAGCATCTGTATTTTGGGGGAGAGGAGGCGGGGAGGTGGTGCGGTTTTTTTAGCTACAACTAGATTTTTGCTGTTCAAAATGCATCTGTTCATCAGATCTTTGATATTTGTTTGGTTTTGGTATTTTAATGTTAAACTGAATTTACCTTCTAGTAATGCTGACTTCCCACACTATTAAATTACCCTTTATAGCCAACCAATAATTACTAAGTTAAAGAACTTCATAAGAAGCTTTTCTTTATGTTATGAAGTTCTGTTATCAATTCTCATTGCTTTGAAAATGTATGTTTTTTCCAATTGTTGATTTGAGTGAAAAATAAAGAAAACCATGAAGGGTCCATTCTACAGATGTGAAAACCAGAATCTTGTCCTGGTTTTCAACTGCAAAAAAGGTTATTGAAACTTACATTATCATCATCAATGTTAACACTGAGGCAGACCATATTAGGACTTGTGAGAACATGCATGTATGAATTGGGTTGGAGGGGTAGTGTTGTACTTCCTCATTTTCTCTGCTGTCAGAGATTCAGTTTTAAGAATTTAGGTTATAGTAGGTACCTGAGCTGCTTGGGCATGAATTTCAACTTCTAAATGTTCCAGGTGGGAGTGAAGTCTCCATCACAGGGCATTCATTTATAAAGGTATTGGAGGGGAAAAAAAAGCATGATTCTGGACAGCTAACAAGATAATAGATATAATAAACAGGATAGACAAATGCATGCCAGTCTGTAAAGCAGACACTGAACTGGAAGGCCTTTTTAGTTTATTCCCTTTCTTTTTCTGCTATCAGTCAGTGCAAGGCAGGCTGCAGATTCTCTGCCCTCTCCTTCCATCATCCTGACGCTCAGCCAAAACCCCTTGCAAAAGTACCGTTTAACTTTAAACTTGTAAGAGCTGGGAAACTTGTCTGTGCCTTCATTCCAGGCTGAAGTCACCCCCTTGTGCCTACACATTGCAATTTATGGTGTTCTCTAAAAGGATCTCATCTCAGTGAATGTTCAGAGCAGAAAATGCCAAGGAGGAATGGGGTCTGATACTTATCTCTGCATTTTCATTGCTGTGGATCTCCCTGTGTGTTATAGCTGTCATTTTTGTTTTATCTACTGAAGAGCAGAGAATTGCCTTCAAACTTGCAGCTTTCATACTTGTTCTTCTCAAAGAACATTACCAATCCTAAGGACTGGTTTTATATGTTGTAGTGACTAGCCAAATAAGTGTGAATTTGAATGTTTTGGGCCTCATGATAGGAGAAAGAGGAGAAGCTATCCTTACATGTTTTTAGTGTATATTAGACACTTATTTTTTTTAACAGTAATACTGCTGCAGGCTGACACTGGCTATGCCAGGATTCATCCTAGCACTGTTTGAAATGGCTGAGATATTTATAAACTGACAGACAGCATTTATAAAATGAGGATGCTGACAGTCCCTTAACGATAACAATGGGCTTGGACTCATCTATCACTTACAGAGGTTATTGGAAAGGGAACATAAGGCTTCTATGTGCCTCTAGTCTTAAACTGGCACTTATTTCCACACATCTCTCTCTCTTTTCAGTCCTCTCTGGCTGACATCAGCATTAGGCAATTACAGCTAATTTCACCATACCTTTACCTGATGATGCTTTGTCCTGTTTTCTGCAAGACAACTAACTTTGCAGAATCTTGGAGCAACACCCTTTTTCTCCCAAATTCCCCCCTCCTAAAGAAGAGGAACATTTTGACTTCGGGCAGGCTTCTGACTTGAACTGGGAGAAGAACAGTGTGCCCTGACTGACAGACTTAACCCGGGGCTGGGCAGGGGTTAAACAGGCCTTCTGCTTCCTTTTCCTTTCATACAGCACCAGTCTGCAGGCAGAATGCTGATGTACCTCTTTATTCAGTGGCTCCCTCTTGACTGAAAGAGTACCCTTCTGTCCTTGGTGAGGAGGACCAAGTGCAGCACAGGGACAATTCCAGGAACGTGAAAAAGGATGTCAGTTATTTTCAATTTCTGATAAAATGATGTGTTCATTCAATGCGCTTAGGAGCTTGAGGGTCAGGTCGTATCAACAGTTTGCACTGAAAAAGGAGAAATGCACTATTTCACTGGTGTGTGTTAAAGCATCTATTTCAATGTGGCAACAGAAATACTGAAACAGCTATGTCTGGCGTCCAGTTTGCCCTTGAAACATTTACTCTACTGTAACTGTTTGCACACTGTGTTCCCACTGTATTATTTGCTTAGAGACCTAAAATACCCAAGTAGATTTCCTACATGCAGTTGGATCTGCTGATACCACTAAAAGCACACCCTGCCCAGGCTTCTGTTCAAACTGATGTATACTCATGCAATGGCTGGAGCGAGACTTGATTGGCTTGAGGGGGTCTATTTATCAGGGAACTCGATTAAAATACAGACTGCACATGACATCAAATTTGTAATCATTTTTCCACAGCAAGCAAGCAAGCATTTTCTGTATTGGATGCAGGTGTTTAAAGCAATAGTGTGTTTTAAGGGCCAGTGCAGCACAAATTCTGGCCTTTGGGATAAAGAAAAGTGTTTTGCCTGCATAAACAATATATTTTTTTTCCCCCCCCCAGGTCCACACACACCTAGTTTCCCTCAAGCTCATCATCTCTGTCAGGTTAATCAATAGGCACCGTATGGCAGAGGGTCAGTAATCAGTGTCATCGTGCCTTTAAATCGTGTTGAAAATTTGCTTAAAGCCTGGGCCAATTAACATCGAGATGATGAATGGATGGGTAGATGGGAAGAGCCTGGCGCTCAGGGGCTTTGTGAGAAGGAGATGCTCAGCTGTTGAGCAGCAGACACCAGCGAATAAAATCAACCATTCATGTGAGCTCAGTCCACCCACTCTTAATGATAATGTCAATCTAGCAAAATATATACACATTGGAGTTGTCATGAGTTCATAAATCAAAGGAGTTTGTCAAAGGCATTCAGATTAACGAGGCAGCAGCAATAACAAGTCAAATTTGCATAGAGAATTGCCCGAATCTCAGTAAATTATGATCCTGTTTTTCATTTGATTATTTGCTAATGTCTCAAGAGGGAGAATGATTATATTAGCATGCAAAATCTACTCTAGAAGTAGAAATCCGAGGTATAGCAGACCAGCACATGATGACAATTAATCAGTTTCTGCATACTAGCATAAACGCGCAAGGCCCAGAAATGAACTCCTTTTTTATTATTATTTCTCCTTGCTACTGATCCAAATGGTTCAGCTTGACAGAGACTTTATATTGCTTTAACAGTGTTCTGAATTGTGCCTGCAGGCAAGACATAGTTATGCAGCTATAACCAACCTATCCATCTGCCAACCAGATTGGAATTCTCCTATCCAAGGCTTCCATTAACCCCCACTGACAGCTCCAAACAGGATTAAGAATTTGAAAGCATAAAAAATAGTTGTGCTCTTCACACAGACACACACTTCTCCCCCACCCCCACCTCCACACCCTTGGAAAAAAGGCTGTGTCTGTACTCTTTTATAATTAGTGCAGGGCAGAACAGCATCAAAGAAAGCCTCCCCCAGTTGGCAGGAGTTTGATTTCCACCACGATGAGTGAGGCGGTACTAAAGGTAGCTCTACCCAATTGTTAGTCCCTGGGAGTGCATTTCTCCATGTATTATATCTCATTCCCAGCAGTGTTTTGCTGGGCTGCGTACACAAAATACTGCATGTCATCTCCTGTCAAATGCTTCAGTCTGGGGATTTCGTATGCATTGTAGCATGTTGTGTTTAGTGGTGGAGGAGGCTTCATGGGGAGAGTTAAATAGTAATAATTTCGTAGTGGTCTTTAAGACAACCTGCCATGGAGTTATATTCTGTTAATTACAGGCTGAAGTTTTAAATGCAAATCAGATTTAAAAGGATCTCATTACAGGCAGTAGCCATTTTAGGAAAAATGAGCTATGAAAGGCAGAGCCCCTTTGCAGGAATCTCCTGTTAGAAATTTTCAAGGTTACAAGAACTATGAACTTGAGTTTCCTGACTTCTCTTCTCAGTACTTCCACTGTCATTGTGTGACCTTGGGCAAAAAAAAAAAAATTAACTGTCTGTGGAAAGAGTGGGTGCTTTGGAGACTTCAGCATCTAATCTTGCCTGTATTTGTTCAAAAGAAGAGACCCTTGCATGCAAGTGCAAACTCTTTTAGCCAGCCAATCTTTAGTCAACAGAGGAAGGCTTGCCTGTGGGAAGTAAAAATTTTCCTTAATGGAAGAGAGTTTGTATGGCTTTTCAGTTTTCCATATGCACTTGTTTTCTTTGCTTCTTTCCCCCTAACAAATTCCATCGTTCCCCTACTATGTATGAAGCACAGTTGCTGCAGTTCTTTAATATTCCCAGTGAGTACACCCAACTTACCGTCTGGATACCAAATGCTTCTGTGCCTGGGACTTGCATTTCAGTAACCACGAGAGGGTGCTCAGAGCGGTTCTTCCCTTTGTCTGCCTCTCCTGTGGCCGAGAGCATCGCTGGAGTCCTGCTGAGACAAACCTTATTCTGACCTCGCAAATGTTTATCCCTCCTCCCACCTTGTTCAGCAAGGAGAAATATATAGATGTACCGTTTCAGTCGATTACGTTATGCTCTTCCCTTGGCCACGACTAAGTGTTGCCCTGTCAAGTGAAATTCACTTCCATGCAGCTACAGTTAGTCCTGAAATATGCGGGGCCCTGTACCTGCATCTGGATTGATAGGTTTCCTTTTCTTGAGAAATGAGCGGGAGTTATAAACATCTGTGCTTTTTCTTAAGTGTAATGCTTTCCAGTCATTCTGTCTTCACCAAGCGTAACTCACTTGCCGACAAAAGTGCATGAGCAGCGCTCCTCTTTAATAGTCTGCTATCGGAGCTGCTGTGTTGGTGCTGTAGAATGGTGAGACGCCAAGCTGTGAACCACCATATGCACTTGGCAGTCTTTGTCTGGTCTTTGTTCAGCCAACCTCTTAGCCCTGCCACCTATAAAGATAATGAATGCAAAATGGTCCTCTGCTTGCTCTTAAAATTAGATACTCGGCTGAAAGAAAAAGTACATAACTTGAAGCTTTGCAGTAACTAGAAATTTCAAAATAAGGGCTGACAGTTCACCAGCAGTTCCTGCTTTTTGATGTTTCTGTGAGAGAG
This sequence comes from Lanius collurio, assembly GCA_020086605.1. Lineage (NCBI taxonomy): Eukaryota > Metazoa > Chordata > Aves > Passeriformes > Laniidae > Lanius > Lanius collurio. The sequence goes on along the minus strand of JACBWW010000010.1, from coordinate 20,420,417 downwards.
AATCCATAGTGGCTTTGAAAGGCGAGAAGAATGCAAGATTTCACTGCTGTAGAAAGATTATTTAGAAAGGGAAATCGTTCTGACACTTACTGTAGGGAAGGGGGTGGATATTGAAAATGCATCCAGAAGTAGTAAACAACCTCTTCACCCTGCAGCCACAGCAAAATGCATTTCCTGGAAAACTGTAGTAACTCACCTCAGGTTCTTATGGTTTTCACTCTTGGCATTTTTGGTTTTTTTTCCCAAAGCACAAAAATTAAAATCCTAACTTGAACAAACCACTTACTAAACTAAATTTCATGAGCAGAAAGAGCAGCTTTGATGTCTGACCTTCCTTTTTGTATATATGCAATTCTGGTTTGTATGTATTTATGATCTCAGTTCTTTCAAAGCAGGATTTAATGTAATAACTTGGTCCTGACTGAGACCTCATACAAAAATTTCTAAAAGGTGATCTCTTACAGTGATTTATCAGGCCTGTTTAGGATTGATTTCCATTATAAAACCCTGGTTACAGCATTCCAAATGTCATGGTGTCTTACAAGTTCTATATCTTGTTTAAAAAAAAAAGTAAATAAAAATTACTAGTTGGTCTGCTAGCCTTGATTTACTCCTGGCCAGTTTATGACATCCCAAGTGCGGTTTAACTGTTGTGTTCCTCTCCCTCCAACCCCTTAGCTGCCATTTCTCAGCAAACAGCCTCTGCCCCCGCCCTGTGTCCTGGCTGTCGCTTTCCTCCCCGTTGCCCCGAGCAGCGAGCCCACGCTGCCCCGCCGCTGCCGGCTCACGCAGCACCGCAGCGGGCACACGCTCTGCTCTGCTGACGGCTTCCCGCAGCCGCCGTGCCTGCTGCTGGCCCTGCGCTGCCACTGCTCGCACGGCCCTGCTCCTCCTCTGCCAACAGATGCCACTTCTGTCTCCCGAGGTGTTGGGCTGGAAGCTGTCTCTGTGAGAAGCCAGGCAGAGCCATGCTCAGCAAAGGACAGGTTATTTGGGGGACAGGTACAGAATGCAAACTTCTGCTGTAATAGACTCGGTCCAGAGCTTGTCTGCAAGTAACTGGAAGGCCACCCCTTTCCTGGCAGAACTCTCCCTAGACAGTTTTTCTGTATCTCTTTAAAACCTGTTTAGTTGCTCACTACTGAATGTGTGGAAATGTGGCCTAAGGCTGTGAATACTGTGGTGATCAAACTAATTTTAGATGTGTGTGTGGGATTCCCCCAAAGCTGGCTGTCATTTCTCCTCCAATGCAGTAGCTGAACCCGTGCAAAGGAACGCTGCCTTCCAGAGCAACTGACTTTGGCAGTGAGGTCATGATTCCCACTGTATCCAGCAGTTCTCACCCAAACATTTGCAAAAGACTCTTCATTTCCTGGTACAACTATAGCTTATGTTTAAACCAAGTAATATTTGGTAATAGCATGACATTAACAGGATAAAAGTTCCCTGGTTATATTTTTTACTCATGCTGGAAAAGCCCCTGTATTTCTTGTCTACTTTCTCTTTTCTTTCTGATCTTTTTTTGGAGGTGACAACTTATATTTTGGAGCATCAGTCTTTCTAGAAATTGTAAATGTATGTGGCGTCAGGGGGCAGGAGAGAAAAACAGCTGTATTATCATACACTACCTACACAATATTTGGGCATTTTTTGGAATAGATCTCCTGGCAACCTCTTTCACAAGAATTTAGCTCCATCATAATTTCTCTATGATTTTGAGCAGCCAAGCAGACTCAGTGCAATTAATAATTGTGAGGCAGATTAAAATAACAGCCTCTTGTTTTCAACAGGTTCTACTGTTGTAAATGGTTATTTTGGGGTGTTCAGGAGCACCGGTGTTGCCATGCTGATGCAACTACCATTTCAGCTGTTCAAAGTGGCTGTTACTGGTAGTTTCAGAATAAATTCCTAAAGCACAGGCTTCTTCAGTAGATACCTGCACAGTGGTGCATTGTTGTGTTGAGGATGAGAAATTCTTTCTCTGCCATAATGAGCTGTTCAGCATAAAAGTACAAGATAGCCTCCAGTATGTGTATGTGTAAAATACTACAGCCTGTGTAGGAAAATATTGTTTATTTTCTCCTTGCAGAGTAATATTAGGGATAAGAACTGAATTAAAGCTTACTTTCTTTCACAGAATTCCTCTGAGAGAGAAGACTGTAATAATGATGAGCCCCCTAGGAAGATCATTCCTGAGAAGAATTCACTTAGACAGGTATGTGATCAGTCTCTTTAAAAGTGTGATAAAACTTTCTAGCTATTTGAATCCTTAAATGCTTCTGGATGCTGAAGTCTGGCTTGTGCTCATGGAAATCTTTTCTTTTCTTCTTTGAAGACTGAGCAAGTCGCATTGTACCCTGGAAAATCAGACACAAGGATTTAGCTTTCAGGGGTGTTTAGTGACTCTGAAGAAATACATGCTTCCGTATAGTTCAGTCAGCTGTGACTCTAGTTTTACCTTTCTCCTTTTGGTGTTGTTCAAGCCCTCTTCAACCTTTTAGTCTGTAATTGTTCCTGTCTTGTTTGCAGTCTGTTTTGCCTTGCCTCAAATCAAGACTCTCAAAATGTTCTACAACAATTAAGCTTTTTATTGCTCTTGAAGGTAAACTTTCTTGGAGGTGATATTCAGGTTAATAACCTGAAAAATGACCTGTTCTTGTTTCTTTTACATTCATATAAATTACTAATGGGTAAAAAGGAGAAAGGATGGTCTTTGTCTTTGATATATAGTAAAGCAAATTTCTTACCAATTCAAAATAATTCCTTTTTTTAATCTCCATGGCCAGCAAAGAGAGTCTGGCATGTGCTTTCTGGGAAATTTAAGTTTGGTTTAGTGATTTCTGGTCTATTTTCACCTTGGTCTTTTTCCCCACTGCAACCTTTAGGCAGCAGAAGCAAAATTATGTCCATGCCTTAGATGCCTGGGGTTGCTGCCTGGTGAATCAGAGTGAAACCATTGGTGAATGTGACTTAAGTGAATACCCCAGGCCACAGATTGCAACAGCTGAGGAATTGTTACATTTCCTTCTGCATCTCAGCCACAGGAGCCGCAGTCTCAGGCAGAGGAATAAGATGGCAGAATCCTGCCCCACATCTGCTACTTCCAGAAGAAGTTGTGGATCAGAACCATAGTAAAGGAAGAAGTATCTTTTTGATACAGTGCACTTGTGCTCAGAGTTGTTGGGTTTGCGTGGTTTATGTGGAGGGTTTTTTTGTGTTTTAATAGTGCATTGTGTTAGGAGTGTTTGATTTTGTGGGAGGAGGTGTCATGTAAAGGACCACATACATGTGACTAGGACAGATCCATCTAAGAGATGTACTCCATATTAAGTCTTTTAGACATGAGGCTATATGCTGGTGTAATGGCTGAGGTCCCACTTAGTGCTGAGAAAGATTATCTTGCAGAATTGATTAAATATGTTAGATGAAACTTAAACCATTTCTGGCATTCAACAACAAACGAGCTGGAGGAAGAGGGCAAAGCTACTAGATCCCTGCTGCGTATCCCCAGGATAGGAAACAAGGTACCCAGCATGCCAGAAAATCAGGGTTTTTTATCTTAGAGTTATGTTATCAGTGGCAAGCTTTCAGGTTCAGCAAGAAGAGGTGTATGTCTCTTCTTCAAGAAAAGATTCATAGTAAGAGATGTTAATTAAGAAGGATCATATTTTGTGTGTCTTATCATCACACTGTGTCCTTCCTCATGATTATTGATTGAGGAAACAGATGTTTAGAAACTGTATTATACAGATGAGGAAGGTACAGTTTCTTGAATTGGGTTTCCATTTTGTTATATTTCAATTTGCAGAAGTATTCTTAGTGTCACAGGAAAGCTGTCTTTTCCCTCAGGCTCACAATTCATCATAATCAAGTAGATACCAGGAATACAACTGAAAAACCACTTGTAGTGTCCCAAGATTTCATATTGTAAAGAATTCAATGGACATTGTTTACATTGATGATTGTTAGCTTTGTTGCACAGTATTGTTGAGACGTTGTATCCAGTCTTTACAGTGGCAGATGCAGGACAAAATCCTTGGGTCTTCTACTGCTATCTGGGGCCTTTGTGTTGAGAACAGTCTTAATAGATAAATTCAAGACACAGTCTTAGTCTTAAAGCAAGTGCCCTCTTGCACTAGATCATAGGAGGTGGTGGTCCATGATTTTTTGCCTGTTATGGGAGGAGTTCTTTACATAGTCATAAATAAAGCTATCTGAGCATTTTGAAAGCTCAGATTGCCCCTCTTCTCTATTAGCAATGGACAGGAGCAGTGGGGAGTTCTTCAGCTCTCATTCCCAAAGTTGGACACGTGTACTTTAATACTCCAATCAATGAGTAATACCTGCTTGAAAGATCTGCATCTCCTGCAGGAAGGTATGCAGAGTTGCTGCCACACCTTACATCTATCCATACTTTGTAGAACTAAAATTGTGTGTCCTGCCAATGCTGTCAAAGCATTAATACACAAAAAAAAATGCTTTCCATTCCAATGGAAAGATGCTAACTTGGTAAAGTTTTTGTGAACAGCTTCATATTTTCTGTTCCTTGCTTAAAACTCCCTTAATATTTCATTATTTAGGATCACGGGCCTACCTGCACAAAGAAATTGAGTGTATGTGGGTAGAAGGGAAGTCTGTTTATTTAAATGGTCTTTCCAGTGAAAGTATCCACATATGTAGTACTTTTTGATTGGTCTTAGCAAATTAATGAGATGCATCAGACCACTTCAGGGTAAGTATGATTTCTTGATGTGTTCAGCTGCTAACAAGTTTAAGTAAAGGTGCATTTCCTTTTCTTGCCTTGTTTGCAGTGCTGTTATGCAGTCTTAGCACTAAGTTTTTTCTCAGGTGGGTTTGTGGAACAGACATACCAGAAGGTGGAGGTATTAAGGAGGTGTAATGCTTACTTACACATCTGAAGTTGTATGCAGGGGCTGAAGACACCCATTGCTCAGTGCTATGGAATTCTTAATAGGAGAAATGTCATTTTGCTGTTGATTAAAATGGTTTATGGAGGAGGGTGTCTTCAGAAGTCTTAACAAGTGAGGCTGTGTCCTTGAATTGCTGGAAGTGGAAGGCTCGGCCACTGTTGAGTTTATTTGGGGGCAGCAAGGCTGAAGAGACATGGAGATTAGCACTGGGAAACAGAAAAAGGCAATGAACTTGACACTGTTATCTGTAACAGTGAAAAGATCTAAGCTATGACAGACTTTGGAATATGGATGCAGACGTTCAGGTTTTGTTGATTGCTTGATCTGACAAAATTAAATTTTGAAGGGATAAACAGAAAATCATAGTATGAAAACAGACCAGAAAAAAACAATGACAAGTGGCAAAAGTTTTTGGCAACTTTATTTAAGCTAACAAACGAATTTTCACACTGCAAAGTTATAAATTAATTTTAATAGGCTGATCCAGATGGTCCATTTGGAAAATGGATAGCTTGATCTGTTGAAAATTAAACTAAATTTATCTCTCTCATACTTCAAACTGAAGTAAGTGTGAGAAGAGTGCCCATTAAGTCCAGCTCATACAGATGGACCGGCAGGTCACACATGGGACTAATCTGATTCATTTTAAAAATAAATGCATGAGTTATTGAATCAGGTTCCTGTTTCAAGCCCTGCATGTGAGCGTGTGTGTGTGTGTGTGCTGCCCTTTCAAAGGGACTCGCAAATGCTTCAGTGCGTTTTTAACCTGTGTGCTTCCATTTTAATTCAACTTCCTTGCCAAAAAACATAATTAGTTTTCAGTGCCTATCATTTAGTGTTAGACTCAAACGCTAGATTGATTAGGTCAGCCATTTGTTATTTTAAGGGCTATGTCTTCATCCTTCATTTATGAAGAACATGAGCTCAATAGTCTTGGGGAGAGAGCTGGCCTTTAGAAACTGGGAAGGGGAAGCTCTCTGGGGGCCCCTCTGGCCTTTTAGCTTCTGGGTGTTTTAAGCAGAGCCATGAATGCAGATTTGTAAATTTATTGCAGTGCCATCTGGTTTTTTTGCAGGAACCGTATTATTGTTGGCTCGTATCTGTCTATTGTGGTGGTCACTCCCTGGGAGCTTGCCCTCATAGTCCTACGGAAAGTGATGAATAGTGGGGGTCAACATGAATAGGTCACAGGGCAGCTGTCCGGGGCTGCCCTGAACTTGATTACCCCGCTGGTTTTTAAAGAAGATGGGCACAATGCTGGTTGTTTAAAACCCTCCCTCCCTTCTCTTCAGTGCAGCAATAATGAAGTACCTTTTGCTGCTGTGGTTCATCTGTGGGCGAAGGTGCCTTGTGGGGAAAAGCTGGCAGCAGTGAGGCTGTCACAGTGTACCGCCTGCAAACCTCGCATTGGACTCTGCTGTCTTTCTGCAAGCTTCCAGATGGAAGTCCGGGGGAAAAAATCCCTGTCTGTTACCCCATTCAGACAAGCCCCTTAGCATTTTCAAGAATTCTCCCTCTTATGGTTTTGGCACAGAATATTACCTCAATTCACTCTTACAGATTTGAGATAATTTTCTAAAATTACATGTAGCACCTAAAATATGCTCTGGGCGCTATTTCAAAGTTAAAATAGGTACAGTCTGGTCTTAAGAGTTTAAAGCCAGTACTCAAGAAAACCAGGAGAAACAGAAAGCGGCTGAAGAAGGTAGAGCAAAGGGAAAACAAGAAGTAGCAACCATTAGCAGTTTGCTTTCAGCTGGCAGCCTTGTCCCACTGCTTAGGGCTCCTCTCCAGGCACATTTCTCCTCTGCAAAAGTGTTTCTGCCTTGCAAAATTGAAGCCCTGTTCTTGACTGTTGAGGAAGGTTGCCTGGTGTGGGGGAAGAGGGGGTCCTTCAGCTCCCTCCATCTCTTTAGGGAAGATGCTGCACTTCAGGTTTGCCTTCTGTTGGAGAGCTGGCTGAGGCAGGGCAATCCTAGTCTATAAAGTTGTCCTGGTTACCTCATCTTTTACACAATGCTTGGTGGTAAGTAGTTGCTGGTTGAAAAGCTCCCTGAAATTGCTAGAGGTACGCCCTCATTTGCAAGATTATTCTTTCTTTTTAATTTTTTTTACTTATTATTCTCAAACAACAACAAAAGAATAATTTCCATTCCTTTGTGATACTTAATGTGTGTTAAAAAGCTATCCAAAGCGGGGTGTGCTGGAGTCTAAGTTACAATGGGAATGCTGCCTTGTGGCAGAAAGGCCACTGGGCTCTTTCAGCATTAGTGCTAATAGGAATCTGTCACCCCGCTGCATTGCTGCATTCCTCTGTAATTGAGTAAATTGCAAGTGTTGTCTGCTCCCCCCTGCCCTTTGTGTCCATGTCCACTTACCATCCGAAGAACGTGGGCAGTGATAAATAAAGCGCTGAACAGGGCTCCCAGCTCTTTGAAAGCAGCATGTTGCCAGCCCCCTAGTTATATTTCTTTAAGTGTTTATGTTTTTCTGTATTCTTTCTCTTGTGTGGCTGGAACCCTGGGGATCCAAAGCCATGAGAGAGGCCAAGAAGCTAACAAAAGTAGCTGTCCCCTTGTTAGCTTGTTCCTTTCTTCTTTAAAAAACAAGATGAAAACCATCTGGCTCAGGGCATTACATTTTCCTCCCCCATGCACCTCTATAGATGAAGAGTTTCACCTGCAGTGAGGGTTTACATTGATTAGGGAGGGAGCAGTAATTCAAGTCTCCATCCACTTCAGTGGTACTTTGCAGTCTTTAAAGGTGCTGACCCATTGAGTTAAACTGTCAAGGGAGGATAAAAAAGGATCTTCATCCCGGGAGGTAACAGCTGCCAGGTTTTCAACACCTTGCACGCTGCTGGAAAAATGTCACAAATTGTCAATGGAAAGAAAAATCACTTGGCTGCCATCTTCTCTTAATGATACGCCTTATAAAATGAAAGATTTAAGGGTTTAAAAAACAGCAAGTAGCTATTAGGGAAAAAAAATCCTGGGGGATTTTTAACAATGGGCCCAACAAGATGTATCCTGAAAGACAGTGAATAATGCATCCAAGTTAGAATAACCGGGTCTGACTGGGATGACCATGGTTATGTCTGCACAGTGAGACAAGAGGGAAGTGAAAGCAGCAGCACAGAAGTCTAACATTACTATGCCTGTATTAAAAAAAAAAAAAAGGTAGAAAAAGTAGTCTGATTCATAAGCCAGTGAACTGCGAGAAGACATACTGTATTTCTGCTCTTTTGAGGACAATTTGTTTTCAAGCAGCTACCAGATGGCTAAATACCACGACATTTTCCTTTTCTTTTTTTTTTTTTTCCTTCTTTTCTTTAACAAGAGATCTAGTTTGCCTTGCTCTTTGTTTTTGTTTGCTTTAATGCTTTTACGTAGCTGAACAACCCCATGGTGTTTGGCATTGTGGCATACTCCTTTTTGTGTACCCCCCCCTTGTGCATTGATGGATGAGCTGAAAAAGATTTTCAGCTTTGATGTAATTTCAGGTAACAAGCATATTGGACTAAGGCTTTTTGTTTGCATTGTCTTGAGGTTTTTTGTTTTAGGGGCCTCTTTTTTAATGTTTGTTTTAGGTAAGTCATTTTAATTGTAGTGGGTAATTAGAAGGTACACACAGCCAAGGGAGCTTTGTTATGGTAATTGCTCAAGGAAACCCACTCCCCAACTACCATTGCCATGTGTTAAGACACGTCTTCCCTCTAGTGGCAATATTAAGGACTCTGGCTTTCACAGTCGGCAAGGTGTAATTGCAATATGACAAACTGGGCTTTAGGGAAAAGCCTGTAAATGATCTAGTTTTTTGTTTGGCTAGTCTTTATTTTGTCTTGCGACTTTCTGTGGAGACTATCCTTCCCAAGGCTGGGCTAGGGATGACAAAAATTTCATCTTAAGAAAATAGTCGAGGCAGATCCTGGGTAATGTCTTACAGCTTGACTTAATTCTAGTCTTCTTTTTAATTACCTGTTTATAAAAGCGTTTTTAAATTTGCTAAGATTACTTAATTCTTTCAGAAGAAGCACCTCATTTGAAATAAATAAATAAATTGCATTTATTTTAAATAGTCCATGTGAAAGACCTTTAAAGGGTAATTAATGCAAGTCTCCTAAGACTCTAAATAAGATGAAAGCGATCTTTCCAAATCTGCTGGAGTGATTTGTTTATATAACTTCCCACTTCTGCTGAATTCTTCTGAGTCTAATAACTTTTTTTCTAACCGTTTGGCAATTTGTGCTTAGCTACAAAAGCCCTTGTTCAAAAAGAACAGTTTAATAATCTTTTCCCTGAAAATGACTTGAAGGGAGGATATGGGTTTTGTCTTTTTGCTGTGTTTTTATTAGTGTTATCTTTCTCTGATAAATCATGTAATTACTAACAATTGGGGGGGGAAATCTTATTGAACTCCTGGGTTGAAGCTTCTATTAAAAAGTGGAGCTTTGTTCAGGGACTGGGGATTCTTGGAATGAATGGCCAACGAAATGGATTTCGGTTGGTAGAAATGCTGCACACACACGGAGTTCTGCCTGGGGTTTGAGGCTTCAGGTTGGTGCTCAGTGCTCATCCAGAGCTGCACAGACAAGAGGAGAAATGTTTATGTGTTTGTGTCAAAGAGCAGGATCATACTTTCTTTAAAAAGAAAAATGTAACCAAAGACACTCACGGAATGAGATCAGATACAGCTCTATCTTTAGTGAACCATAGTCTAGTGCCTCTGTGGCACTTTAAGCCTTTGGCTGAGAGTGAATACAGCTTTGTGGTTCCCCTGCTTCTGACGTGATTTGGTGCTCCCATATATTTGTAGGTTTCTTTTTTTCTTTCATTAGAGCTTGTTTGGCTATAGGGCTGCTTAACACTCTTCTCAAACGGCTTTTGCAAGGTTAAAGGAATGCAGCTTGGTAACAAGTTTGTGTCATTTTAAATATATACCTCCCAGTAAATAAGGAGGAGTCTTGCAATCAATCCCTTTTAGTGTGTTATATGTTTCACCTGACAACTAAACCCTCTATTGATTAACCATTACTTTGTTAGATAATCTCGTGTCATTGAAGCCCCTGTAAAAATTAAACTCTTTAAAATGTTTTACCCTAGCAGCAGTGTGAAAATTGAAAACTTGTTCAGAATTACAGCCAGATTCCACAAAGAGGGTAGTTTTCAACAAACTGGTTTATGTTTGCATGCTTTATATGCAATATAAAAACATATTAAAGCACTCCAACGCAAAGCTATCTGCCTGTAGCATTGAACCAGGCTACCATTTCAGAATACTTTTTCTTGATGAAGAAACCTCTTATTTTGATGAAAGGTGAGGAGAAACTTGAAGAGTTTTGGTGCAGATTACATGAGATATGTAAAAGGGTCAAGCTTTAAAGGTGAACTTGAGAAATTTCCTTTTCTGAGGATTAGTTTTGGCTTTGATTTTCCTGCTTTTCTTCCAGGTAAGTCAATGTTCCCATGGGCATTGGAACAAATGAAAGGAGGTACTCTTATGTTGCAGTGTAGCATTAGATGCCATCAAATCTTTCACCTAACATGAAGGGCTCTGCATTATTACTTGATGATATGACATTAACTCTGCTTTCAGAATTCTGTAGTCTATTCACTGCATCTATTCACTAGTAATATTAATGTACAAACAATATCAGATGAAACCAAATCGCCGTGTCCAGCAGCCATTTTGTGTCACTCAGTAGCCAATAACTGCTGCCTGCAAAAAGCATTCAGAGATTCCCATACAATACTGCCTTGACAATATATTCTCCAAGCTTCTTACGACTCGGCCTCACGAGCCAGATGCAGCTTCTTTGTAACATTGTCAGTGCATTTCCATTGAGACCTATCAAGTAGAGTGACATTACCTCTTTTTCCCCTGGACTTCAAGGGACAAGTAGGTTTTCTGTGTTTTGCTTTCAATCCTTTAAGACATATTGTAGAACATGCATGTGAATCTTCTTTGCCCTCTTTATTCATCCCACAAGGCCAATAAGGCATTCTTTTGTGAGAATGGGAAAATAAGAACTTTGTAACTTTGCGAAGACAGTAATGTATGTCAAACTGAAGAGTACTTTATGTTTTAATCTCAAATATGCATCCTGATGTGTTGAATACATGATATATACTCCTTTTAGTTTTCCCTTTTTCTTTTTTACTTCTACTGGGAAACAAAGAGCTGCTGAAGGACTAAATGGTCGTCTGGTAATTTGGCACATACATAAATCCTTATGTAATGAAATTACTGTGTAAAAGTTGGCTCTCATAGTAAAAGCATGTTCTTCTCTCCTTCTGTGGCTGAAAAGATTGGGAAGGAGAAGTTCCTTGGCATGTTGTCGTGGTATTATAACGTGGGAATGCCCAGGTCAGTCAGACCCAGAGTCTGCTCATCCACTGCCAACTCCAGCACTGTCAGTGGAAGGTGCTGTTGAATGAGAGCAAACAAGGCTGGCCTCTTTTGATACTCAGTTGCCCTCCTGCATCTGCTGCTGTTGCGTTAGGGATGTCTAGGGGATATATCTGTGCAGAGTATCTATGGAGCTGCTATCCCTGAGTTTGTTTAGTCCCCTTTTCCACTTCTGATGATGTTTCTCTACATGATGTCCTGGGGCAGCAAGCTCCAGAAGTTCACTGCCAGCTGTGTGAGGAAGTATTTAATATTATCTTCTTTAAATTTATGCTGTACTAGTTCTGTCGAAAGTCAGTAGTCCTGATATTGTGGGATTTGATGAACAAGTTATGCTGTTGATGCCTTTTCCTGGTCTTAAAATCAAGAGTCAAACATGGATAGAAGGGAAAAAGGGATTTTACCTTGGTATTTATTTTAAGGATCCTTAGGTGCTCCACATTCAGGTGGAATGCACCAAAATGCACACCACAATGCCCACCCCCAAAAGATCTGGTAAAACATTCTAGGTCTTACTAATTAGCATATCTATCAAGGATTCCCCAATGAGAGGCCTGAATGAGCCGCCCCCCAAGGAACCTTCCCCTGGATGGTTCTATCTTAGTTCACAGAATGTGTTCTGGAGAGGACCTTGGGATCTGGGGCACACTAACCCCTACCTACAAAGCTTCTAAAATGTTTAGTCTCCTAGCTGAACAAACAAGTCCAAGAATGTAGGCAAAAAGCACTAAGAATACAGAAGTTGTAAAAAGGTATAACAGGTGTATAAAAGAAAAGGCAAAAAATCATCATGGCATCGCTGGAAGTTCAATTGATGCTGTTCTCACTGAGATGTAATGTGTGATGAAAATAATAAAAATTAGGCAATACACTGGAATAATTATTTGTATCTGCATTCTGACATGGACATAATTTTTGAATAGTGCATAGTGAGGTTCTTTCATTGTCAGGAAATGCTGGTGTCTTTAGGTTTAGCATTTAGTATTTCACACTTTCTACTTGGATTGTCTACTGTTTACCATTTGTAAATGTGGAGAAAGCCTGTTGTAAGCACAGCTTTTAAAAAGCTGGCATGCAACCAAGGTTTGTACATACCTGTCTTGGGAGGAAAAAGACCGATAAGATCTGAGTTCATGGTTCAGTTCACAGAGCCACAGATTTCCTTGTTGCTTTCAGTAAATGTTTTTGTGGCTGAGCTTTTGATCTGCAAAGAGGAGTTAGTAGTAGCTCTCCTCAAGTCAGGACTCCTCGTAAATTTACAGTATGTGGCAGACAAGTTGTGCAGGAATACTGCATCTGGAATTCTAGGAATTAAATTGCAAATGAAAGAAATCACAGATTTACAATAAATGTTTTAAATTACACAAATGTAAAAACTGATCAAAGAATCTTATAAACTCTTCATGGTTTTTCACCTTCACAATCTGGTTGAATTTTACTAATACCATGCCTGTAAAATGAGGTTTGCATGGTATTGTCTGAATGCCAGTGCAAAGCAGATGGTGTCAACTTTTTTTGTCTATCAGTTGGGCTGCTATATCTAAGCCCCAATTTACAATAGTTAATACCATTCTGATTTTTCTTCTGAGGAGAAAGTTCTGTGCATTCCAGGGTGATGGTTTTATGATATTGGCAAATATTTGCAAGAGGCCATCAGACTTCTGTTTGCTTGTGGCCTTAATCTAGTTTGAAGCTGAGCCTTTCCTAGTGAAAGATGCACTTTGTTCATCTGCACAGCACCTTGAATGAATTAATGTTTTTGAATTTTTCAGTTTCTCTGTCTGGATCCAGGGTCAGAAATTGTTTGCTGGCTGCTAGTCAAAGCAGATATCAATGTTGTGACATGTAAGGAGAACTGCTGGAGCCAGAATATTCTGCATTCCTGTCTGTCACTGGTTGTTTTCTGGTTAGAGAGCTCACTGAGAAATAAACCATGAACTGCTAAAGAAATGGAGGAGATAGGGCTTCTGTGCTTTTTTTTTTTTGTTTCTGTTTCATGCTGAACTTTAAAGGGGCTCTGTAAATAGGTAAAGTAGCAAGGACTGTGATTTCCTGAATTTGTCCAAGAATGTTTGCACTGTGCTGGTCCAGTACGGATCCGCTAGAACCGGTACACTGACTTCCCAGGGTGGGCAGTAAGGAATGTTTCATGACCATCATAAGAACTTAGGTGAATGTTATAAACTGATTGTGAACACTCATTTCCCATCAGTTGGTGCTTCCCTGAGCTGGAGCTGTTGGGAACACTGGCTTTGTGGACACATCTCCAATCACTCAACATGAACCCCTTCTAATCTCTTTGCATTCTTGCCTCTGACATCCTTTGCCATGTGCTCTTTTGCCAGTTTTTGTGTTGCTACTGACAATATTTTGTACAGTCAGGCCTCTGGCAGCAGGGCAAAAGGGAGAGATTGTGTCTTGGTGCTTGACACTGTGGGGATCTGGCTCTGGTGGTGGAGCTTTGGGGCAGAGGTAGAGGTTTAGGGGCTGTTATCATGCCGGTGTTGCCCACAGGTTTTGTAACCTGTAGGAGGTTTGGGGTTGAAGTAATTTCAAATCAAACAAATGGATATTATAACAAGCCCTGAAAAAGATCTCCAGAGATTGCCAGTGAGTATTGCAGGGAGAGAACTGACAGGCAGCTCTGTAAGTCTTTGTGTGTCCTCCCAATAAGACAATCTTAAAAATATCATGAGTGTTAGTATGTTTTACTTAGTGCTCTTGAAAATGTCTTTGTAACAAGTTTAATTTCATTCTCTTTTAGCCTGTTTTTTGGGTTTTCCCCATGCAACTATTTGAGGTAGCAAAATCTTCTCTGTGGCCCACTTAGTGCTCTTGTAACAAAGCAAGTTTGTGCTTGCTTTTGAGCTGCCACTTTTGCATGGGAGCATTTGTCTGTAAATGGTGGCAGGTGTATTAATCCCATACTGAAGCTCTTAGGTGCAGAGGTGTCAGGGGTAAGGAGGAGTGCCTCCATTAGAAGCTCCTGAGTTCTTCAGGCATATTAGTTTAAACAGCCAAATCAACCAAAGTATAATTTTAAGCCTACTTCCTAAGTATTGTTCATATGCTTCCCTCAAAAGGGGGAGAGACGATGAGTGATGTATTCTGGAAAGACTCTGAAGTCTGCAGCCCCAACTGGAGGTCACTTGGGCAGGACAGCATTAAAGAAAAAAGACATTCTACTTTAAAAAAAAAATTAAAAAAAAAGCTTTACAAAACTGAGAAGATTAAATACAACAATTAAATATGGTCTGCATTTGCTCCCTTCTGATTATAACCTTCATAGTGCCCTCATGTATTTTACATTTTATATTCTGATAAAGTGGGATGTTTATTCACATTTGACATACTCTGTGATAACTAGTGTCTAGAAATCACCTTGCTTTAGTTGTTCCATTATGCAGCATTTTGTGAAAGAATGAAAAACTGAGACGAGATTTTGTTTTTTGGTTTTCAAAGGAACAGAGAAGAAAAATCTTTTTCTTTGTATTTCAGTACTGTAAAATTGTTCGTAGCTTCTCAGAGGACATGCATGCCCTGAACATAGACTTTTGCTATAAACTAGTTTATTTTGGTTTGAAACATTTACATCTTAGAAAAAGGAAATGTTGTAGAGTAGTAGAATTAGTGTAGGTTCCTGTGCCAAAAATGTGGTGCCTGAAAGAAAATTGTGTTCTTCTATTCATAACCATTTTAATCTTTCTGCAGACCTACAACAGCTGTGCCAGACTGTGCTTAAACCAGGAAACAGTATGTCTAGGAAGCACTGCTATGAAGACTGAAAATTGTGTGGCCAAAGTAAGTAAGAGAACAGCTTTGGTTTTGAGGGTTTTTTTAGCAAATTGTTCATTGTTAGTCAACGAAAAGTTCTTGTTAAATGTTACAGTTAGGAAAAAGTATTTAAACAAACAGCAAATATTTGGGGTAGGCTTTTCTGTCCTTCAGTGTAGAGATTTTAGGCTTGCTGTTTTTATCTGCTGGAAATTACTTGAGTCCTGAACTATGTAGGATTGAAGAATTCATTCTGCTATACAAGTAATAGGCTTTTCCAGTGGGATGACCTATGCTGGCCCTGTAATTAGCTGTGGCAACTTCAAATGATAAATGTCCAGATACATATTAGAAATGCTGCATGAGAGCTCTTTGTATCATGATTCCCTTTCTTATCTACCAGAAGGAAGGTGCAAAAAGAAAGGCCTTTCAATTAAAATACAGTGAACACTATACTTAAAGGGAGGAGGGAGATACTACAGTTAGAATGGTAAGAAAATTAATTTATTAGCTTGTCACAGGAAAGTAATTTCTTGAGAATTGAGGTAGATGTGATTGGAAAAGATGAGGTGCCAGTACCCACCCTCTTTCTTAGAATTCAGCATAACTAAAGTAAAACAATGTACAGCTTGGGCTGTTTGTGAATGGAGGACATTTGAACCATGATCATGTGTGGAAAGGCTGCACGAAGGATGTGTTTAGCCTTGTGTAAGCTTTGTATTTCCACTGAAAGGAAGTTTAGAATGGGCATGCAGGACAGATCAGTGCATGCAGCCATCTGTTACTGAAACCAGCTGGCATTTTGTTGCTGCTCTGTCACCACAAACCTGACTACTCAAAAGCCTGTTTTCCCTTTCAGTTATTTGTTCCTTGATCTTCCTGAAGTCCATTTTTTTCATACTTAGATTGGTTGTTGAAGGTGCCTTGTCCCTTCAGGGGCCATTTTTGTATTGACCTTTAAGATAATTTCCCAGCTAAATCTTTCCTGGGGTTTTGCGGGTGAATTTTGGATGTTCCATTACTTTTGGCTCTTGTCAGGGAATTGGCTATCACAAAAGTTTGTCATGGTGCTTGCAGGTGGCTTAGCACTCATAAACTGTGCTTGACATGGCCGGTTACCTTCCACTGGAGAAGCACTTCTGAGAGAAGCTACCAGCTCTGGTACAAAGTTTCATACTGGCACTTCCATTCTTAACATCACTGGTGTTGCACACTGCTTCCTAAGGTGCTTTATGATACAGAGTAGGTGAAACTCTTTAAGCAAAGCAACTCTGGCTGGGTTGTCTTGTCATAGAGCATCCTTCCAATGCTATAAAGCAGCTCACAGCAAGCTCATGGGTGTAAACCCATTCAACCCTTTCTGCTCTACAGCGTCCTGTTTGACCTGATAGCCTCACTAAGGAACAAGGATATGCAAGAAGAACAGCTAATTTAAGTGGTGCCTCTTTTAAATGAAATCACATACTTTAATATGTTCGTGCCTTAGCTAATAAGCTCTCCTAAAGTTACATTTTCAGCAAATTTATGGTGAGAGGCATAGATAGGGCTCAAGGCAGGAACAGCAGGACTTGTTTCATGCTAATGAGGATGAATTTGAGCCATCACCCTGGCGATAAAATAGTGTGTGTTTTTTAAGAGTTGTGCCTCTATATGCTATAGGGCAATGTGTATGTGTATATATATATATATTTAGACAATCTGCCATCTTATAAATGTATGGAAAACCATATATAAACACATATATATATATATGCATACATACATGCACGTACATATATGTAGATCTATATCTGAAATACATATATATATTTCTCTAAAAAACCATAAGGACTTTTTGGGGGATACAATTCCTCTAGTGCTAGCTTGCCTGGCTGCCGTACTCCTTTCCTTTGCCTTCCTAGCTACAAACCAAATGAAGCTGGTTCTACGAAAGCTTATCTTTCAAATTCCAGGAGTGTTGAAGCATTTATAAATCCAGCTATCTAAGTGCAGATGGCTCAGTGATGGCATAGGCAAATGGCACAACTGTTAAATGTTCCCTAGGTGAAGGGCTTAAATGGGATTTAGGGAGTTCAGAGGCCTTCTCCTACCACATGCACATGGTGAGTTTTATCCTTCATGATTGATGTATTTTATAGCCTCAGACTTTAAAATGTGGAAGGTGAATACTGGAAAGTGCTGCAGTTTTTATTATCTGCAGCACTTTCCCAAATGTATTGTAGGGAGTTCAGTTTGATTTGTTTTTTTTTAACTTGCAGTGAAACATAGAAAGGGTTACTTTGGAAATAATGTTTTACTCTTTCTGATTCTGCAGTGCAGTATCAGCCCTGACTGGGAGCCACCATCTGCATTATCACCTGCTTGTCAGATGTGTCAGTCAGTCTGCAAGAGACAATGGTTTTTCTGAAAACTAAATTTCTGATTCTGCACCTACTTGCAGAAGAGAAAATTGTGCTCTGTTAGGAGTTTATTAATGGCATTTACTGATCGCGTGCTTGACATTTCTAAAAGTTTGATCAAAGAATGAAATGCAGTTACCCTTGAGGCCACACATATCAATACTGAGGTATTTTCTCTCAGAGTGGAGCACTGTCCATTCATTAAACTCTCATGTGAATGAGTGCTTCTGTACAGGACATCCAATGTAAGCTACCAACCTAACAAAAAATTAAAAACAGATACACATATTCAGGTGTGGAAAGCAGCATAGGGCCACAGTATTTTGATCACTCAAGGAAATTTGTATCTGTTAGGAACCATTGTCTGTCTGGTTTTGTATACAGTGTCCTGTTGCCTGTGCAGCCAGATGCTCAGTGCCTTTTGCAAACCTATGAACTAACTATCAGACATTTTAAAATAAAGCTAGAATATCATATTCTGATGAATCTTTGTGTCTTATTCTTAGCCTTTCTTTTCTGGTATTTGTCCTCTGAAGCTCCACTGATAGGATTTGTACAAGTTTGAGTAGAAGCAAATAAGGAGCAGTAGAAATTGTGTCAAGTGTGTGCATGTTTTGACTGAAGAGCTAGGATCTTAAATTAAAAATTATACATTGTGATGCAAAGATTTCACATGTGGGATCTGTAACATCATTTCTTTCCCATGCACAGGAGTTTTTCTGTTATTTCTTGGCATCTTTTTGTCCATTGCCTTTGAGTGATCAACAAGTCTGATGTATATTCAGGCTAATGTCTTTTAAAAGGAAGTGCAGTCTCTAATTATGTTTTACATGTATGTGTACACACACAGGCATATATATAAAAACTCCTTCTGTTTGTCTCTTTAGAAACCAAAAAATCTCTGCCAGAGAGTTTCTTTTAATGATACTACTGGTGTGCAACCAGAAGTGGACAACTTTCTCAGGAATTGGTGCTAGGTGCTTAAATAAGATAGAAATGTAGCATGAACCTGAGCTCCAAGGACAGGGTGTTTGATTTTAATGAGGCTTATTGAAATCTGGCCAAATGAGCATCTGTTCCTATTGTTTGTTCCATATTTTGTAAGCCAGTATCTTCAGGCAGATAATAGTGTTGGTGTGTGCTTCATCCTCAATTAGAGAGGGACATAGTTAAAAGTCCCCTGGCATCTGGTATGTCACTAGGATTCTTTTGATGCTCCTGAGTGTGCAAACAAGTTTCTCTTCTTTTCTGTGCCCAGGAACACTTTCTGTGGTGACCTTCACACTTTCTATTTAATGTGTGGTAAGGGATGCTCTGATGTGCCTTGTCTCCTTGGCTGAGTTTGCTCGGATGGATTATATTGTCTTGTTTTCAAACAGGTCTTACCTTTTCATCCTTTCATTATGTGGGCTGTGTTAGGTCTGAGTTTTGCTGTTTGCTTTGAATCTGTTAGATGTTGCATTTCCCTGGATCCTGGAAATATCCTTCTGATTCCAGCACTCTTTTCTTTCCCAACAAGAGGTTGGTGTATAACTGATCTCAGAGTTCTACAGTCAATACCCATTTCCTCCATTCATTAGATAGGTCTTGCTGTTTATTAGCTCCTGCAGTCAGTTCCAGTTCATCCATATCTCCTGTACAAAGGAGTGTTCTCAGTTTCATTTTGCACATTGAATTCTTTCTTACTTGTGCCAGAGACAGGCGCCTTATGGCATCCCTGCCAGAGACGGCACTGATGAGACACCTTCAGAATGGCCTGCAGCATCCCCAGGTTTCTTCTTAGTTTTGAACTCAACAGCACCAGCTGGGGGAGGTTCTCTGCCTCTACCTTGATCTAAGTAAACTTGGAAGAAGAAAAATATAGTCACGCACACCACCCTTGAAAAATCAGACTTCTGTTTCAGGCCACTGCTTGCTATTCACATGTGATAACTGGTCTTGCTTTTTAAGGTCCTGGCAAACTCAGAGACTTCTCAGGGTACTTTAAGCATTTTCCATCCTTTAGGGAATCTTTGCTGTTCTTCATACTTTTAAATGTGCAGTGGTTAGTATATTGAACTGGGAAACTAGAAAGGGTTTATACCATTTATTTTCAGCATATTTTTTTTCACACTGTGACCATGATGGCTTTTCTTTCCTCTCTTCAAAAAGGGAACTGAATAATACTCTTGCAACAGTGTTGTAAGTTTTTTGTTGTGAAACTGTGTAATACTTCTTTGACCCTTGGATGAAAAGCCCTGCTTAAGCATGTAGTGATGTTCTGCCTGCTGGGCAAGCTGTGTATAGTGTGCAGGGGAACAGAGCTCTTGTGCTCAATTCTGGAAGCACAAAACAGGCCTTGGCACTTCCAGTATGCTTTGTGAAATTTCCTTTCAAAGATGCATCTTATTACTTAGCTATAGCTGCATATTTTACACTCAAGGGTGCTTCAGCTAAAGCAAGGAGTGGGGGAAGTAGCTGGTAATTGAAATCTTCTTTCCTTTGTCAGTTCTTTCTGCATTGCTACTTTTGAATTTTTAGAACAAACATAGTCTACAATAATAACATTGTCTGGAATTTTTATATGAATTTAAAGAGAAAAGCACAAGCACTCTTTAATAAAGAAGCATTTAGGGTTCCAGGCTGGATGTTCCAGTTGGCAGTAGGACAAATTGATCTGAAGAGTGTCCCTCTTGTACTCTCAAGTCCCTTTATGTCACAGATTGATGGCTCTTTTTTTCCAGAGTGTGTCTGCATTTACTTTGCATGAATAGCACAACCAGCTCAGAGTTCTGCTGTGATATACCACTGAGTCAGTATATCTTCAGATAATGCATAGTTTTCTAGTGCTTTTGAAGCCTTTCCAGTCCTTGAGATTGAAATTAGAGCAATTTAATAATGAAGAAATATTATTTGACTAGCAACATTCAGTTTCCTGATACTTGTTCTACTGGTTTAATAAGAAAGTATGTTAGCTTAATTTTTAATATTAAGCTTCTGTGTAATGATGCAGAATGACTCTCAGTGGACATGCTTCCAGCCCCAAATCCTTCACTAAAGTGTCCTCTACTGTGTCTTGGATATACCTTTCTCTGGGAGGGGCAGCAGTTTTTGAGGTTGTTGCAAACTAGATAAACACTGCTTCAACCCCTGGCTGACAGAGATGTAAGTATGTAATTTTACCCTTCTGTTGAAGGTATTCTCTCTGTAATAAGAGGGTTGTGTGAATGGCAGGCATTGCAGGGACATTGCTAGGAGTACTTAACATGCAAAAGGTGCTTTGAAAGTGAATTCTCAGACAGCAAAAGTAGAAAATGGCATCGGAGGTTTATACAAAAGCTTTGACCTAATCATTATCTTCCTTTCACAAATATGACTACCTTTATCTTAAGTGCTAGTTTGTCTATCTTTTTTTAGGTCAAGACAGTCTTTATGCTTTAGCTTCATCTTGGTCTATTAACCTCTTTGCAAATGATGGAGAAAGAAATGTGATATTCCTGCTCCCCCCACGCCACCCCACCATACACATTCTCCAGATTTTGATAGACTTGTTTTATTTATTTCCAAAATTATATCCGCAGGAAACAAGCTGTTTAAATTCAGATTATGCTGAAGCAAAATGGTCCTGGTATGAGAAGCAACGTGCTGTTTTATGAGCGCAGAGTCCCTTTTCTCATAACTGATTGATAGTAAATATTTTCCTGAAGAATTATTGCCAACCATGAACAGTGCAACTGTTTCACTTTTTTTTTTCTGTGCTACTTGCTGTACCAGCCATTGTCTGTAATTAAGATCTACAATTCACAATGCAGACGTTTGCACTTCCTCTGGGTCTGAGCTATTTATAAGGCATTTCAGCTGTTCAGAGTTTCTTTTGAGTGTTAAACTATGTGTAAACAGGCTTCTTTAGTCTTCAGTTACGCAAACATTGTGGAGTGGTTGTCATTTCTGCTTCTCTTACCACCCAAAATGACTTTGTATGTCACAAATTAAAAAAGAATTACACTTGGGGTATTTTTAAATGCAACAGAGACTTTGAAGAAATAGTAATATAAAAACTAACTCATACATTGCTTTGTAGCTGAGGGTCTCTTAAGCGTATTCTGGAGATCAGTTCTCCAAGTTCGGCAGTAAGAATGGTCAGGTAAGGCATAGGCAAAATCTTGATATGAAGAATTATTTTCCAAGTTTGGTCAACTCAATGGAGATGTTTCTACTTTTTCGACCCCATGGTTTGGAATCTTGATAAAGCAAATTGTGTTACATTTCAGATTGAGTTCAGTAAGTACTAGAAGGTCCCCTCACAGATATTAGAAACTCCATCTCAAGTCGGAGTGGTTTCAAGGAAAAGTTTTCTTGTGGTGATGACAGTCAAGCTGGAGCAGGTTGCTTTTGGATACTCTGCAGCCTCCATCCTTGGAGGTTTTCAAGACCACGCTGAATGAAGCCCTGAGCTACCTGATCTGACCTCATAATGTACCCTTCTTTGAGCAGGAGGCTGAGCTGGAGAGCTCCAGAGGTCTCTTCTAAATTGAATCATCCTGTAATCCTCTCAGTGTACAGGCAGGGAAGGTGTAATAGAAATCTTTTAAAATTTAGAACTTGACCTGACATCCTTAGTCAAAATTCCCCTGTGCCTGTATTATGTATAGTATCATGTGCTGTAGTTCCTTACTGTGTGTTTGCTGGTTTGGTGGTGGGTACTCTGCATAAAGAATTACAGCCTTGAGGTCTTCATTCAGGATCTGTCACATTAAGCTTGTAAGGAGTGTTAACCAGGATAAGTGTTACAAACAAACTGGACTTGGATTTACAAAGTACTTTAGGATCCTTTGTGTTGGAAATGTGAAATAGTTTGGAATCCCAGTCATTGGTGGCTTTAGTGATAAAAGGTGGCAAACATGAAGAGAAACATTGCTTTTTAAATAGCCACCTGCAGTCACAGCATTCTCAGATGTTATGGAATACCTGACATTAGCTAGATGTATTTTTAGTATTTTTCAAATACAAGAAATAAAAAAGTTGTTTGAAAATACGTCCAATTCTTGTGCTAATGCTCATGATATGAAATGCTGTAATAGCGGTTTCCTAGTGGAGCCCACTGCAGGGAAGCCACTGGTGTAGCCAAGTATCACATTTCAGAAGGCAGAGCAAGTTCTGAGTTCAGCCTAGCAAGAGTGCACCCCAAAATGAGGCTATTTCTGTAGCCTGATGGGGGTTAACGTGGGGTGGGCTCCAGCATCTGTGCTGTTGGGAGCGGGCAGGGGAGGGGAGGTAGCGCAGAGCGGGTTCATCGTGAGGCGCGCACTGCAGCACTGCCCACTGGTGCATGCCGGATCACCCGCACGCAGAGATCACATGGCTCCTCCAAAAGTCAAACGATCAATTCGCCTCGTTTTGGCTCTGTACTTAATGCACAAACAGTGCGATCTGCAGGGCTGTAATTGCGTTGTTAGGGCCAAGGAACAAGCCTGTGCCTTTTCAGCAGACAGCTGGCAGGGAAAGAGGCATGTTGTTAGGAAAGAGAGAGGCAAGGCAAATAAAATTACTGCTAACGCTCAGAGATCGGCAGGAGTCCTACTTGCCTAATCTTACCGGTGGGAGCAAGCGGCTGTTGTAATCCAATTATAGCAGCATAAGCAATTTGTTAGACACTCCGCATAATGTAACAATTTCCCAATAAACTCTGACTTGTAATAACGTCGGCAAGAGCCCACATAAATCTGCCCGAATGGTGGGGGCTGGAGTGTTCGGCTGGGGGCTTGTAATTTGTGCCATCAGCACGTTTTGTGGAGTGTGGTGTGGTGCAGTCTTTCAGTGCAGGAATTTTAAGGGGAAAAGCATGGCACGCCCCTCCAAGAGAACACCATTAGCAAGGGTCGAAAGAGATACCAAACAAAGCTAGGAGCTGGCTTTTCTAGCAGGGAGGAAAAATCAACCCCCAAATGCAAGGCTCAAGCTGATGAGGATTTAAAAATATTAAAAAGCGGTAATGAAAACTGTAGCATTTTAAATTACATCAGGGGGAGGAGGGAGAACTAGAATTACATCTGGTTTGGAGGGGGAGGGAGGAGAATACCCTTCTTTATATTTAAGCTGTTTAAATATTAAAAGAGAAGCTCAAGTCTTGAAAGGGATGCTCTGTGCTCACAAGACAGAGAAACCACAGATCCTGTCCCAAGCAATTCATAATCTACAAAGGAAAAAATTAAACCCTTTCCGCTATCCAGTTACTCTCCCGTTGTCTTTCTTGCAGCTCCTAGCTGGCTTCATGCATATTGGCACAGCATCTTGATGATGTGTCTGAGAGATAAAACGTAGGTCTACAACCATTCACTTTGAGCGTACCCCAGTGAATTTAACTTTTTTGGCACAATGATGAATGTCCCCTCTGGTTCATGCAGATCTACACAAAGAACTAATCTAATTTAGATATTATTTAAAAGTAAAATCAGTCTGCTGTGCTCTGCTTGTCACTCTTGGAGTACATTGCCAGTTAGAGCATCATAGACACCAGTTTAAGGTTTATGTTTAGCAAGATTTAAAGTATATTTCTGTTAATCCCATTATTTAGCATTTCCCTTTGTTGGGATGCAGATAGGCAGCAGGCAAGAGATAATGTAGGTCCCTTTATATACAGCACAGAGACAGTCAGAGGTCCAGGATTTTCAGCATTTTCTTAACACTGCTGTGGCGTAAAATACCTGACTTCATACTGATAACAATACTTTATTAATTTCTTAGCTCTGGGATCCTGTGAGGCTTCAATGTGGAGTGACATTTCTGATCCTGTTCCCGAGTTGTGGCAGCACAATGCCTTTACGAAGGAGAAAAAGTAGTTCCCAGCCATACAAAACAGTTCCCCTTATTTGGACCTTCTGCTCTCAGTCCCCGTGTTTTGATGCTGGGCTAGGGAGGTTCTTTTGCATAGCCAAAAAAACCCCAATGGAAAACCAAACCCCAAACTAAATCACTGACCTTGTACAGACAGCTCATTACAATTATGCCTGTACCATGTTTGCTTTTATGGTAGTACTGCATTTTGTATGATTTGGGGGTGTATTTACATATTCATCTGTCATACTAGTCCTGAGATGATTTTTATTTAAACTGTAGAAGAGTAGCTGAGACGTGAATGCAGGCTGCTGTGCAGATAATGCTGCATATTTTGCCCTTCTTTATGTGGAAGTCAAGCTTCCATTGTTCTTAATCTTTGTTGTCTGCCAGCATATCAAAATAATAGGCTGAGACAGTGAGCATTTTCAAAAGTATCCTAATATTTTCTTGCTACATAAGTGCACCTAAAAAAGTGTGTTTAAAGAGGACAGGTATTATCTTAGTTTACCGAAGCTGAATCAATAAACTGCAGTGCTTCTAATAAAGCCACTCAGTGTCTGGGTTTAACTAATGGCTGATTTTCACGGCTTTGACAGTGAGCTGTGTGCGTTATTTTCTCCTGATATTGTAAAAATAATGAGAGCAAATTAGAACAATCAGTTTACCCCGATAGCTGCTGATTGGAGGTGATGGGCAATATGGCAGCGGGTAATCCATCTTCGGGCTCCTGTCACATTAACTTCAGCAGTGTGGAAAAGATCAGGCGGAGCGAGTGGGAATCCTGCCCAATCAGAAAGCCGAAATTAATGAGAAGAGCATTGTTCTGTGATCAACCTTTTAATTAGCAGAGTGGAGATGGAGGGAGTGATGAAGCTGGCAGCACAGCTGCACAATGCTGGGCATGTTTTCGGTGAGGGGGAGGAAAAACATGGGTTTTAAATTACTCCTTCTGTGCTCCCTGTACACCGGCAGTGTGTCTTCATTCTAACCCCCTTAAAAGATCTTAATAAACAGCCACATCCAGGTTAATACTGCAAACGTGGCTGTTACTAATGAGTAGTTTCGAAGTAGGTCGTTTCGGGGGTCATTTAGGAAAATGTTGATCACTGTTTACAAAAAAAGGCGAGAGAGAGTGAGAGAGACAGGGTTTGGTGTTAAAGTTTCACTGCATCAAGGAAAGAAGAGGAGGGAGATGGATAAAATTAGAGTAAGGGACTGCCTGTTTTAATACTTCTCTCCTTATTTAGTATATGTTTGAAATAAGATTCCTCAGCATATATTTGAAACGAGACACTCCTCAGTTAAAAATACTATGTGTGCCATGTGGCTTTCAGCAGCAAAAGAAGAGGAGAGATCAAATACTGGGTTGATTTCCTAGTGCTCCTTTTCGTTGTTTTTTTTCCAATGTGTTTTTTTGCCTCAGTGTTTTTCAGTTTATTCACTTAATAACAAGAAATTATTAAAAATATCTGACTGCTATAATTGCTCAGATTGACTTGGATTTTTTTTCCTGGTGGTTTGAGAAAATCATAGTTTTCTCAAGTACATTCTAAAAAGGGACACTGGAGTTAATTGTAAAGGGAAAAAAATAAGGAGGGGGGAAGTAGTATTACAGAGCAATTTCTGGAAAGGAAAATAAGAAATGTTAGAAAATAATGTTTGCAGTGGGAGTGTAGCTACTTCTGATTACCATGGTTCCTGTTCTTCCTTCCTTGCTCTCTGTATTTTTGTTTTCAGTCAATTCTCTTCTTCCCCTTAATTCCCAAAGAAGTTGTAGTGGTAGAAGAGTGAGGCTCTGTCACTCTGCACAGCAGCTGTGCTGCTTTCCTTTCATTTTTCTAACCAGGACACAGGCTCTCTTTACTTTTAGGTATTCCGCTTTCTGATGCTGATAAGGAAATAAACTCTTGTCAGTTTGCAAGAGACAGCAAAAGTCAGTGCCCAGCACCCATCAACCCTAATGGGCTGTTTGTGTGAGTTGTGAGCTCACACCCACTGGCAACTTCGTATTGCCTCCTTTAGGTAGGTAGCAGCATGCTGGGAAGGAAAGCTGCTCTGGGTGAGGTTGGCTCATTTGGGGTTTAGTTCCAGGCAGATCTCACCATCTTTGCTTACTGCAGTGTTTGGAACTTTCCTGGTTTGTAAGAGTGATGTAACCTCTTTCCTTCTCGCCCCTCTTTAAAAAAATGAGGGCTTTGTATGAATTTGGTGGTGTCCACATAACTTTTGTAGGCTGAAAGACACTGCATCTCCACAAAGAAGTTAACTTGGTAAATTATAGACTTTCTATACTATCTAATCAGTTGTATTTCTAATATAGTAATGAGTGGGGCTTGCGGTTCTACCTGTAAAGGTTGTCTTAATATTTTCCTTTGCAAGAAACAGTTTCAATTTTGTATTACTTTGTCACTATTTAACCCTTTGAAGAAACATTTTATTTCAGCCTCCCACTCCCTGCAGCCTGAGGCAGAAATAAAATTTGGTGTGTGGGATGAACAGTATTCACTTAACAAACAGCTGTTCAGTATTTTATTTGTATTGCTTGTTCTGTGCCTCAGGCTGTATTTATTGCATGCGTTTTAAGTCCTGGTCAGAATATGGAAATACAGACTTCCTCCTGGGGGTTTCCCCTGCACTTTCAGTGCTTCACAAACCTTAATTAATCCTTCTAGTGTTCCTTGGGGTGAGCGTTGGACCCACAGCATCCCTTTTTTACAGAGAAGTTCAAAAGTTACTTTAACAGCTGAAATCTAGGGAGGAAATTGTCTATTTATAGTAAGCAATGAGGTCTTGCAGGAGGAATATTAGATTAGGAATTATAACCCCAAATTTTGAGATATCCTTTATCTTCGTTATATTTTGTTTTTCTGTCTCCATTCTGTCATCTGTAAAAACATAATGCTGCTTAACATTTCCTTGTTTGACTTTTGGGACTCTGGGAACATGCTATCAGTTGAAGCATGTTTTGTATTTAAGCACTATTTTTGTCTATATACACCTAATGTTGATTTGGACTCTGTTGTTGGGGCATCTTCTCTCTCCCTAGGACCATCTACATTTTGAAAAGGCTATGTTAGATATACATCATGGGAAAGATGCACTTAGCAACGGTTGCATTCAAATGGCAGTCAAATATGGTCCTTGTGAGAGGCAAGAGGAAAGTCTAAGAGAAAGTGAACAGTTACTAAGCCAAAGATTTTTCTTGTTGTGGCATAAAAAACCAAAAGCTCTCAAAGCCTTTTGTTCTCCTTTAATAAAACTCAAGACTCAGTAAATTATTCCACAGCTGCTTAAAACAGTTTGTCAGTTTCCAAAGAGATTCCCTTGTGGGCAGAAACCAAGTGGTAAATTCTTGCCCCAAAGTAATCATACTGCAGGAGAGTAACCGGAAAGATGCAGTGCATTGCAGAATCCACCTTAAGTATGGAGCTTACCACCGTGACTCTGTAATGGGATGTCCCAACATGGGGTATAATATCATAAATACTGTAAATATGCCACTTGTGAATTAATAGGCAGCCTTGAGATTGTTAATGTTTACATATATGTTAAAATGAACATAGGGCCAATATTAATTCTTTTTTAACCTAATAAAATAATTTCATTCTAGCTCCTGACTGGGTTTTGCAAGTGTGTGTTTTTACCAGTGTTGAATTTCTTGGTTAGGTTTTTGGTTTTTGGGGTTTTTTTGATACTAATGTCAGTTAATTTGATTTAAAGCATTTCACGTATTTTTCACATTCCATTGTCTGTATTCTGCATTGTCTCTGTGCAGATTTCCTGCCTCTCTCTTTTTCATCCCAACACTGACTCTCTCCATTTTGGAGCCTTTAGTTTGAGAGATGCTTTGAGACTGGAGAACGTTGTCTCCATCGCAAGCTGGGGGCAAAGTCATTCTCTGAGGTGGTTTTCTTCACTTTTTTTTTTTATCTGATCTCTCTGATGCTTTTCTCTGCCATCTTTCAGGATCACAAGAGCTGTGTGTAGAGTGTTACTGCTAGTGCCTTCTTCTTGAGGCCCAGTCAGCTTAGGGAGCTTGGACATAACTCTGCAACACCCTATGAAGCAGCTGCATAGTATCTCAGGAGAAAAGAGATGTGTTAGCCACACTCTGACAGGAACCTGCAGAGAGCCAGGAGTAAAAGTTGTCCTGTAGCTCTACTGACAGCGTTAACATCTGCTGTGACTACAAGCTCATCTTTCACGTAGGTACATGCTCGCTTTCTGGACTCCCACCAATTTTAATCACAAGTTCAAAAACCATCTCCTCTTTATCAAACTCCCTTTAAAATGCTCCTCATATGAATATAACTTTCTGAACATCAGGACTGACCTGGAAGGGAACTCCATAGAGCAATATATCTGCTCCTGTCCTCCTGTCCAGCTAGTGGTGGCCTGAGGCCACTGCAAAGACTTTGATGCACAGCCAAGTTCTCAGGCAATGCTGTGTGTGCTTTCAGGGGGTTACAACCTTTTGGGACCTAAAGAAGATCTGAAGAGATCCTTACCCCGCCAAGACTCTTCTCAGGAAAGAGGTGGCCTTCATCTTTGAGGAAACTACCCAGAATCCCTGTGCAAACTGCTGCAGGGCGTGCTGCTGCAAGGGACATTGTATGGACAAGCCAGCCCAGTCTGGACCTAGTTAAAAAAAAAAAGTATTAAGTAATTAGAGCTTATACAGGCAGAAATCTTCCCAGAATCCTTCCCTCTCTTTCACTCTACTCTGTAGCTTTCAAAGAGTCCCCATAAACACATTGCTAGAAGGCAGCTTTCAGGGAACCAAGCACACACCAGGCTATGTTTAAGTAACAGAAGTTCCCGAAACATTTTCCCTGTAATGGCTCCTGTGATCTACCTAGAATATATATGCATTGTCCAGCACACAAAAAGCTTTTCTGGATACTGTTGGTGAAGCAAAAAGCAAGCCTGTTTGCATTACCTGTTAGAAAGTTCCCATCTCTAGGGAAGCTATCTATATTTTACTTAATCCAATTATCATTTCTTTCTTTGCCCTGTGAGGACTAGCAAACTGTCTACTAGCTGTTGACAGAATATCAGCAACATTTTTAAAAAATTTCTCTCTTTTTAATTTTTTATAAAAACCTGGGTTAAACAGAGTTACAATTTTCAGACTTAATTTAGCCTGACTTTTACGTGTTAAAAAGTAATAGCAAATTTCATATATTAAAAGGTTTTATATGTTTTTTGTAGCTATATTAGCAATACTCTTCTTTATGCTCTTCTACATACAGTATTACTCTTCCACAGAAATCTTTCTTTTCTTAATGCAGTAGTCATTATTATAGGTGAAACACTTTAAAATTTGAGATTCAAAATTTTGTAAGTTTACCTATTAAGGTTTTTTTATTAGCTAAACAGTTACTTATAAACTGTTCCAGAATGTAATTTCTCTTTAAAGACATTATAAAATCTTAGCTGTACTAATGAAATTAATGCATATTTTAAAGTACTGGTTCCTGAAATATGTCTTGTAGTTCCCATGAAGGTGGGGTCAGAGAAATGTGAATTTATACGTTACATAGATAAGTTGTCAGCTGGGAAATGGAGCAGCTGATACAAGATACTGTTGAGTCTGCAGTCTTGTATCCTACAATAATGCGTAATAGAAAAAGCAGTTATCATTGGACAACCTGATGTCTTGCCCTTGGTTTGCTTCCAATTTCCAATGTAATTTCCAATGTAATTTCCTTTATTTCTGGGCATTTTTTACCATAGTAACTACTTTGGATCAAGTACTGACAATCAGAATCCCTTCTAATATGAAAAACCAGATCAACCAGATCAGGAAACTCAACCAGGCTCCAAATCCTATCCTCAGGTAGACACATATTTTCTTTCAGAGTTTCCTGATACGGCACTAAAGAACTTTCCATCATATGTGGGACCTCAATGACTCAATATAAATAGTCTGGTGGAGGTCAGACACTTGCCTCCGTCTCTTTTCTCTCAAAATAAATCACTATCAACTGGCAGGACAGGTTTCATCCTGATGGTTGTAAGAGTTGATTTGGAGCTGTACTGGGATCCAGCTGGCACCTGTCTGAGTTTGTGCTCTTTGCAATCCCAGGAGCTTTCAGATAGCCACTGCAATCTATACCCATATAACTGGTCAGTTTAAGGCACAAGACAGCAACAATATTGAAATCAACCATGTAACTTTTCTTCTAATTGTGGAAACAATAGACAATTGGCCATGGAGAAAATGGAGATCATAGTTACAACATGTTGCTACCCAGCAGATCTTGGCCTGATCTTCCCAGTAAGTGACTTGAATGGAACTCCTCCAGCAAAAGTGCCTCTATATCACTATGAACACTAAGGTCACTTAGATTACTCACATCTGGATCTTCATCTGACATCCAAACATCACGTGAATGAATAATTTAAAGGTTTGTCCCAGATCCTGTGAGAGTTTACCTGGAGGCAGTGAAGGCATGAAAAGAGATACTCTCTGTTCCCATGTAATACATTTATTATAAATGCATCAGAGATCATGAGGGATATCCTGTGAAACCAGTGACAAGCACAGTGAATATGGCCACAGGGCAATCTGAAGTTACCTGGGAGTTTCCTGGAGGCAGGATTGATGGGTAAAACCTCACCAGAATAAGTAGTGTTCCTGCATGTCATGTGCAACTTAGCAGTTCAGCACATGGTGGAAAGGTGTAGGTTGTACGTTTCATAAATGTCAGATAGGCTCAAACTCACTGGTAACATGCCAGACTGAAAATGGACAGCTCTTTCAGTCATCCATGAGAGAGGAATGAAGCCCCATCTTTGTGTTTTAGTAAATTGGAGTCCACAGTCCCATCAGTGTTCTGTACTCATTGAAAGTTTGCATAGTTAACAATCAGCAAGTTTGCATCTGTGCCTTCTAAGGTATGCTCTGAGCTGTGAAGTGATGAATGTCCTCCTGCAGAACAGGACATTACCTGCTTTGTTATGCAAGAAGGGCTGGAAGGAGGATCCAGGGAGCTACAGGCACATCAGTCTGACCTTGGTGCTGGGGAAAGTCATGGAACAGATCATCATAGGGCGCATGGGACAAACAGGTGATCAGGCCCAGTTAGCACGGGCTTATGAAAGGCAAGTCCTGCTTGTCCAGCCTGATCTGTGATGAGGGAAAGGCTGTGGATTTGTCTGCCTAGACTTTAGTAAAGCCTTTGACATCATGTCCCACAGCATTCTCCTGGAGAAAGTGGCGAAGCCCAAAGAGTGGCGGTGAATGGGGTTAAATGTGGCTGGTAGCCAGTTACCAGTGGTGCCCCCCAGGGCTCAGTACTGGGGCCAGTTCTGTTTAGCATCTTTATTGATGATATGGACAAGGGGATCAAGTGTACCCTCGGTAAATTTGCAGACAACACTAAATGGGGTGGGAGTATTGGTTTGCTTGAAGGTAGGGAGTCTCTGCAGAGGGATCGGGACAGGCTGGATCAATGTACCAAGGCCAACTGTGTGAGATTCAGTAAAGTGAAGTGCTGGGTCCTGCACTTGGGTCACAACAACCCCACACAGTGCTACTGGCTGGGGCAGAGTGGCTGGGAAGCTGCCCAGCAGAAAAGGACCTGGAGGTACTGGTCAACAGCAGCTGGTCATGAGCCAGCAGTCACCCAGGTGGCCAAGAAGGCCAGTGGCATCCAGGCTTGTATCAGCAGTAGTGTGGCCAGCAAGACCAGGACTGTGATCATCTCCCTGTACTCAGCACTGGTGGGGCTGCACCTCAAATCCCATGTTCAGTTTTGGACCCCTCACTGCAAAAATGACATTGAGGTGCTGGAGCAAGTCCAGAGAAGAGCAACAGAGCTGGTGAAGGGTCTGGAGCACAGACCATAGGAGGAGTGGCTGAGGGAGCTGGGGTGCTCAGCCTGGAGAAAAGGAGGCTCAGGGGAGACCTTATCACTCTCTGCAACTGCCTGAAAGGAGGGTGTAGCAAGGTGGGATCAGCCTCTTCAAGTAACAAAGCAACAGGACAAGAGGAAATGGCCTCAAGTTGTGCAGGGGAGGTTTAGATTGGCTATTATGAGAACTTTTTTCACTGAAAGGTTTATGGAGTATTGGAACAAGCTACCCAGGGAAGCTGAGCCATAGATCTGGAGGTATTTAAAAGGCTTGTATATGTCACACTTAGTTTAGTGGTGGACCTAGCAATGTTAACAGATAGACTTGATGATCTGGGAGGCATTTTCTAACCTCAATAATTCCATGATTCCACCTTCTGGGATCTTACAGGTCACTGGCTTCAGCCTCTTGTGTTGTAGATACTACTTTGTCCCCTTAGTGAACTTAGGAAGTTTCATCTTAAAACCAGTTAAGGTCTAGTCTGTGGTCTTTTTTTCTCACTGTTACCATCAGATGTTTCCAGAACCCACTTGTTCTAGTGACTGGAAATCCTCTGCTGAGTTCCAAGCTAGCTTATTCATGGAGAGATTGTACCACTGGTTCTTTGTTCCTTCATTTTGTTTTAATAGTTCTTGTTCCATTTTTGATGTGTATCCACATATAGTTTTAGAGAGCTGTCATACCCGCTTCTTTTTTATTAGGACAAATTGAATGGTCCTTAGGAAGGTATGATTTAAGAAATGGAAAAGATGTTTTAGCATTTGTGGTTGAGGACTTAGTTTTCTAGGGAAAAAAAATTATATTTTCTTTTCTGATCACTCTCTTTTAGGCAAAAGTTGTCAAATTATTGCCCTGAACTGTACTTAGGGTATTAACAGTCTTACATACATGTAAAGGTTTAATCCTTCTGGCTGATGTAGTGACACAACCTGCATCCTTCTAAAAGAAAGAGGAAGCTTGGACAAATCATTGCATCCTCCAACTTGTTATTGTCAGGTATCATGGTCCCTTGATTTTCCTGGAATATTTTTCTGCCCTGTGCAGTACTCAGCAAATACTACTGCTTGACTGGAATACAGAATCACCAGTAGTCACTGCCACTAATTGGAAGATTTTAAAATTTACAGTTTTCTCAGAGGGAACTTGTAATGGGAAATAACTCATGTTGTGCAGTAAAAGCAACTGTTCCATATTTTCCTTCATGTATATTTAACACAATCTGTAATTTACAAAAATAGATTTGAATTAGTCTGCCTGTGGAAGTTCATACCTAAGATAACTTCAGCAAGGCAGGCAGGCAGTCCCTTGTTGCTTGTAACTGATGGCTTAGTTGAGGCTGCAGCTTGGAGGGAGACAGCAGTAGTCGCTGTATGCATTGCTGAACCTTACTGTTGAGGAAAATTAAAAATGAGCAGCAAAGTAGTTGCTCTCACATTTCCTGAAAATAGTATTCAAAGTGGCTACAGTTACTTACTTTACCATAGTAATGAATCTTACATGCAAGTAGTCCTTACCTGCTCAGCTTGTGTAACCAGGCTGTTTGGGTCCTGTGCCCAACAGGCAAACTTGTTTTCCTGATGCCCTGAATTTGTGAAGTACAATGGATCTACCCTGAATGTATGTGCACGGGTTCAGATATATCTGTCTTCATGACATTAGAGTATGAAAAACTCCTGTTTCTTCTCAACACACATTGAAATCTTTGTAACAGTGATGACAAACTGAGAATTTAGTTAAAACACAACTAAAATATTTCAGCATTGTTTTTTCTGACCCCACTTCTCTCACTTTAAACAATTGCTTTTGTGTTTAGACTAACATTCATTTAGAAGAAAATAAAAGTGAAAACCACTTAACAACTATACTACAAAATATTAGATTGTTAATTAACTAAGACTTGTAATTTCTCAGCAAAGAAAGCTCCCTCTCTGACAAGTAAACCTTCCTTGTAGGTCTTTGTAGGTAATAAAAATGTTCTTAATTAATGCCAATTATGTACATTTATTTTCTTTCAAGTCACTGGATTTTACAAAATTGTGTGAACTACAGAGCTGAATCAGGTTTTTCTCCTGCCATGTTGATTTAGATCTGGCTGCCCTATTCTGGTATAATCTGTTTGCAGCCCCAGACAGTTCTGAGGTGCGTTGTAATAGGAGTATTTCAAGGTTTGATTTAGAAGGTTGCAGATGATTAGATTTCACAGGCAGTTAATTAATTGTAAAACCTGAGTTTTGAAACTGGTTCAGGTCATAAGTGAAGATAAGTTTGGAATTTAATAATTTGTGGAGATTGTCAGCTGAAGTTCCTAGAGAACAGATGCATCATAAAAAAATTGACAGTTTTTGAAAATTTTTTAATAGTTGGACAGATGTAGTTGAAAGTCACTATTGGATGTCTGAACAGATTAATACTGCCTGCTCTTGACTTGTAAAGCCAGAGGGCAGGTGCATCTGCAGTATTCTTGAAGAAACTGGTCTTTGGTTGCTACAGAAAATGAACAGCAAAGGCTTGGGAACCCTGGAGTTGAAAAGTCTTATTAAAAATAATTCTCTCTACAGCATCTTTTAAAAAGAGTTTCACATTTTGCTTATCATAAATGAAATACATCAACATCAGACAATTGTAATTAGCCAAAAGCCTGTCAAGTGTATATGAACTTTTATAGTGAGGTTAGTAACATAGAGTCACTTAGGTTGGAAAAGACCTCAGGAGGTCAGCCTTCTGCTCATGGCAGAGCCAATATTGAATTAATTACTCCTGAGTAAGCTTCACTGCCAGGTACCTGTTTCTACTGGGTTTTACATCTACAGAACATCTACCTATAATTTGAGGTCTCAGACTGCACCCAGAAATGAAGCCAGCATGTGCATTGTGTGAGAAGGGCAACATTTTCCCTTATCTGTTGCCTGCCTTTATCTCCTAAGATAGCACCAAGGACCACATCAAGTTACATAGTCTTGAAGTAACAAAGACACAAAACCAGCTGCAAGCTGTTTTCCTAAAAGGAAGGGAGATGTAGTGCCTCTAATATACAGAAGTAATCACAGGTCTCAAAAGTTTCCGTATTTGGTCATTTATGGGGGGAGGAACTGCTGCTGCTGTCTTCCTGCAGTGTGGTCAGCACCACCTTTTACCTGTCTCATGCAGACCCCAGCCACAGCTCTGTGGAGGTGGGGGGAGAACAGATGGATTGTGGTGTCAGCCCAAGAGACACCCAGCTGAAGGTCACCAGCCCAACTAACGGACCTGCAACTGCCAAGATCTTGCTTTCACTTGAGATGTCCTTTTGCTGCTGCTGGACAGGTCAGATGTCACACTGTAATCCTCTCCTGCCACATGCAAGAGGTGTGGGGAGAGAGAAGGTGTTGCCAGTGCTTTTCTGCAAGTCCTCTTAAGGGGATAAAAGGAACAGCCTTGGATGCCATCTGTACTGCGGAAGGAAGGTCTGTGTGTCAGGATCTGGGTGCAGCAGCAGGACTGTGTACAGAGTTCGGGCCCAAAATGGCAAGGACAGCTGTCAGATGGGACTGAGGGACATCAGCAGGCGATGTTGGGAAGTTTTGGTCAGGTGCTTCTGTCATCTACTTGGGTCTGGTTACTTCTAGTCTTTCTTATTGGACTTGTCAGAGACATAAAAACGTAGCTGTGGATAGCCTAGCACATCCTACTGTATTTCCTCATCTCTGTCACATACAAATATTAAAATCACAAACTTCTAAACCCAGGCGATGTTCTGAAGTCCCCTGGTGGTTACATGTCAGAATGGCTGTGAAGAGTAAAGAAACTTACCTAGAGCATGTCCTCCCTAGGGCACTTACCTTCAGGATGTGAATTGTTGCCATGTCTGTATTGATTTTGGAGTGGTATCTGGGTGTCTCTGAGAAAATTCAGTGTTAAATTTTTTCATAACATACGCAACTTTTTATTCTGCTTTGGAAGGCTGTGGAAACAATTAGTACTGCTGCATTTTTTCCAACTGGTGAAGTGAGACCATGCCTTTACTAACAAGTCTGTTTTGTTTAGTTTTTACATGACAGATTTGTTTGCTGACGCTTGAAGGGAAGTTTACACTCATCTGGTGTCACTTTGTGACATTGCCCTTAACAAGCACCTTTGGTGCAGAGGCTTCATTCCCAGCATTAAGCAGTGCTTTGTCTTTGTGTGAAGCGTGTTGGGACACATCTGTTTAACTGATGGACGTGTGAAATGGAGTGACTTGCCTATGGCAGCACAGGAAGGCAGTGGGAGACTTAGGAGTAAAAGTCGAAAGACTTGGCTCCCATTTTCCTTTCTCATTTTCACATCTGTACTGCCAGCTTTCAGTTTATCAAGAATTAATAAGTAATAACCTATGATTGAAAAGGGCTGACGCTCTTTCTGTCGTGAGATGTTTCTCTGTCTTCAGCATTGTGCAGAACTCAGCAGTGTTGCACCTTTTTAGTTTTACTTAAGCGGCGTTACTCAATATTTAATGTGAAATAGAAGCACGTAGTTCACAACTGCAGTCAGCTGCATGGGGATGTTTGTCAGCTGAAAGGGGGGGGTGAGGTAGCAAGACTTTTCTATGCCATGAAAATTGAAAATTTTCAACAACTTTTTCATTTCGTTTCTTGCTACATTTCACATTGTAGACACGCAGCTGACATGATAATCCTTCAGCTTGTCCTAAATTACATTTTAAAATAGGGATCAGTTAATTTTAGCAGTCTGAGTATTTTTAATCTGTTATAGAGGGAATTTCTAATGACACTTGTTTCTCTTGAATTTCAGATAAACTAGTGGATGTGTTCTTAATTATGCCTATGACAAAAGAAGTAAATCAAATAAAAATTACAAACAACAGTACCCAAGACTGGTTTGAGTGAGATTAGATAGTCACACCTTAGCATCTATGGCTCTTCTGTTTGGAGAGTGCTAGAGGGAGCTCTAACCCCTCAATCGAGGAACAGGCTGTCAATGGTGCATCTCAGAGTTTGGGCTGTGGTAGGAAACGTTGACTTCTTTTGATGTTTTAATTTTGTTTTGTAGCAGGAGTTTGCATATGGTTTTTCCAGGCATGAGCCCAGATTGCTCTTTCTAGATGAGAAGATGCAAATAGTGTGTTTGTGAGTGTTCTATTATTAGATTTAATGCAGGCTATTGTGAGCTACCTGAAAATTCAGAAAACAAGTGAGAGGTACCACAGAGGTGTTTAGCAAATAGTGAGTGCTAAAGTCTAATAGTCCTTTCCTTTCACAAAGGAGAAAAATTGTCACCATAGAAGACCTAATGATACTTAAAGAGAATACATTTTAAACTGTTGGAAGTAGAAGCTACTTTACTCAGCATGTAATAGGTTCTTAGATGTTTAGCCAATTATTATAGTAGAAGTTATAGAAAGCAGTGGTGGTTGTTAGATAAATTTACAATGGGATGCATCGGTGCGCGAGGATGGAAGAAATTTCTCACATCGTATGCTTCACACTGATAACGTTCTTGATATGACAGGAAAGTCATTCTCAGAAATGGGATGAAAAGAAGAAAAGGAAACTTGGTTTTTATTTGGAGAGAGGGAAATGTAGGTGAACTGATGCTATTTTCATTGTTTATTAACAAACTCACTAAAAGGAACTGCAGAATCATGACTTTGAGTGTAGGAACATTATGTGGAAAATAGAGTATGTTGAAGGACCAAGTGAGACTAGCAGTTCTGTTTTGCCACAATTTACTGGGGGATTTATATTGCTATATGCTACATTCAAAAGCATCTACTTTGATTGAATCTACTATAGGGAGAAGAATAATGGAAAGCTCCTTTCTTCCTTTTGATTGAGGTGTTTTTCTGAAAGATTATTGGCAGCTAAACACTGAGCCAAGGAGGAATCCCTACTGTAACAGTCTGTGACTTGGGCTTCTGAGTTGTGTGATTTGAGTGTCAGCAGATAGGGACAAAGTCTACTCAGCTGTGGAGCTGAATATGCCTTCTTGAGGTGCTGTTAGAGTTAGAGCTGGTCACTTGCTGTAGCAGAGGGTACTGGTTTCTGCCTTTCTTCTGTCATGTGCTTCTACATAGCAGCAGCAAATGGCCTAACCCAACTTAAAGCAATCCCTGAAGATACAGAATTCGTTGTCCTTAAGGTTGTATTTTTGGAGTCTGTTCCTCAGGTCATGAATCTCTTACCAGGTACCAATGAAAGAATGGACCCATCTTGAAATATAAAGTCAAAGAAAATTTTAAGGTAGGATGGACTTCTGGAGGTTTCTGGTTCAACTGCCTGTTCAGAGGAAGATTACTTCACAACCAGTTAATTTTGCTTGGAACCATGTCCACTCATATTTTGAAAGTCTTCCTTTTAATGTCCAGAGCTCTGCTTGCTACTGCTTGCTGCTGTTGCCTCTCTCCTGTCGTTATGCACTTCTGAAAAGATTCTGTCTCTCTTTCCTCTGTAACCTCCCTCTGGGTAGCAGAAGGCTGGTGGATAGCCTCTAGTCTTCTCCAGGCCAAACACATCCATCTTCCTTAGCAATCCTAGCGGTCCTCCATAGAAATCACCCCAGTTTGCCGGGAAGAGCACCTCACCTCGAGAAGACAGTGCTCATTAGTGAGTGAGGGGTTATTGGATGACCTTGTAGGGGTTATAGGAGGCTCCAAGGCAAAATCTCAAGATTTTGGCTGCAGCCCACTGACCAGCTTTCACTTAGCACTGTGCAAGAATATTTAATGCATTTGTTCCTCTTACAGCTGCCTCTGTGGTGACTGCTAACAGCAGTCGTATTAATATCAGCCAGTGTGAGCTGCTGAGATGTCCTCTTCTAGATCTGGCTGTACTGGTAGGAAAGAATACCATGCAGCCTTTGCCTGGCTGCTGCTGGTTGCTGCCCTCCAGGATCTGTCAGCAAAACTGCAAACCTGTTCTCAGTTAAGATGAGGTGTTTTACCATAGACAGTTTAAATAGCAGGTCTCTGCTAACAAGCTTATTTATACTGAAATAGGTTAGGGAGTGCTCATGTAGCCAACTCCTCCAGCAGATCCAAGGAGTACATTTGCAATGGGAGCAGAGCACATACATGAATCTTGTGCTTCTCCAGAGTGCTGCTGGTTTTTTGTTTGTTACATCTCCCCAGTATGCCTAGAAATATGTAGTACTCTTGTAGCTGGGAAATGTTATATGATACCCAGCATGTATATGCCTGACTTCCAGTTCTGAATCTGTCACATTGCCTTGGCCAAGCAGTTTGGTGTGCATGTGCCCTCTTTGTTGGTAGCAAAATGCATCTCAAAGGAAAAAACTTTTGGAAAATACTACTGAGTAAGCCACCTTGGAGGGCTTGTGTTTCTTGGTGCTAAAAGCTTTACATAGGCAGAACCAAGGGATTTGAAAATCTCAATAGTGTTATTGAGAGCAGACAACAGATTTTTATGATCGTTCTCTCCCTCTATTTTTGTGCTGTTCACAGTGGTATCAGTCTTCACTGTTACTTCAGCAATGTTTTGAATCACTTGAGTCCACCTACCTGTTCCTGGCTGCCTTTCTCTCTGAGTTAAGGGAGCATTTGAAGCGGGAAGGAAATCAACAGTACCACCCATAAACAGTAACTTCACTCAGGCAGTAGATCATGCTTGGGTGTTTTAAAAACAGAAGCAACTGTTCCAGAAAACTATGAAACTGCTGCTTAGAGCATTGTTTACTTATGCCTCTCCCTGACATAAATGAGCGCTTTGCTGCTACTGGCCATTACCTGATGACTTTAGTAGACTGGTTCTCCAATATTGTGCATATTCCTTGCCTCCATTAACAGTAATAACACGTAATGGTCCCAGCAGTTCAACTCTGGTTCTGGTAGCCATGCCAAGGAAGAAAGCATTTCCTTTGGTGGTTTCCACTGGAAGAGATCTGTTGTTACTGGAGTGTCTGCTTTGAAATTTGTGCATTATTGCTCTACAGTTAGTAAAAGGTATGCTCTGAAATCTAGCTCTTTAAGAGGCATGGTGCCTGCCCTCCCCCCCATATGCCTAGATATGCATTTGGTCAGGGATCATAGTTTGGGAAAGTAACATATGCCAGTGCTGTGCTGATGCAAGCAGATTTCTCATCAGCGCTTGTTATTTGCAAAGACAACTTGGAGATGAGGAGGAGGAGAGGGACTCCCAATTCACATCCATTGCTGGCATCAGAGAAATTTTATTTTGGAGGTTTTTGTCAACACTTAAAATCTAGGTGGGAGACCTATATCAAAGGAAAGTTTACAGTAAGAGCTATGAGATTCCAGACAATTAAACTTTATTAACCTGTCTGAAACATTGAGTATTAGCTTAAAAGAATAGTTTTTTAATCTCCTCTCCCTGTTACTGTTTACTGTATAGCAGTGTGGGAGGGGAGCATCTTGTCCAGCAAGGTATTATTGCTTCTCTTTGTATTGCCTATGTGCAAGTGCCCGTGGCTCAGTCCTGTCTCCCCAGTCCCTAGAGAGAGACTCTGTGTGTTACTTCACTGGTGTCTGCAGCTTTTCCTGGCCCTGAACAAACTCAGCCTTTTCACTTTCTTCTGTGTCTGAGGTAATGTCCTTAGCCAGATGCCCTCCAGGCTGACACCACATCATAGGTACTTAGATGGTACCTCTGAAAACTATTGCCCTCACAGGATTTCAGAAAGTACAGCAGGTTGGGCTGCTGTGTCCAGCATAATTCCAGTGATCTTTCATCTAGATGTATCCTTTCTTATCAAAGCTTTTCTGCAGTGTGATTAGAAACCAGATGTGGACAAGCAGCCTGAAGCTCCAGAGAGGCAAAATTGCTAGTTCCTTGGGTGCTGTTAATTTCAGTATGTGTGTTTTGAATTTTCTCTTGAAAATAAATAGTAGAGATGCTGTGGTTTCTTTCATAGTGCTTTCTTTTTGACTCTCAGATGTGATTGATGATCATCTACTTCTGGGTTATGTTCGTTTTTCAGAATGTTTCAGTGAGCTTTGCAGCGTGGAAAGTAATTCAGTGCTGAGCGAGTAAGTCCATATATGAGCTAAACCCATGGTTAACCTCACAGAGACTGTTATGTGAGATGGAGGCGGGCAGAAATGGGTAGATTCTAAACTGAGCTTTTAAAATAAAAGTAAATGGAGTGAGTTGTTTAATGACCTAGCATTGTAGCCTTGCTGTCAACTCAAACACTGGAAAAGCAGGTTCATCCTGCAAAGGAGAAAAATGGGGAGCTGGCTGCCCTGCTCATGTCTCTCAGGTGCTATGGCTCATGAGATAGTGTTTTTTATGGTGAGACAACTCCCTCGCACCCCCCAATTCTCAAAGCAAAGGAGTTCTTTTATAGGAAGCTGCCAGTGAAGAGCTACAAAGGAACTTCTTTCCCCTTTGCTTAGCCTTGGCGGTCTGGGAATCAGTTCTGCAGCATTTGGTAATTACAAGCCTAAAAAAGAAGCCAGCCATAGAAATTGAACCTGTATCATCTTAATTATTGTGTTACTGCCTTTAGGCCATGCAAACAGCACCCTTTAAACTGGATTCTCAAATAACTATCTCTGCCTTTAGCATGAAGGGCTGGCATACCTCAGCTCCATTTCGCCACTTTTGTTACTTTGCTGTGTTTACATTGTCCTGGCATTGAGTGTTACTTCATCATGGGCAGTAGCAAGCATTTCCATGGCCTTACAAGTAACTTTGGGAGAGCCAGCTGGGCTGAGGTTCTCTGTATAAGAGCGCCTTTGCAGGCATCAAACCAAATAATCTTGTGGCCACACTGGTACTTTTTAATCCCTCTGCTTTTTCCACATGCTTCTGACTTGATCCAAAATTCCCGAGCCTGTGCTGCTGGTGAGAGTAGTTTCATGTTTGGATTCACAGCTGTGGGCATTTTTAATGTGGTCAGTCTTGAAGAATATTCAGGATATAGAGGCGAGCATGACTTTGCTTTCATTGTGAAGTTCCTGTCTTTCCCTGCCTTCCTCGGCCCCTGGACATACACCTCTGTGGTTCCTTCCTTTGCCATTCCATTGCTTGGGTTTTTTTCCCCAGTGTCTTTTATCTTGTGAGTAAAGTTTGAACAGTACGCAGAAAGTTAACTGCCTGGAGTCTTTTAAATATAAGTAACACGCACCCAGTAATAAGCTGTCGGTTGTTTTTTTGCTGCCTGCAAAGAAACATAAACACAGCGCTCATTTCTGGCAGGTTTTTACTGTCAGAGTTTCTCCTATTATATTTATCTTACAATTTGCCAGGGGGTGAAGTTATTAAGTTTTAGCAGCAGCCATCGATCAAGTTCACAAGTTAACACGATAAAGGCTCTGTGCCGCTCCGATCCGGGAAAATGATGATCCTCACTCGGTAATTAACTAAATGAGAAAGTTAAATCTTACTTGAGAGCTGGGAGAGATGAAAGAGAGGTGTTTGTCAGTTTCTCAGTGGAAATTAGAAGCAGTTTTCTGCAATTCCCTAAGCTGCTGCTCTGTCATATTTTACATAAGCACTGGGAAAACGTCTTGTAATTAGTGCTGTCATGGAGGATTTTTTTTGCTGAAGGATGTTGGAATAATTCATTAGATTATCAAGAAAGGCTTGTGTCCTGAAATGATTAGCACAGTGAAATTTAAACCATTAACGATAACAAGTTTAGAGCTTGCTGCAGTGCAGAGGCACCCGGGGTATGTCTGTGCCTATTTCAATCATTTCTTATAATTAAACATTATGTCCTCTTTTTTCCGCCCCTTCACTAAGGCCCATCCAAAATTCGTGTTAAGGTGGCTCTGTCTAGATCAGTGACTTAACGATAATGGGCAATGCAAGCAATTGGAGGTGAAATGCTGCAGTCACAGAGAAGCAGTAAAGGCCATTTGTCTGTCAGAGCCTGTGGTCCCAGTGAGCCCAGAAAGGAGGGAAGAAGCCCAGTATGACCTGTTGGTACTGGAAAGTGGAAGAAAAGATCTTTCCTTCTATCTGGGGAGAAATTGAAATTTGCAGTGATGGTCTAAGCTCTCAGTATTTTCAGAGCTTCAGCATACAAATGTCTTGAAGATTGAGAAGATCCCAAACCTTGCTGGGATCATTTAAGCCATTCTTAGTATTCTAGGAGACAGTTTATCTTTGACCTTAAGAGATGTCTTCTTGCATTGAGAAACACAAAACTTGAATTCATCTAATCTGTGAAAGTTGCCTGAATGAAGTCCTCTGCAATGACTAGATGTAATTGAAAAAAATATATGAAAGTTGTGACTACTCATATTGATGGGTAAACACTGTTGCTGTACTACTGTCAGAGAAGTTGCTTGGGTTTGGATTCTTCTGTGCTTTAGGAAGCTTGTTGGTCCCCTGTGCTGAACAAAACCAAAAGTAACCTTGGTTTTCATATATGGATTACAGCTGTGATAGACCATAGCTGTTTTGTTTTATAT
The DNA here is from genome assembly GCA_020086605.1 of Lanius collurio. Taxonomy (NCBI): domain Eukaryota; kingdom Metazoa; phylum Chordata; class Aves; order Passeriformes; family Laniidae; genus Lanius; species Lanius collurio. Next base: position 20,376,855 of record JACBWW010000010.1, on the reverse strand, counting down.
GCAAAGCAGTAGATTTATCCAGTCTCTATTTATCTGTATTGAAATATTGCACCTTCCTACAGTTGCAAGCCATTCTTTAGATTAAAGTTCTTTCATATATTAGTCCTCTTCTACTTCACTGGGCATACAAATGTGCTTTGTGTTAAATGTAGCCATTTGGAGAAATGGTCTTGTAATTATGGGCTGCAGTGGAGCATGGTACGTAGATCCCTGAGCTAGCACCAACCTGAGGCACTCAATCCCCTGGGTTTCCTGGCACAGCTTATGAGCTCAGGCTCAGCATTGTTGGAGGACACCTCTGCCATTCCTGCAGATGAGTCATGGTGCCCAGAGCCAGCTGGGCACCTCTCAGCCCTCACGTACAGGGCTATGTAAAAAGGGAGTCAGTAAAGCTTCAGCTGTTCCAGCTTAGTAGTTTGCTCTGTTATGCCCAAATTTTCTCCCAGATTTTGAGCTACCAGTACTTATTCTTTGCCACTTTTGGAAGTGAAGCTTATAAAAAATTTGATTGTATACAGTGCATTTGGATGGATATTTACCCTAGAGGTATGGATGGCATGTGGAACAAGTTTTTCAGGTGAGGCCTTGTTAGTGTATCAAGAGAGGGAAGAGGCTGTAGACGATTTAATAATACGAATGCTTGGTGGTGGTGTTTTGTCGATGTTTTTTTTTTCCTAATAGGCCTTTTTCACTGAACTGCCAGTGGATTTTCAGGAACCTTTAAATTCAAATTCTGGAATTTTTGTTCTAAAATGTAGTTTGAGTGATTTGGGAGCCCTGACAGTTTACCTGTCTCTACTCTGCAGAACTGGTGTGTTCGTGGCATGTCCTGTCCTGGCCCCCTGTTTGCACAAACCACTGGACCTACTGGGCACATCTCGGGGGCTATGCTCACTTCTTTTGGTGAACAGGCAAGGGTGCAAGCCAGGTCTCAAGATGACATTGTAAGAATGCAGCTGAAGTATGAACCTAAAAAAACATGGTGTTCCTATGTTCACTAATTTGGACATAAACACCATAGCATGCTTTTCTTAGCAGAATCACTTTATAAATCTGGAATTTCACTTCCAGAGCTGTTAAAAAGGCTGGTCAATGGACTCTTTATTTCACTCATTATTCCTATCCAAGAAGCCTGTGTTCAGGCAGAATTAATTGTTTTGTCCCATCTGAACCATCTATTTGTACACACATAAGCCATCACTTGTATTTGCAGATGTTGCAACTTCTGTTTGATACCGTAAACCAATGTTTTAGAAGTAATTGGGGAGCTGAAGGCTCCTGGGAGAAGGGTGTTCAGAATGCAAGGAAAGGCCAGAACATGGTGCCGCCCTGTGAAAGGAGCTGCACCTTTGTGACCTTTGCACATCAGCTCTGTACTCCACTCAGGCTCACTGTATTAGGCAGACTTCACAGTCTCTTAAATTAAAAGACAGATGTATAGGTTTTTAAAAAATGCTTTGTAGAGACAACCTGTTTCGTAAGATGCACAGCAAACAAATTGAGAAATTAAATGAGATCAAGCTTGTAAATTACAACATCTCCTCACTGTCTTAATCCAGCATTTTTACTGGGATGCCTGTTTTGCAGGCAGTTTAACTGTAGTAACACTCTGCCACACACAGCCACACATTCACATGGAGTAGTGGGGGTAAAGTTGAAAATATTGATCTGCAGAATGGAGCACTGATGGTGCTCTCAAAAAAAAATAAATCAAACTATAATCCAGAAATAGAAAAAGCTGCTTGTTAAAAACCACAGCTATTTACTGTCTTTTTCTGCCAAAGGAAGATCCAGCTTTGCAAGAAATGTTGAAAAGAGTATTTAGGTCCATTATCTCTGAGGAAATGAATTGTATATAGTGATCAGTTGAATATTTCAAATTATGGGGGTTTTGATGTTCCAAAGCCAGGATTGCTGTTGAGATTGGGAGGTATTGAAGTTCAGGAGTTATTTACTCTCAAGAAATGAGAAACTTCTTCATTCCAAATCTACTACTGGTAACTAAATTTTGTGGTCTTTAAGTAGCCTGCTATTTTAGCACTTGCTGAAAAGAGGCTTTTTTTTTGTTTTTCCTTTTTCCCATAAAATCAGTTAATCCTTGCATTTCTTTTAGTTCATTAGATATCTTTGCAGAGAGGTTTAGGGACTCATTTTTTCCCTAAAAATTAATCAGGTCCCCTGGTGAGGTTGATGCTTCGAATTATCATCATAGAGCAGAAATACAGCATCCCTACATCAGTGTTTTATGTGTTCTTATATCTGTGATTTATTTTTAATTATTTGATAATTAACAAAGAACCTCTAAATTTATTTTGTCAGTAAAAATGATGTAATAATATTGACTGTTACAATAATGCTGTCTGGTGTTAAACTGTTGCAATGAAAGAGAAAATCACATGCTTTCAGCATGAAATAGAAACTATTTGACCAATATAAGAAAAAATAATTTCCCTGCAAACAGTTAATCTTACTTGGACAAGGAATACCCTTGAAATGCAAAATGTGCACTTTTCTTCCAGTTAAATCATTTAGAAAACAGAATTTATATCTTACTATCAAGTAGTAAATTGAAATGTCAGTGTTCTGTTTTGTCCCTGAAACTCTTCTTTGAGCTGACTCCTTCTGACAAGATATTAACAGTGCTCAGAAAGTTGAAAATATTTTATTCTGTGAAAGAAGTATTTACCAAATGTCAGGGTGTATTTTAGCTCGCTTTGCTCTCAAGGTATAATTCAATCTTTTTCATCCATTTCATGCATTCCCTATGAATTTTAGCAGCAATCCATTCTTTAGGAAAAAAAATCCAACAGAGTACAAGTGCACTGCTGGTGGTGTATTGAAGTAACTTGTATATATGTATGTTAGAAATCCAAATGCATTTTACTGTCTACATGTTATATAAACTTGTGTTTATGTTAAACTGCCACTACATGTTAAATAAACTTGTGTTTATGTTAAACTGCCTCTGAAGGTTTCCCATCTGACCAGAGCCCTTTGTGTGCAGCTCTGGCACCAGCCTGTCCTGCAGGGGCCTCAGCTCGCTGTGGCTGCACTTGGGCTGGCAGCACTGGCTGGGATATGTGTTCTCACACAGCTTTCTTGTGTCAGAGTGCTTCTTGCCTTCTGTTGTCTGCCTCCTACAAAAAATGGTACAACTGCTTGTGTTTCTTCTCATATGTGTTATTTACAGACAAAACTTGCCAATGGCACTTCCAGTATGATTGTGCCCAAGCAAAGAAAACTGTCTGCAAGCTATGAGAAGGAGAAGGAGCTCTGCGTCAAGTACTTTGAACAGTGGTCCGAGTCCGACCAGGTGGAGTTTGTGGAGCACCTCATCTCCCAGATGTGTCACTACCAGCACGGACACATAAACTCATACCTCAAACCCATGTTACAGCGGGACTTCATCACTGCACTGCCAGGTATTTCTGCAGGCAGAGGGAGCTTGCTCCCTGTCTTTCAAAAAACTGTTCCATCTCACCCTGCCCTGCCAGAGAGGTCTCTTGTAGGGTCAGTTTGCAAAACAAATAATAGCTTTTGAATGAAAAGCTCTATACCAATATGAAATGTAGTAATATTTTAATTTGTATTTCTGCTGCGTCTCAAGGCACGATCTAACACCATCATGGTTTGTCTAGGAGTAAATGATAGCTAATCTATGTGTTGTAAAAGTAGTTATCCCAAGCCACAGGGCAAATAGTTGTACTCTTAATGCCCAGAACGATGCATGAATAACAAAAATTTTTTAAATTAAAACTACTACTCTTTCTGGTTGCTCAGCTGAGGTTTTCCCTGTTCTTATTTAGATATTTCTCTCTTTTCTACTGAAATAACTTCCTGCAGCCATTGCTTTGATTATGTGTTTATTGCTAATAGAAAATGGAGGGCATAAGAGCAAAAGATGGAAGTGTTCTGTTTTTTACACCTTTGTAGTGCTTTCCATTGAAAATACTATCCCAGCTATTCTCAGATGTGGCATTGGGCAGATCTCACAGAATGTACACATAAAGTAGTGTACATGCAGTTTTATATTGACCCTGTCTTACAGATGGGAAAACGAAGGTGGTGGGGGATCAGCTATGTACAGCAATAGTTTCAGAACCAAACAGAAATTCCTGGCTCTTTGGCCATATTTTTTCAGACCATTAGATCATACCTCTGCAGACAGATACGTAGATAGTTAATAGATTAGCATTCCCATGCCATAGGTCCTTAGTTTGAGAGGGACACAAGCAAGAAATGGTACAGGTGTTGTCTCTTAAACATCTAGTTGAAGAGACGTGCTTCTTACCAAAAGCTTATTCTGTGAATACCTTCAGAGAACTGCTGAACCCTTGGCAATTTGATCAATCTAGATCATTCTTCAGAATAGAGTTCTCAACATGAAATATAAGTTCTAGCCTTAAAAGATGGAAAAAAGTATGTTTAACTGTGAATTGTATAAAGCATAAAGGCACTGCAGGAGTTTTGCTATGAAGTTAAATAGGTAGACTCATTGGATTTTAAGCTCATTGTGCCCAGTAATCAAATGGCTGTTGTAGCATTAAAAAAAAATCTTAGTTATGCTAAGTACCTGCTTTATGTTAGTTTTTAGTAGTCCAATGGCAATAATCTCATGTACTTAGAGCAGCATTATAACTTGTGGAGCTGCTCTGTTTCAGAAAAATATGAAGTGTTTGGAAACTGCATTGCTTTCCCCACTTTTAAAGAGGAAGTGTACATGTAGTTACATACACATTTTTTTCTGGGTCTTTCTCCTCGGAACCCCATGAAAGCAAGCCAACACGTCTCACAGCACTTGGTTAACTTCTTTCTACAGGGCTTTTTCTGAGAATTTTGGGCAGATGCTATACATACTTTCAGAGACATTCCAAATTTCCTAGCCATACCATATTTGTTACTGGTCTATTCACAGTTGCCCAGGAAGCAGCTGATTTTACTCTATCAGAATGCAGAATAAATAGGAATCAAGCACCTAATATGTATTTTAATAGTTGGGGGAAATGTATGCATAAATAATATAAGTACATCAATTTGCGTATTTGCAAAGTGCAAATGTCCTGCTGGATATAGCTCTAAGGGAGAAAATTAATGGCAAGGAATTAGACTGGCACAGACTCTGCAGTCTGTGCAGGATGTCCTGCGTATAAGCAGGTTCTAATGAGGGGAATGGGAAGGGAGGAAGGTAAGAAACTGACTAGGAAAGAGTGATGAACCTAAAATTCTTCATTAAGTCATATAATGAAAAAAAACCCCTAAACTCTGTAAGTATTTTTTAGATTTCTGAAATTCTCAAGTGTTCAGTACTCTGGTTTCATTTTTATTGCTTCATTCTCTCCTGCTCTCCCCCTTGAGTGAATAAAACAATAAAGCTACTTCAAAATCATGAGGTATCTTATCTCTGTCCTCCTAGCACAGTCCCAAAGAATGACCAGAATTAAAGGTAGTTTTAGATCATGGGCATGTTTTACTAACATGGAGTAAAGTTGGCTCAGATTATTTTCACAGTGCTTTGAACAGAATTAAGGTTGTTTGAAAAATACAGCTTAACTGTGTACTTAACAAAGTTTTCTCAGTTTCTGAAAAATAAGGCTTCTGCTTAGCATTTTCAAGCTGTTTAACATTTTTTGTGAGGAAAGTAATTTTGATAAGGATTTCGTGTGTGAAATAACTGAAAACATTCCTGTTGGTTTGTAGGGCTGAAGGGCTAATTGTGTTTCACAACCATGTAGCAAAATCTTCTGTGAGTAGAATTTTCTCTTTTTAAGGAAGCAATGCTTTGTTAGATACATGCCTCAGTGAGTTGTGCTGTTCCTAAGAAACAAAATAATAAAATTGAGTTTGCATCCAGGCCAAAATAGCTCTGCCCATCCACTTATCATAAATGTGAGGAGGAGAGGCCAAAACATTAGTATTCTTTCTCTGCATAGTGTCTGTTATCCATGATGAAGGATGATTTAAGGACATGGCAGTAGTTACAGCACCTCATTGCAGCCAAGATCTAAAGTGCAGCTCCTGATGAAACAGGAAGGGCACGTGGGTGAAGAGTACTGTGCCCAATTTGTGCAGTGTAGCCCTGCTTCCTAAAGCCACCAGTTGTTCCTTATATAAAAATTCATTCCTCCTGTGACACTGCTGACTTAAAGCCACCTGTAAGGATACTATGCAGGGAGGCATTTGTAAGTGTCCTGGTGGGTCTGTAAATGTCTGTGAGCCCACTGGAAGCAACACAGACTGAGAAATCTGCCATTTCCACCCAAAGCTGCAGGAACACGGCAACAGGATGTCCATCACTACCCTGCCAGGTGTGGAGTTCCTCCAAATTCCATTTCACATTCACTAAAACATTGTCTCCCTCTTTCCGCAGTTTGCTGTGGAGTCAATCTAAATTTACAAACACTTTCTTTTTTTTAAAATAGTGGCCGTACATGTCCTTTCAGATTAAATACATAATAAAGGTTGATGATGCTTTTATTTTGCAGGTTGACATCTAATTTTGCATCTATAAAGATAAGAAATTTCAGACCTCTTTCTCCACTCTCTGGTTGTGCCTGGTATCATTCACATGCTTTTTCTACATAAAGACTGAAGCATAAAAGGCTGAGCAGAATGTCTTACCCAAAGTGTATTCTAAGTTTAGCAAATTTGAAAGCAGCAGGAGGAGGCATGCTGAATTGTCTCATTTTCATGCAGTGGGAGATAATTTTGAGATCTTTTCATTAAGGAAAAAAAAGTTGGGGCCATTTGTGTATCATGAACTCCAATCAAAGTCAGCTGGTTGCACCCAGTTTGGCTTTGCAGAAGTACAGACATGTGACTGTAAAAATGTACTTACTGCTTTTTCTTTCCCTCTCAGAAACAGGGCCTAGTCTTTGAGGCTGTTGTTTTAAAAGCAAGAAAACATGTATTGAACTTTGTCCCAGCTGTGAACCAGAGGGAAGATGCATGTAATACCAATCTGCTATGGTTCCTTTTTGGTTGGACTGAACATTATGCCTGAGGGATGATGTGGTTTAAACTTTTCACAAAGCATCTGAAATTTAACCTGTGAAGTGAGATAACTCTTGGTGGTGTGTCTCACTTGTGAATTAAACAGCCTTCAAGAGAAGCTGTATTTGCACAACTTCTCATTTAAAAGGCATCTTGTTTTCCTGAAACCTTGCTGGTGATTAAATTTGAGTTGATAAGGGCATATTTTTACTGACTACATCCATCCAGTTAGGAAACGTAGCATAACCTTCCCTGCCCCCAGCTATGCAGGCGTTACATTGAACTGCTTGGTGCTAACCAGGCAATTGCTTTACATTTCACTCCAGCCATGTTGAAGTAAAGCCAGTCCTGGTATTCATACCAGGAAATGATATTATTTTGGTGCGTGTTTTTCCTTAACCCACTAAAATAAATGAAACTAGCAAACCTGCTCCACTTTCTCCTTACAGAGCTTCCCCGTCCCTCTTGACATGCCTGTGCATCTGCATATCCTTCCCTCCCCCCTGTCTAAAGGTACCACTACCCTTCAGGGCACACATTGGGAATATATATTTTTTTCTTCATTACATTTAAAAGCTACTGCTTTAGCAAAAACAGCTTTTGAGCCGTTGCAACATGAGAACAGCTGTAGCAGTGAGATGAGAAATGGTCCTAATATAGAGAGATTTTGGGGGCTGCATTGCTGAGTTGGAAATGCCATCCATAGAATATCCCCCTAGTGCTAAAACCCATCGAAATAGATTGGAATGACTTCTTGGATTCTTTATTATTTTTAATGACTTGTTGTGCTATATCCAAAGGAAGTTGGAGAGCACTGCTCACTCCTGAACTTAGCCTCAGATGCTCTTCTGTGCATTTGGTCCAGCTCCACATGCAGAAGAGGAGCTGGAAGGAGAGTGTATCTTTGTACTAGCAGGGGAAGGTGTTTAAGACTCTATGTCTGTCTGGCAAGTAATCTTTTTCTGTTGTTGTTGTTGTTGTTCTCCCCCAGCTCGGGGATTGGATCACATTGCTGAGAACATTCTGTCATACCTGGATGCCAAATCTTTGTGTGCTGCTGAGCTGGTGTGCAAGGAGTGGTACCGGGTGACGTCGGATGGGATGCTGTGGAAGAAGCTCATTGAGAGAATGGTCAGGACAGACTCCCTGTGGAGGGGTTTGTCAGAGAGGAGAGGATGGTAAGGAAACTGAATCGTCACCTGTTTTGCCCCCATTCAGGACAGAAGGGGTTGTGTGTTTCAAACCATATTTGAAGAGGGTTATTCACCACACTGAAACATCACATTAGTTCCAAACCTGACAGATGCTTACATCAAAAATCAGAGTTTGTGGAGTTAGGGTATCTTTGGCTATGTGGCAATGTGGAGGTTTTTTTCCTCACCTTCCTCATCTGATCGTGCTCTTACCCCACTGTGACAAGTGAGATATACAGACTGAGATTTTTACACCCAGCTGTCATTCAGTTCAAATTAAGAAGCTGTGTGTGCCTCGGGGGAACCCTAAACCGGTCAGCAGTTCAGAGCAGAAGAGCTTTTTCAGGAATGGCAGTGGGGCAGCATGTGCTATGAATTAGTTCTTTCCTGATAGGTCTGTTTGTTTTCCTCAGCAGATTTTCACTATTAGATATCTGTTTAATTTTCAAACTGGAAGCTGAGGGTAGGTACCACGGAGAATAGGGGACTTTAGAAATGCAGATAGATTAGTTAATAATCAGCTGGAATAGCCTTACTACAATGTAGGTCTCACTCAAGTTTGAAGCTGCTCTGCTAACATTTCATTAGAACTTTCCCTCTCAGGGGTACACCCTTTAATACATAATTTTCTTTTCCAAGGGTGTCCCTAGGATGTTGGCAGAAGGGAAACTGGGTATGAATATTTCATAAACAAGAAAAAAGTGACAGCTCAGGCATTTTGGTTGCTATTAAAAAGAAGAAGATACAGAGTTGCGCAAACAAAGACTCCTGGTTTATGGTTAATTTTGTTATACTGTTTGTCTCAGTAAGTAAAGGCAAGTAAATCAGGATTATGAGACATTCTTTAAAGATAAATACTGTTTTGATCTGCTTCCAATAGTGCAGTGTTTCTAAAGAGTGTAAAATAAACACAAGCATGGCAGTGGTAACTTTTACATTTCTTTTAGTGCCTTATTTTCTCTAGGACTTCCATTTTTTCTCCCTATTTTTGAGGTCACAGTAAGTCCTAAGAGGAGCTTGAGAGGGCATTTAGTCCCTTTTGTTTCCCATAGGCAGAGGCAGGTTTTTCTTAACTCATCCCAAATGTTTGTGTTAGCTTGTTCCTAAAATCCTCTACTGATGGAGATACCCCAGGCAATGCCTGGAAAAGTAATTCCACAGTTTCACTTTTTTACTCTAACTTCAGTGTTTGAAAGGTTTTCTTGATATCTAGGCTGTCTTCCTAGCTACACTTTGATTTGTTACATATAACCTGCACAGGTAAGCAGGACAGTTTCTCATTTTCCTTTTTGCAGTAATCTTTTCCATGCTGGAAGATGACCATGTTTCCTATGTTTTGGCTGCACTAGCCAACCATGATGGTGTATTGTTTTGTCCTCTTACTATTTTTGGTTTTCTCTGTTTAGACCCTTCCCAATTACTCTACTCATTCTTGGAGTATGGTGTAATCAGCTGAGTGTCTTCTGCTGAGGCATCACTGGTGTTTGCTCCCTCCACACTTTAGAAATAACATTAGCACCAAATACTAGTCATGCAGACACATGACTTTTCTAAAAGACAGGTGCAAAATTTTGCTTCACATCTCAAGGACAGTCACCTTGTTACTGCATCTCTTCTTCAGGTTTGTGCTATGTGCTGGAGTTTGCTTTGCCACAACAAGAGCACGTTGTGCCCAAGTCTTTCAGATTGCCATCTGATTAACTCTGTGATAAACAGACAGAACTGTGTGGTTAAGAGATGCAGACAGGAAATACCCAATGCAATTGCATCTCTGCATTATAACTTGTAATCAGTGCTAGCTCTGTGCATGGCACAAGGAAATGACTAACTAGACAGTTCAGAATGATGGGTGACTGGTGTAATTTGGTTACATCTCCTCACTTTGCACATGAGCTGTCTGATTTCAGCATTTGCAGCTCCTACTTTACAACACAACTCCCCCCATTCTGCAACTTGGCAGCCTTCACTGGCAGATTGTCAGGGAGCAGTAAGGGTTACACTGATTTAGAGAAACATAAAGCAGAAGCCCAAAATCTGGGCATGTTTGTGTCCATCTGATTGAATTGGCTGGCCATCAAAACCTGCAAACAATAGTTCCTTTTATCCCAGAGCAACAGCACAACAACTACTGGGATGCCATGGAAATTCCAAGCAATCCTTCAGCTGAACAGTAAACAACTAAATCTACATGCAGCAGGGCAGGACTTACAGGTAGCAACCAGACTTTGTGTTAGATTAGCTAGTAAAGTTAGAAAGAATAAATTAGGTTTTTAGTCACATAGCCTTGTACACAGGTTTTTGTAGACCTGCCCCAGGCCTTCCAGGATGTTTCCGAGGTATTCTATTATCTCCAAAGAAGTTTTCATCTTCCTGGCCAATAATGTTATTTTTCATTATTGTACTTCCGGGCTGGATCACAGTAAATAGGCATCTGTCTAATTAGTGATTTGTCTGCATCCATGTGTGCCATCTTCACATGTGTTTGTTCCCATATGTGTGTCTGCTGGTCATTCTTATTTGAAGAATGAGGTGATTCCTCTGTCCAAAGACGAAGGCGCCTTTCTCTCGAGTTGTACTTAGAATGCTTGATTTTAAAAAGCATCAACAGTTCTTTTCCTGAGCATTTGTCATTTTGTAGTTTTGTACCAGACCTGTAGTTTGGTACTGCCTTACAACCTAAAGATTCTGGTTCACTGTTGTGATCTCCCTAGTTCAAGTGCATCAGGGCAGCTAATGTACAGTCTCTGAAATTAGTTTTGAGGTATACTGTATGGAAAGGACAAGAAAGAAATGCACAAGGCAGTATGGAACAATTAATTATGCTGTAATGGAGCAAGAGAGGGAGAAGTGGAGAGCTGGCCCAGTGTAAACTCTGTGCCTCTGATGCCAGGATTACACTCGGAGGCATTTGTGCCTCTCTCCATTTTGTGAGGCATGTTGCCAGGCAGAGCAGCAGTTAGTACGCCCATGGTGGGGTTTACTAGCTTCCACACCGTGTTTGGTGGCTTCTTAACTTCAGGATGAGGAATTAAAGTTTTTTACACAGCAGGCAGTGATTGCCGTTTACAGATTTTTTTGGTAACGAAACTCTAGCTTGGGATATGAGTATTCCAAATCAGTGTTGAAATGAGGGAGGCACCACAGATGAGGTGTTGCTTACCAAAATAGAGTAGTAGCAGTAAAATGTCCATGTACCCAAACTGATACTGTTCCTGCTAATGCAGATAGAAGCTAGCCTTGAATGCCTAGGGAATTTGAGGGTTCCTTGGCTTCTTTCATTTACCTTGCATGCTTTATTTTAAAGGTGACCTCTGATAATGTGTGTCAGTATTGCAGGCATGAACCACTGTCAACCCTTACTGAGCTGAATGGGCTCATGTCCATAATAAAGAATTTATTTCCCTTCCCCGAGTCATTGGACACAGATTTTTCTTGGGTATTTCAGTGTTAAAATGCAACACTGACATGTTGCAGGGCGAACAAACAAGGAACCATCCCTTCTTAATAAATTAGGTTCGACTATGAATCTGTCAGTAGTGTTACCCATTCGTAAAATGCCAGGAGGACCTTTCTCCAAAATGCTGAAACATGATTTGTGTTCAATTGAAATGTTCTTTGTCTTCCAGGGGGCAATATCTATTTAAAAATAAACCTCCTGATGGAACTGCGCCTCCCAACTCCTTCTACAGAGCACTTTACCCCAAAATTATACAGGACATAGAGGTAAGAAACAGCTGCCAGATGTGGTGGTGTTTCACTTTTGGTTTTTTAGTTTTGTTTTCTTCAAATATTCCTGATTTATTCATGATGCTGAAGTTCTGGGGATAGTAGATTGCAGTGTAGTATTTCATTAAATCTGACATGTCTGTGTCTGGAATTTGTAGATCTGGGATAGTTTTACAAGATCCTGCTGCTCATTTAGACAGAGGATGAGCTGGATTGTTCAGTGAGCTGTTTGCAGGTGGAGTCTCCACAATTTGAACATCCACTATCACAGCAGCACTGTAACATCTTGGTTTTCCCTTTCCACAGTACTTTGCTCCTCCCAGTGCAATGACACCTAAATGTTATGGGGTGATATCAAGAACTGAGGCAGGAAGAAAGTGCATTCCTAAAGTCTGCAATCCTAAGACTCAGGGAAACAGGAAGCAGCTGAGCATGTTTTCCTTGCATTTAGTGTGAGCAGAATTTCATGTTCTGGTTGTTTCCTAAAGGCAGGAGCAGTGCTTGGGAACTGTTGTGACAAGTTTGTGCAAGCACTTAGAGCTCAATTGAGACTTTCTCTTCAGTTATTTAGCTGTTGAGTCACGGGGTTAAAGGCTGGAGATAGAAAAGAGCTGTTAGGTTACTTCTTCCTCATCATTCCCAACAGCACGGACTAGTTTAGCCAAGATATGTTTTCCAAGTATTTATCTGTTTAATTGGATTTATTACATGTGTTCTAGAAAGCAGGTATGTCACTGTATGGGCCTGATTGCAGGAAAAAAGCATGAAAAAAAGTGTCTGCTGCCTTCTCAATCAAACAAAAAAAAAAAAAAAAAAAAAAAGGGGAGATAGTTCCATCCTTTTTTTTTCCCTGTGTCTCATTTGTCTCCTGTCTCTCCTCAAGACAATAGAGTCGAATTGGCGATGTGGAAGGCACAGTTTACAGAGGATCCACTGCCGAAGTGAGACAAGCAAAGGGGTTTATTGTTTACAGTATGATGATCAGAAGATAGTAAGCGGCCTACGAGACAATACAATTAAGGTGAGAATGCTCCATCATGGCATACTAATGGCTTGGAGTGCCTAAGCCATAAATAATAGTGTCCTAATTTCAGTGACACCTACTCAGTCTCTTGTTAGTAACCTAACCTTCCCCTTCCTCCATCTCCCACCAGCACAGCAGCTACACCTCTTTTATCTGGCTAGAGAGACCCTGCTTTCAGATAGACAAGCTTTGCTGGCAGAGTTTCTGTCCAGCAGTAATTACAGGCTGTGTAATTACTGGGCCCTTGTACCCTAATGAGAAGGGTAATACCAATATTCGTTGTGAAGCCAGTAATAGCAAAGATGTCAATGTATTGCACCAAAGAGCCTGTAGAAGATTCTACAGATGCCACTAAAGGTGTTCTAAGTGCCCTGCAGATGATGTGTTGTAGTGAAAAACAGTCTAGTCAAACTAGTAAGTGCTGAAAGATGAAAACTTTACTAACTGTCCAGTTTTAAATATTTGCTGTCGTAGATCTGGGATAAGAATACATTGGAGTGCAAGCGAATTCTCACCGGACACACGGGTTCTGTCCTGTGCCTCCAGTATGATGAACGGGTGATCATTACTGGATCTTCAGACTCAACAGTCAGGTGTGTGCTTGTGATTTGTACCTTTCTATTTGCCTCTTAGGATTTTAGCTTTGCAAGCTACTGAAATGATCTCTTCTTAAGTGTGTGCTGTTCAATCAGTTCCATGAAGTAGTTTAGCATATTTGTCCTTGTTTATCAGATGTCCATGCAAATCGCTGTCAAGGAGAAATGAGAATCTAAGCCAAGGCCAGTCAAGGTCAAGATGACTTAGGAAGGCCATCTGGCATTTCACCAAGGTTTTGCATGTTTTGGCACTCCCTGAGAATGTTACAAATTCTCCTTGAGAGTAACTTTTTTTAAGAGTTGAAATTTTCAAAGCAAGTTTGAAGGTTTAGTCATCCATTGTCACTTAATTTTAACAAAATATGTATGACTAAATCTCCAATGACTTTAAATTTCAGCATGATGTTTCTTCTCATTCAATCTTTCTAACCTTTCTTTCCTTCAAGTCTCCAGCAAAAGGCTGGACACCTCAAGGTAGCACTTGTGGTGCCTGCTGTGCAGTTGTGAAGTCCACTAGTCATACTAGAGGATACCAGAGAGTGTAAGACCCATAGTGTCAATACAGGCACATATGGGTTAATGAATTGCAGTATGAACTTGGATGTGAAGGGGCAGGTCTGACTGCTCCATGTTGTTATATACTCCCTCCTTGTCAGAGAACAAGCAATGCTCACGCAGTGAGGTTAGACACCAAAAAGTTGAATTGGTGGCCTTTTCTGGAACTATTAGCATGCATTCGTGTGGCTGCAAGCTCCTCTGTGCTTATGTGTAAACTACTACTGTTAAGCTAATAACTGTTAAATTGAATTCCTGACATGTGATGCATGCAGACTTTCGGTTCAGGTTTTGGGGTTCTGTCATTAGCGGGAATCCAGAATTTCAGCAATACACCTGTGTGGAGGTGGTGTGGGAACTACACTGGGCTAAACAGATCGCAGAAGGAGAGGCTGATGTCTGTAACAAGCGCTGTCGTTTTCTGTATCAGGCCAGGCAGGCCAAATTGCAGACTGGCTACTTGCCCAGGAATACTTTGTCTCCCACTGTATCTATAAATGTTTGTGCAGACCCCAGAGGCACATAGGATGCATCACTTTTATCCTTGGGTCTCCTCAGGAAGAGAGGCTTCATCCAATAGACAGTACAGATGGGCTCTTAATGCTTCTGAGATCCCAGGGATGCACTTGTCCAAAGAAGTCAGTGGGTCTCCAGCTCCTGTTCACTTTGGCAACCCTGTCTGCAAACTGTTTGAATGTTAATGGCTCAGGTCTTTATTTTTTTCTCCTTTGCATTTTGTAATTGGAACGCAGTTTTCTTTCTCATTTAGAGTCCATAAGTTGATGCACTTCAGTTTCCCTAAGTTAGAAAATAAGACATTGGAAGTCTTTCTCACAATCTTGCCTTCTCTTACTACTTGCCTTATTGGCAATGGAAACTTTTAATTCTGTGGTGTCTGATGTGTCTGATGATACAGCCATTTTCTGCTTTCATGTAGAGTATCTGGGATACAGGTGTGATAGTGCCAATAGAAATCTTTTCATGGAGGGCAAAAGAAGTTTGCCAACAGAATAGCCCCAAAGAAATATTTTTAAGGCATAAAATCTTCATTTCAAATACTAGAAGTCCTGTATGAAGCTTTTGTCTAACATGCATCTTAAATTATCTTTCAGTTGAAACAGTTGGTTCCAATAACATTAAATTGACATAAATGCTATGCCTTAATTTGGGTATTCAGCACATTCCTGGAATGTATCTGTGTACCAGATGCACCGCAGGGTAAATGCAAATCATGGTGCAACTTGTGGCAATTACTTGTATTTGTTTGAAAAGAATTGTCTTCTGCTTCTGTATAAATTGCCACTTGAGCTGATAGTCCTGTGAGACAGGTCAAAAATTAAGCCTGTCAGGGAACTTACTTCTCCACATTGACTGGAAATTAAGTGTATAATAGGCTGGCACAACCAGGAAACACCAGTCTTTAAGGCCATCAGTCTTCTAACTTTCCTCAGCACTAAATTCCCTTAACTGAAGAAAGCTTTTTTCCTGGGTGCGTTATTTTTATGGTGTTAACTGCATTGCAGGGGTTTTGGCTGCTGGACTGTCTCAATGTACACATAATCAACAGGTTTATCTAATACATTTTTTAATGAACTATTTAATAGATGTAGATATAACTTGTGGTGTTTGCTTCTCTAATATCACTAGAGAGTCAATTACCTCTCCCTGTCCCTCTGTCGCTCTGCAGAAAATGCACTGTGCAGGTTTTTAACTCTCTTGTCTCTGGTTTGAAATCTGAACCTGCAGAGTGTGGGACGTGAATGCAGGCGAGATGCTGAATACACTGATCCACCACTGTGAAGCCGTGCTGCACCTCCGCTTCAACAACGGCATGATGGTGACGTGTTCCAAAGACCGCTCCATTGCCGTGTGGGACATGGCTTCCCCGACAGACATCACCCTGAGGAGGGTGCTCGTAGGGCA
Organism: Lanius collurio; assembly: GCA_020086605.1. Taxonomy (NCBI): domain Eukaryota; kingdom Metazoa; phylum Chordata; class Aves; order Passeriformes; family Laniidae; genus Lanius; species Lanius collurio. The sequence goes on along the minus strand of JACBWW010000010.1, from coordinate 20,360,848 downwards.
CCGAGCTGCCGTCAACGTGGTGGACTTTGATGACAAGTACATTGTATCGGCATCAGGTGACAGAACTATAAAGGTGAGGTGTTTCAGAGGCTTTCTGTTTGCAGCACTGGGCTATTTATTAAGGGAGAACAGTGACCACACAGGGAAGATGGCCCTTGGCAGGATCTTCATTTAGAAGCAGTATTTTTCCTCCTGCTCATTTGCACTCGTCCCTCCTCAGTTGAGGACACAACTCGTTTAGAGAGCTTATGGCAAATCAGATCCAGGTACAGCTGCAGTTGAAAAAGAGTATTTTTTCCCTGTGTTCTTTTTTGACTTGACCACTTCCATAATCTGTTCAGTCATTTAAACAGTTGTTAGAGGGCAGCATGGGGACAAAAGTGAAGGTGAGTGGATAGGAGACACTTAAGTGTTACTGCTACGATTCCAGTCTGCAGCATTAAACCTCAGGAGAATCTATATCATGTGTAAACTAAATAATAGCCCAAGAATACCAAACCTGGAAGCTAATTTGATACTGTGTGGTAAAAATCTTCTGTGTACAATGACCCAACTTGCTATCACTTGCAGACTATAACTACAGGTCATCAGAGTGGTAATTTTCCCAGTCTTAATGATAACATCTTCATTAAGAGCATTCTGAATGCATCTATATATCATACAGACACCATCTTTTGTTAGTCTCTTCATAATAATTTTGTCTCTGTGTGGTTCCCTCCCCCCCTTCCTGTCACAGGTATGGAACACTAGTACCTGCGAATTTGTGCGCACCTTAAATGGCCACAAACGAGGCATTGCATGTCTGCAGTACAGAGACAGGCTAGTAGTGAGCGGCTCTTCAGATAATACCATCAGGTGAGAGACAAACTCCCCATCGCAGAGTTCTGTGCAGGCACGTTGTCTCTGGTGCCCTGGGACGTGCAGAGGTTAGGCAACTGAAGTGCTCTGTACCCTTGACAACTTTGAAATATGCTTTTCTTTGGTATAGAACATTGGGAACTACTGGAAAGAGATATTAGAAGCCTGTTTTACTGTGTTGTCTTTCATCCTCTACATCTCAAGAGTCCCATACTAATCAACAAGTTGCATTGCTCTGACAGTTCTGGTGTGTGAAAGAGCTGGCAAGTACCACTTTCTGTGATGTCCTCTTGTGATATTTTAATTGGCCTATGTGTCTAGTTAAAGGGGTCAGATTTGCAGTAAGAGGCATTTAATCCTCTGCAGAAATCCTCCTGGGCTCTCGCCAAACTCTTCTTGTGGTACTTGGCACCTGGTTAAGTTTGGAACAGCTGGTTTAGAGCATGAAGTTCAGTTTGCTGCCTTTTGCACTTCTCCAGCTGCCCTGGTTGCAATCTGAGATTTAACTCTTTCTGGTATCACGAGCCTGAATTTCTCCCTACATCCTGCCGCTGCCAGGATATACAGAACAAGCTTGAATATTAGTTTATGTGATACAGAAAAAAATGGTTCTGTCATGGAAATGGGAGTAACAGCAACCTCCCTTTTCTCTGTCATTTCTTAAGGTAATAGTTTGCCTTCTGATAAAACTTGAAAGCTGGACAGTGTAAGCAGGAACCCTTCACTTTGCATGTCAGTAATAATTTTTCCTCAGTGAGAATGATCCATGCTGTTGTTTGCCTGTGGACTTGGTTTGCAACATGCTGCCTCTCCCTGCTCTGCATTCTGTAGGAAAACAGGGGTCCTTGGGTTGAAATCACCAGGACACTGTGCCAGATTTTAGTACAGGGCTGTCTGAGAACATGACCAGGAGAGCTGAAACTTCCATCTCTTAATCAAGGGAAGAAGTATTTCAGGGATTGTGTAAGAGCAGCACCACTTGGTGAGAACTTCTGCACTTCAAAGAGAAAAAAATAAGCCTCTGCAGTTGTACTATGAAACTTGGTCTCAGGAGTAAGAAATAGTTAAATACTACAGCAGTTAGGGAAAGATCTAAAATATGCAACGCTAATAAAGATAAATGTCAAGATAGTGATAATTCTAAACAGGAATACAGTTACTTTTATGCTTGCATTGGACAAAATCCCTACTTGACAGATAAATTGTGCTAGAATTTCAGGAATGTTGACAGTGAATCTTAATGGAAGTCAAGTTTAGCAGCGTGTGATAAAGGCAAAATGCTTACCTGATGCTAAAAGCTAGTTTTCTCCCAGTCATTAGCAGAGGGCACAAGTCAGTGGAAGAAAAAGGTTCCTAAGTCATCTTTGTGGAGGGCATGGTGCTTTGTAGTTTTGATTTTAATCTACTACCAGATGTTGTGTGCTGGACTTCAGTAGAGGCTGATACAAAACTTAAAAGTTCATTATTTCTCAGTTGCAGGGAAACCTTTTTCCAGAAGATGACTTTGTGATTTCTAGTTTTGCAACTGCAAGCATTAAGGACATGTGAAGTAGCTGAGACTTCTGTAGGGAGACTCCACATAGAAAAATTATTTAGGTTTTGATTTAGGCCAGAAATTTCACCAGTGTAAGAGGACACAACTACATAGACATCACTGTCATTGTGCTAATTTCCATCTAGGAGGAACTTGTCCATCAAGTTTAATCTAATCACTTCAGTATCTTAGCTTTTAGGACCAAAGTTCTTAACTGCTACAGACAAACATGGTGTAGAAAAAACAGAATCAGATAATTTAGTGCGAGAAAATAAAATTAGACTATCTCATCTTGGGTTAAGTTTTTAATGAGTGGTTGATCTTCATGTGTATATTCTGTTTCTAGTATGTGTGCACATAAGGATCTGATACTGATCTCTTTAGACAACAGCATGCTCAGAGATGGGGTTTCCAACTCACCTGCCTTCTGTACATCTCCCAGCTCTGCTTTCAGGTGAATTAAAGGCTGAGAAAATTGCAGACCTCCCTCTACTTCCAGAAGTTCTCACAAAGTTATAGCAAGGAAGAGTGGTGGTGTTTTTGATTGAGTACACTTTGTAGTGATTTTTTCTTAGTTAGTTCTCAAGCCTTAAATCTAACTCTTTTACTGTTTGTTCATTTGAATATTTAAAGAAGTAGAAGTTTGAGAAACTTACCAAATCTGGGAAGTACCCTTGGCACCAATTCTGCTAGGACACCCTCTTCTCAATAGCAGTTATCCCCTTTGTACATGAAGGCCCATTTGCCACGTGACAAGGAACATGATCACCTCTTGTAATCTCATTTAGATTCAGGTAAAACCTCAGACTGGGACCTGAAAATACAGGCCTGAGTTAGTGTGATACAGGTCTGTGTTAGTCCCAGAGCTGCTAGCAGTTTCAGGATCAATGGCCAGGAATGGAAACACACGGCACAAAAGTTCCTGGCACAAGGTTGTTCTTCAAACCTTTCTGCACCAGTTAATCTCTGGCATTGTCCATCCTGTTTACAGTCCTTGACAGACGTAGTGCTCTCTGACCAGCCAGAGTGCCTTTGGCTGACCTTTGCCATGGAGTTGCTTGCTCTGACCTTGACTGGTGTGCTGTACTCAAATGAAAACTATTGGGCCCTTCACAGGTTCTTGAAAGATCAGCTTCACAGATTGAAGAATCACTTTGTGCTCGTTGGTAGCTTCAAACATGTGCATAGACTTATCCTTTCTCAGTTCTACAGTGACAAAAGCGTTCTGTTCATTCCTCTGTTGTCCAAAGTGAAAGCAACTTGTTGTGGCAAGACAGCTGCAGTCATTATCCACCAGCCTTGGGCACACATCAATGGGATCTGGGTTGTTCCCTGGTGAACCTCAAGAGTAAAATATGTGGGGATGGTTTATCTCTTTCTTTGTCTCTCAGGCAAAAGTGGTCTGACCTCTCAGCAGCTGTGCTGCTTCAAGTTGTGTCACCCAGAGAAATTCCACATATTTCCCCATATTTCCCACTACTGTGAAGTCCATGCCAGTCAGAGCACTAATTGAATGAGCATTTGAGAACATTCATGACTGCTTTCTTTCTGCTGTGGGTCAGGGAGCCAGAGCAGATACTGCTATTACAAGACTACTGTAAGAGCAGAGCATGTCTCAGCCAGAGGTGGAACACCTCTAGACAATGCATGTCAAAGAATTTCAGTTCTTGTAGGTAAATAATCATTCTTTATCCATGGCAATTGGGAGTCATGTCAAAGAGCTGGCAAAAGTATGGAAAACAAATAGATTTACTTCATAACTGTTTGAAGTGTTTAACTATTTTTCAAGGTAGCATGCAAGTGTAAAAATTATGTATTTTAATTTATTCTTCATGCTGAAAATCCATCACAAAAGCCAAAACTCTGGGATATTTACAGTTGAGAGAATAAGGTGTTGCTGGGTCTCTTACTGTACACTGGTTTGGGTGCCAGAACCTTTTTAAAATACTGTATTATTAGAAGCAGTTCACAGAGAGCCACAGGAGTTATTTGAGAGCAAGAAGAAAATGCATTACAAAATAATAAACACAGAGCATCCGTTTTAGCTTATGCGTGAAGTGCCTAGATTAAAGATTAAACTTACCTTCTGGGGAAGAAATGACAAAGGAAAAGGTCTTGTTAATTCTTGTACCTCTCACCACTATATTGATGACTTAATTTGTCTGATGGTAGTCTCCAAATCAGAAATGGGCATGTAGGGGAACAGAAGGGGGCTCATGCCGTGTGAAGGTGGCCATATCAATTGAAACAAGCTGCCAAGGGGATTGGTAAGTCTCCCTCTTTTAATATCTTAAAACCAAGGCACGACACTTTTATGAAAAATGAACTTCAGTAAAATAAAGTGAGGCTTACTGTGAAGATAACTGGGAGATATCCTGTGTTACTCGAGCAGTGGATACTAGACACAACTGGTTTGTGACTTATCTCCTATTACTGTAACATCACAGGGTCATGTGGAAAATCTTGCATCCATTTAACTGTGGGAAAAGGAGTGATGAGTGTAGTTTGTTTCTTCTTTTTTATTTCATTTTAACCTTTTTTTTCCAAGTTTCCATTAACTGCAAGCAAAGACCAAATGTTTCATTGCAATACTAAGGTATTAAAAAATTCTTAATGCTTCTTTGTACTCTCTTGCAGGCTGTGGGATATCGAGTGTGGGGCATGTTTACGAGTACTGGAAGGCCATGAAGAGTTGGTGAGATGCATACGCTTTGATAACAAGAGGATAGTCAGTGGGGCATATGATGGGTGAGGTTATCAGTATAGTCAATGCTTTGCATTTTCCTGTCTGTCTCAGTGTCTCCCATCCTACTTTGTGCATCTTCTGTATAAATATTAGACTCTCTGTCTGTCATACTAAGAGGACCTTTTCATGGCCAGTAAGTGAGGACCATGCTACAGAGCATAGCTTTCATTCTTCTTTCAAAGTAAGTCCATGTGATTTGATGTGTGTGGTCCAGTTCTTTTGCTTGTAAGAATATCTGACTGACTCAACCTGAAACCTCTTCCAGCTCAGCCACTTGTGAGAACAATCTTTCCCATCTGTGGTTATGTCTGCAGGACCATTTGCCCTTACAGACTAGATGTCTGCACTCCCATGTGTTTCTGTTAGTTATTACCACCTGTTTTTTATGTGTTTTACTTTGTTGACAGCATGTTTTTCCCTCCCATTAAGTTCTATAAGCTTTACAAAGGGGAAATGCAAGAATCAGGTCTCAAGAGCAGGAGGATTGCTGTAATTTTCCTTAAACTGGTGCATTAGCTAAGTTGTACTAGCAGGTTTTTTTTTTTTCTGTGAATACTTGCTCTTTTATCTTTAACAGAGCCATGGTATTTGTCTATCTTTTCACCACTAGGAAAATTAAAGTATGGGATCTTGTGGCTGCTTTGGATCCCCGTGCTCCAGCAGGAACCCTCTGCTTGAGAACCCTTGTGGTAAGAGCTTTTGATAGAGGTGTTGAAAAAAGTGTGCTTGTTCAGGGCTGTCTTGAGCTGTGAAAACTCAAGTCAGTTTAGCCCCAGTCTGCAGGAACTTGAAATAATTTCTAGGGGTCTGGCTTTTTTGGGTGTCCAACTTTTTTTTTAATTTTGCAAGGTATTAATTCAAGCATTAAAAGTTAGAATCTCTGGACTTTTTACTTCACTCTAGACTTTATAACAGCTTTATTCTGTGGTTTGAAGTTAATAACTGAAGCCATTTTTGAACTCATCTTTGGAATCCATGGGCCAATGGGTTTACGTTAACCTGTATGTACCTGATGATGCAGTAGTAAGTTCTCTGAATTGTTGACATGAAATTTCTTAAAAATACTGTATTCCAAATTTGAGGGATGGGAACGAAAACACCCTTGGGATTGCTTTTAACTGCCTTTTGGGTGTTTAAAGAAAAAGCAGGTAAGGACTGAAATAGACAGTAAAATCGCCTTATGCTTAAACAGCAATTGCTGTCCACTGCTTTCTGGTGCAGGTCCGTGATGGTGTGGTTAGAATGTTATTGTGTGAGTGTTAACAACATTCACAGTCATGTTTACAGTGGCTCTGCTTGTTCTTACAATAATGTGGGAAAGTTGTGAGAAGAATGCCAGGATAGCCAAGGCCTTGGGATGGTTCCTATAAGTGTTCCTCCACCACATTCAACCCAAAAAAAAAAGGCACTGTTGCTGGGGATAAAGAAAGATTTCAACCAGTATCAAAATCTCATTGAAAAAGAAGTACTGTATGTTTTTATTTCTTAGCTTGGAAGTGTTTGGGCAGTGTTTGAGTTGGTATATGTTAGACATTTTCCTGCTGTGGCACGTGACTGTAGCTGTGCTCTAAAACAGGATCCTACCGAGGCTGTCTGATTCTCCAAAAGTGTGGTTGCCTCTCACCAGCTGGGCTGTGCTGGCTGACCTTCTGCACACTCATCAACCACCTGAACTGCTCCTGTTGTAGATTTCACTGAAGTACTTTACATCACGTTTGGTGCAGGCTGTGAGGTTACTAGGACTCAGCTCAGGTAGTAAGATCATTAAGCCATGCTACCTTTTCCAATCATGTATTTGGACCATCAGCTACAGGGTAAGAGTCCATGAGAGCTTTGGATGCCCACAGGTACTATGTTGAAAAACCTTCTTGTTAGCCATATAGAATCACAAATAGTTTTATGGTTGAAATCCAGAAATACACTTTGTCCTTGGTCACCCAGTTCCAAGCTGTGGAACAGCTCTGTGCCCATGAGCTCATATCCTGAGAGCTGAAGACTTAAGCTTGGTATTAGCAGCATTTCAGCTTCAGCCTGAGACAAATGTGTGCCTAGTAACCTGTAGACTTAATTTAACTGGTGTGATTTCCTCTGCATTTTCCAGCAGTGGACAGCCAAAGTGCCCCAGCTAATTATATTATAAATCAGAAGCGGTGGGATGGAAACACTGTAGGAATCCCAACACATGGATACTCATAAATCCCTGTTTGATAGCAATGGAGGGGGCCAAAAGCTGGGTGGGGAGCAGAGGAAGCTGTTGCAGTGCTTTTAGGACTTTTTATGACAACGGGGTGTCCTTATACCCGCTTATCCACGGTTTGGGTTTTTTTTCCTCTTCCCTTGTCCTCCAAAATTAAACCTGGCTGCACAATGAACATCATGAGTCTCCTGCTGCTTGTGTTCAATTTTCAAACAGTAGGAGGAAAGTGCAGAGATAACAAATGTTCGCTGCATGCCAGGTCCCTTCCAGTTTTGTCTTCCGTTAGCTGGAACAGTGGCCGCATGAATTTGACAGAAGCTTTCCATGAACAGAATAAGTTCACAGTTCAGCTTTCCTTATGACCTAAGCAATCCAGGTAGGGCAGCCTTTCTAGTCCATAGTGACTGGGATCAAAAAGGGAGTTTGGAAAACAGCTTTTGGAAGTACCTTTCTCTCTCTCTCTCTCTCTCCCTCCCTCCCTCCCTCCCTCCCTCCCTCCATCTCTGTGAGTCAGTGGATCTGACTGTTGTAATGATACTTTTTGGAAGAACTTCTTTACTGCTACAGCACAAAATCTGGAAAAACACTTCCCTTAAGAATAGGTGGGAAGACAGAAACTCTTAAAGTGTTTATAAGACAAATTCTAGTTATAGTTAGAAGATGAGAAAGGTTCCATTGATTAGAAATTCTGAAAAAATTATCTTAGAATCTGACTTATGTGTGCATTTATTTCCAGATAGTTTTGATTTAAAGATTCAGAAATTCACTTTAAAGCAGCTGTTGTGCTTTGTAAACTGAGCTGTATTTTTGTAGTCTTGTGCTATAACACAAAGGCTTTTCATTCAAGACCTAGAAATAATCTTTTGCCTAAATGTTTGAGAAACTTGTAGTTTTAGTATTACAGTATTTTAAGATATGTTTTCTTCCTGACCCTCAGAAGCTCCTTAAATTGTGTGAGGACTAGAGAGAAAAGTGTGTTCATGGAAGAGATAGGGCTGACCCTTGCTGCACAGTTTCTGTTCCCTTATGACCAAGGAGAAGGCTACTGCTCTTGGAGTGTTGTGAGCACCAAGAGAAAACTGGCAACACAAAAGGGAAAGCAGAGTTCATTTGCTCTCTGATATCCAGGATCCTGCCATTGCCTCCTGTTAATTATGATCTGAACTCTTGCCAAATCGTCATGCCATTTCCACTCAGCCTCGGAGCAGAATGCAAACTGCCTTTAAAGATTGCCCTTTCTAGATCATATTTTTAGAACTGCTTTGGAGGAATTACTACTGTGTCACTGAACTTTACAACACGCTCCTTAGTGTCCTCCAGGGTTAAGCTGTTTCCTCTTCAGCAATGGCAAGGATGCCAAGTCTTGAATGCAAAGTTCTCATCTCTTCCTCTGTAGCCGACTGCACCTGGGAATGCTGTAATTTCAGGAAAGAGTTTTGCCATGGAATAAGGAAGACAGTGCACCTGTCAGCCTCACCAGGTGGAATTACTTGGTGGAGGGTTTTGGTTTGTTCGGCACAATGTGTGTCTAATATTGGGATTTAAGGAGTAGTGGGACAATTGTAATGTAAACTTCCTGCAAGTTAAGTACTCAGATATGGCAAGCCCTTTTCCTTGAGATAGGGTTTAATTTATGCTCTGTGATGATGATGCAGTGTGTCATGTGAGGTTTACTGAGAAATTAACATAGCACTAAAATCAAGCCCAAGTTCATCTTCGCTGCTCCATCCCAGGTGCCAGCTAGTTTGCAAAGTAACATGCTGTGTCTCCCACTGGCATTTCAGGAGCATTCTGGAAGAGTCTTTCGACTTCAGTTTGATGAGTTCCAGATCGTCAGCAGCTCACATGATGACACCATCCTCATCTGGGATTTTCTGAATGACCCAGCTGCCCAGGCAGAATCCACTCGTTCCCCGTCCAGAACATACACCTACATCTCCAGATAAATAACACTACACTGTACCTCACACTCGCACAGGTAAAAAAAAAAGAAATAAAAAACTTTAAAAAATAAGGTGAGGCTCAAAGGTGACATTGGATGTAGTGTGAGCCTGCTGCTTGAATAACTGGCTGGGTCTGTCAGTGTTTTGCATCTTGGTTACACAGTAATTACAGTGTCCTGTAAAAGGACAGGAATGGTTCTGATACCTTAGAATAAGGAGTTTATTTTAGGATTTGTGACATGTGGTGCCTGTGACTCCCCCTGAAGAACTCCTCTTCCTCTGTCCATCACCATCAATAATTAAATCAGTTATACTGCTGTCCAGAAGGAAGAAGGGGTTTCTGCAGAGCGAGTAGAGCAGCTGCTGCCTAACAAGAGAATGCAGATGGCCTGACCCTGGGCAGTTGTCACCAGGCAGGCGGGTTTTGCCAAGAACCTCCCTCTGAAGTGATGACCATTCTCTTCACTCTGCAGCAAGCTGATTCAGGATTACAGTTTGGCTAGGGAAGGAGACACTGAGGCACAAGCACAAGCCCAGGCAAATTAAAGCGAGATGCATCAATGCGCAAAATAATTTACTGATAGGGCCTAGCCCTTGTTCTCTCTCGCATAGCATGGATGTTAAATTATTCATATCAGAGCCTGGTTGGTTTGCTCATCACCTTTTATCTTGGCCAGCACAGTGGGGGGAGGACAAAATATTTCATATGTTTGAGTCAGTTGTAGAGTGAATTTGATGCATATGAGTGAAGTGGGATAACATGATTGCCTGTGTGGGTGGGTATTTGCGCAATTACTGTTAAGAGCAGTAAACATAAGAGAGAAGAATGGCAGAAGAGCTGACAGGCTTCTGCAAAGGGGTGTCCACAGTGACATTTTCCCATGAAAATGCTCCGTCGTGGGGCATATCTTGTACCCTTTTCGGTAACTGTACAGTGATACTCTGGACCTGTCAGATCTTGATTTTGTCAAACACTGGTCAATCAGATGTTATTTTAAATCATTAAAAGGCTTAGTATGAGTGGGGTTTGTTTGGTTTGTTCTGTTTTTTGTTCCCAGGACTCATTTAAGCTGCAGTATTTAAATGCCAGGACAAAAGAACTATCCACGTAACCAATACTTGCTGAAGAGAGAGGCTCTCAGACTTGTTTCTGGAACAAAGTTGGCATGCGGTTGATCTCAGACAGGGTCTACTCAGCGCGGCTGACTGCTAAAGTGCTGCTATATCAGAAGATGACTTTTATCTTTCATGAACAGTTAACATTTTTAAACGTTGCCATCCCTTTCTTCCCTCATTCCCCTCTTCATGTTCACTCTTCCCTTTACCCCATTTGGTTCCCCTCCAAGCCCAGTCACTAATGTCCTATGAATATATTTAAGATGTTGCCAGAATGTGTTGCTTTGCTGTTAAGCAGAAGACTTGCAGCCACAGTGCATCCTGCTGAGAGTCACTTCAAGGTGGGTTGGAGGGTGGGTGGGGAGGAGGCTGCTGCTCTCAGGCTGAAATCAATATCCATTGCTAGGCCTTTGAAAAAGCATTCAGCTCTGAAAAGCAGCAGAAACACTTAAACAGCCAGACCATCACCCTCCCAACCCCAGCTTCCCTGCGGCTTTTGGCTGTTCTGACTGCAGACTTATTTTTTTTTGTGGAGAGAGGACCCTTGAAATTTGACTATTATGAGCCAAATCCATCTCTTTCCTCTCCTGCCTGCCATGCTAACCCTTTGGAAGCTGGATGTATATTGTAGTCTCCCCTTAACATCTGCTTGGCTGGAGAATGCTAGTCAATGAAAAGTTAAACTCTCTCCTGCCAAAGTCCTGAGCATGATGGACTGGGGCTGAAATCCTGTCCACCCCACCACAGGTAAAGTGTTGGCCCAGGACAGTATTTCTCTAGCAAAGGGATTGTCTGTACCATCTTCCTCCTGCTGTTCTCCCTGAAGACAGTATGTTGCTGATGGCTTATGAATCATTCTGTAAATTGGAGAAAGCTTGAGGCTGGGGTGAGAAGGAAAGCTGGACATTGCTCCTGTCTTTCCCTTCCTTCTCCCCTCAGAGAGGCTGTATCTAGGTACTGGAAGAGCTGTTAAAAACTTTTTGGAGCTCTCAAGAGCCACCCTAGAGTGGAGACACTACACAAACATTCTGGCCGTGACAATAAGACTTTGCCTCACTTGAATGAACAAATGCACACCCTGGAGATGGTGATTGAGTAAAATGAGTGTGACCCAGAGGACAATCATTGCATTTAGCAGTGACTCCAGGCCAGTTTTGCAACATTTCTGGGGCTGGTTTTGCTAGAAGGGTTTGAGGAGTTTTTTGTCTGCTTCTCTAACCTATGTACTGCATTGTGGTTTAGGGACACAGGCTGATTAGTCCTTTTGCTGATAGCTGAGATGGGTCTTTGCTTTCTGGCTGAAACTTCTGCAAATTGTCATTGTTTAGAAGGCAAAAATTGCCCTGAAGAGGAAGTACATGAGAAACAATTCTGCATGTCTCTGAACTAGACAGAGGTCTGGGGGTAAACAGCTCTCTTCATAGAGCTGGAGCGAATTGCAGCTGGCCTGCATTTAGATCAGAGAAGACTCTGTAAATCAGTCCCTGGCCATTCCAGGTTTAGGCCCAGATTTCTGCTGTAGGTCTGGAATGATCTCCACTGCTTTAGTGAGAAGTTGCTCTGATCCCACAGTAGGAAATTGAGGTCCTTTGTCTCTGGGCTGGAGAGGCTTAAACTGGCTTTGTTAACACCCTCTGAATTTGGCAGATGGGATTTTTTTATAAGCTTTTCTCATCAACTTCACTTTGCTGGGAAAGCAGTTGCATTGTTTCTAATTGCTTGGGATGTGCTTTTTCCACCAGTGAAATCTAGCAAGGAGCTGGTCCTAGAGTCCCCGAAGAGCAGTCCAGAGGGCTTGAATAATTTAGGTGACAGCTAAGACAGATGAGAAGGCAATGAAGTTAGGGAGGAGGGCAAAGCTGGTTCTTGGGGAGTACCTAGTGCATTTCCTGAAGCATGTGGGCAGCAGTGTTGAGCATCTCAGAACATGTGATGACACTCCTCTTTTCTGTTTGAACTATTACTGTAAAAGAGTCAAAACAGGTTACTAACAACTCTGTTCGGGTAACAGTGACAGAGTTGCTTACCTCTGCAGAGTCATAAATGAGTTCTGAGTCACAATGTTTATCCACAACTAATTTTGGCACTACTTTTTAAGTTCAGGAAGGCTGTTTTGGCTTTCAGATGGCTTTACCTATCATGAATATTGCAGTCCCAAAGCCAAAGTGACAAGGGAGCAGAGAGAATCAAAGTTTACATCCCAAACTTTGTTGAATTCAAGTTCTGAGTCTTAATACTATTTGAACACTGTTCCTCTAAGTTCAGCTATTAAAAGGTCTGCAGCATGGCTGCATATCAGCAGGGGTTTATGTGACCTTGGGTGAAAATTTAGTAATTATTTTCCTCAGTTTGGTCTTCCTCTATCTTTTCCATTTCTGTTCCTGTAGAAAACAATGATCTGTTACTCCAGCTACTGAAGGCTGCAGAACTTCCTAATATTTTAATTACATCTTTTTGGCCAACACTTATTAGTATGTGTTGTATTTTTGCTAGTTGAGAGAACTTGGGAAAACTGGCATGATTTCTCCATCTGGTCAGAAAGTACAGCCAAAACACTGGCAGACTGGCTAGCCAAACACAAGAGACGCCACCATTGTAAATTGTCCTTGGTTGTCATAGCCCTGCTGCTCTGTGCTGTTATTCTGTTGGGTCTTCAAAGTATGGTACCATACTTTGTATTCTGCTGTATAGAGCTGTTTAAGGTACATTTAGCAAGCAACTGCTGAAATCCGTTTTTGGCACATGGTAAGAAAGGTGTGTCACCCTCAAGAAGGGACTGTGTGTGAGTATTTCGAAGACGACTGCAGAAGGGTGAGGATTCCTACCCCACTCCCTGAGTTGTACAAATTTTCTGATAGCTAAGAAGGAAACTGAAGTTAACTGATCTAACTTGAACTTGAAACTGCCACAGCCTGACATTTGGTGGCGTTTATTGTGCACCCAGGGAGGAGCAATCTGGTGAGTAGATCTCCCAATGTCAGAAGAAAGTGGCTTTTTCAACCTCCCTTCCCTTCCCGTAGGATATGTGTGCATGTGTGTGTGAGTGTGCAAGAGTGCATGTGAGAGAGAGGTTTCAGTATGAACAAGATGAATAATCCCTCAACCAGATTGGAGTAATTGCAGAGTTTATAATGAAAATTACTAGAACATGCCTGCTGAAAGGAGATAATAAAGGTCTGGAAGTGTCTGTGGGCTTTAAGTGTTGCACATCACTTTGAAATGAAATACCTCTGCTGCGTAGAGATCGGCACTTCTCCCACAATTAGGAAGCTCATGCTGGCCTTCCACCTTGGATTATGGGATAGAAAGTACTGGAGGTGTGGGACAAGCTGTTGTGGCCACACCATCTCCTGCGTGTGACTCCTTTGCAGTAGGGCACAGTTTTGCTGCAAATATTTCTTGTCCTCAGAGGAACACAGCTTGCTTTCAAATATGCAAATAGAAAATGGCATGAAGGAGTTTGCAGTGAGATAACTTCTACAGTTGTCTCCTCTGGAGCAGCTCCTTCTGCTCCCTGTTAACATTCAAGGACAGACATCCACTGTTGGAACGGAACGATTCAGGTGACAAGTTGAGGAGTCTGTGATCATCGAAAATATTGAAATGCTTTACACTTGTTTCTAAACTGGAAGCTGACTTGGACCACCATGCTCTACCTACCCACCACCTGCTCCTGCTCCAAAGGATCCTTTTTTCTTAATTTTGTTTTGAACACTGAAAAAGCTGGAGAGTATCATGCACATTTCTCCACTCCCATGTATGTGTATCTTCCCCTTCCATATGTCCCTTCCTCAGTCTGAGCAGAGCTCTAGGCTTGGTTCTGAGTTTTTTGGCATCCTGGCTCCAATGGGAAGCACCTCTCTGGGTTGGGCTCTTGCCTAACTTTGTTAGCTTCCTTTAACATGATTTTAGATCTGCCTTTTGTGGCTTATTATTCCTTGATTTCACTGGGAAAGGGCAATATATGCATTTAATAAACCACAAATACTAGCAGCTCTTCTTAGCTAGGGAAGGGAACAAGAAGGACTGCCCAGCCTTCCTACTGCAGGCTTGCTCTTAACTATGGGAGGAAAAGGAGGAGATAACCTGAGTGGTTAAAAACTATAGGGGGGTGTGGGGATGGAGATGGATCTCTGCAAAAGTGGGGACAGTGCTAAAAATAGATCTTGTAGCTTGTGCACTCAACTAGGAAGAATGAAGGTTTGCCATGATCAGAAGTCATCAGGAGGTGATCAGATAAGGCCTCCAACTGTTGAACTTGTCAGTTGATGGCCTTTTTAGGATGAAGTGGAGGCATAAGGAGAAAGTGATAGTCTAAACTATACTTGGCAGGAGAAGAATGAACTTTGCCAGCGTCTCCAAGTGGCATGCATGATGCATTTGACATGCTGAGCTTTGCCCTACTGTTCCCCTCAAAGTGATAAGCAGCAGCTTCTCAGAAGGAGAGGGGAAACAGCAAGTGATCCAGCTGTCCTCAGAGGAGGTCTCCATATGAAATCCCTCTATCCTGCTGGCAGATACCTACTGGGTTGGTTGGCATGAGGGGGTCACAGTCTTTCTGCCCCTGCTTTTAATTCAGAGACAGGAGCAGCAGGTCCCTTGGGTATGTTCCTTCTCTCAAATCCCAGTAGTGGGTTGAGAGGAATGGCTGCCTGCTGGGCATTTGGCTTCCCCTCCTTTCTCCCCTTGCCCCATTTTTTTTAAAGATGAGATATAGCCAAACTGCTGGACAAAATCTCCAAAGCAAATCCCCACGGGGGAGCCTTTGCACATTGCCAGAATAGATCATCCTTTGACTGGTCAGAAAACTCTTCCTATGACTTTGTGCTTGTTCCCAAAGATCACTGGGCTTCCACATACCTTGTCCAGCAGATAACCCATGGGAGTTGGCAACACTGGTTGATCCTTAGGGATGGTAAGGTGATACTCTCAAAATCAGAGGGATTCTGATGTACATGGATGTCCAGCAAGCCCTCTATAAACAACTCCTAAATAAGTTCCTTTTTATAATAGCCTGTCACCCTAAAAGACACCGTGATTTCTGCTCAAGCAGGAGCCAAGTGCAGCTGTAGCCAGAAAATGAGCATGAAATACAAGTCTTCATCACAGAGCAGCTCTGCTCATATCTGCACAATGAATAAGTTTGTTGCCTTCACAGGGAAAGTGTTTTAACCTCCTGGCACTCGAGTGCTGGTTTACATCTGAGCAGAACTCCACGTGCAGGAGGCAGGCCAGTGGGCTGTCTGCAGTGGCTTTTACAAGGAGCTACCTGTGAGAATTTTTGGGCAATTCAGTGTGAAAACTTGGAGCTGCTTTTGAGTGTAAAACTTTGCTTTTGGCTACTTTGTCTTTATCATGCGAGGCACTGCAGGGCTTAGCCTAGCCCCAGTTTTAGCATGGCAGCACAATAGTGTGGACCTCAACGAAGTGTATTGTCCCCTTTCTTCCCATCATTTTCCATCACTGCATTTAAGAGAGCGGCATGCCTGCCAGGCCAGCCTGTTCTGTATTACTCTGGCCTGCTCAGGCTGAGGTGGCTGTGGAAGTGGGAGAGGTGAGAAAGAACGTGGTTTCTCCAGAGTTTTCTGTTTGTTACTCTGCTATATTTGTTATCTGGATTCTTAAGTAATGAGTGCTTTGAATTTTGTGATTATGTTACGGTGATGTGTAGTTAATGTACTAATGTTCACTTGAGCTAGGATCATGGTAACAGTGTGGTTTGTTTTTTTTTTTTTTTTTTAACTGTTCAGAAAATAACTTAAATACAAAGATTAAGCTGTGAATCTCTCCTGTTTTCCTTTGGGGGGGGGGGGGGAGGGAGACACTGTCAAAATACCAGTCCTGTATCTTCCTTGAGCCCCATGTGTGTGAGTCACTCTTCTGCTACACAAGTACTGTACACAACATCTGCATGAAGCTTTGCCCCAAACCTGAGGTAGATGCAGTTTCACAGGACACACAGTCTGCAGTAGCCAGTCCCACCGCAGAGCTGCTGTTCTTGGATGAATGCAGCATAAAAGACTGCCCTGGCAGTCAGAAAAAAAAACACGTACTCCTAAAACCACAGCATACTTTTTAATTAACACTCTCTCCATTCATAGTTAATGGCCTCTGGCTGGGGCAGATGAGACTGCCCTGTAAGCCAGAGAGTGGATGTGACTGATAGAGAAGAGCTGGAGCTGTCCTGCCCATTAAAAAAAGTGTGGGGGGAAAGCTGTAAAGATTTTGTGTTTTTCTGGGTACTGTTGCAAGATCCTGGTAGGAGAAGCACAAATTTGTTTTATAAGCTAATCAGAATCCTGCTGTTCAATAATGAGTGAGTAATTGACATATCGCAGCACTGCCATGCAGTTCCATGGCTGGGGATGCTGCCGTGCTTACGGCTCACCCGAATCAGAATGCAAGCACCCTTGCCCTCAGAATACCTTCCTCTTAAAAGTGCTCCTTGGATAGCAGCCTTGGATCTTTCCATTTTATTTAACAGCCCCTTTTAAAACAAAGGCCACCGCAGTTTTAAGATCCTGACTCCAGGGGTGGTCAGAAAACAAACAAACCCCTGCACTCCCGACATCTCTCTCCCTGCTGGCTCCATTCTTGGGAGCCAGCGGGGGACTGGAGATTGTGAAGGCTCCTGCTTTTCTGAAGTGCTGGGAGCAGAATTCTTGTCACTTCCAATCTGCATCTCTCCTTGTGACAGAGTTCCCAGCAGTCCCCTGCTTTATTTGGCAAGGCTTTGGTGTTTATGTGTATATGTTTGTGTGCACACACATTAATATATATTTTACATACATATATTTATAAAAAATATGTAAAGTATATCTATCTTTACACATTTTAACCTTTTCTGTTCCCTCTCTGCTATTTCCTCCCATCCAATAGATTTGGTAGAGCAGTTGCAGTGACAGGTTTCATCCATTGTTTTGGATTGGTGTGTAACACAAAATGCAGCTTGATTTTAACAACCTGTGAGTACACACAAATGAGACCCCTTCCATACCCACAGTCCCAAGCGTGTGTGTACCCAAACAAAACACATACTGCCTGCTCCCATGAGAAACAGGTTCTTCTTGTGGGCTATTTGTAGATGTTCCTTAGGTAGTCCTTCCCCTTCTTCTCCTTGATGTTTTAAAGATGAGAATCGGGGTCTTTATTCCAGATTTCTAGGACTAGGACTGCTGCCCTGCAGGGCATGAGCTGGAAGACTTCTTTTAGGAAATCTGGACTCTCATCCAAAGCCTCAAGCACTAAAGAGAGTCTTTGAGAAAGAAAAGCAATCCCAGTTGTAAATTTCCACTGGAAAAGAATGAGCAGCTTATCTTAAATAGATTCAGTGGTTAATTACCCTTTCTGTTTAAAAATGTGTGCCTTATTTCCACTTCAAATGAAGGAGGAAAGTAATGTTTGCTACAGCTTCAAATTAACAGCATTTGCTCAACCTACAGCTTTAAAATGAAATCTTCTCTTGTTTGGTGTTTTTTTATTGTTATCTTATATACATGCTTTCAAGAGTATAGTAAGGTACTTTCTGGAAAGGGGGAATTGGCCAGTTTAGATTAGCTAGGCTAGAAAGAATGTAATTCTTACAATAATTGTTTAGGATGAGTTTAGCAATTGAAGAGGATGGTGAGCTCTCAGGAGAGGAAGCATTGTGCCCAAAGAATCAAAAAGCCCTAAACAGACAGACATGGTGTAATGCTGCTGTGGATTTCTGTGGGTGAGCTGTCTGTCTGTCCTGTGGGTAAGGGCTGTGCCTGGCTCCAGAAGTGTTCTGGCCCCTTTTGTTCCACAGCACTGTGTGGCACAGCTCCCTGTGCAGTGGCACACATGTCAGTGCCCAGGATATGGAAATTACTCAGTTTTTTGCGGGAATAAGATGCCACTCCTGGTCTTGAGAGTTCTGGATAGCCGTGCTTTTCCAAGTGCTCAAGTTGCTCCACAGTCAGCACATATACACTGCCCAGGACCCTGTCCCAGGAGGGGCTGCTGGAGGAGAAGCCAAGAGAGGAAAAAGAAGCTGCTGCTTGTGCTCTCCTGTGCAATGGGCTGCAGCCATCATAGATCTCAACATGACCCCTTTGCCAGCTGATCCGTACCAGCACTGCATGTCTGTGAGTACCAGCCACTTTGCTTTACCCTAAGAGAGCTCAGATACACATTCATTATGTCTCCAAGAGAGATCTCCTTGTTTCACATCCCATGTTACCTTCCCATCCTGAGCTTTCTCTCCAAAATTATTTGCTGACATGCACCTGGCTGGTTAGGAGCAGCTAGAATTCTCCAAACCCACAGAGTGATTGCTGAGCTGTGGGGCTGATCAGCAGGGGACCACCAAAGTTGGATAAGGAATATGACCATGAAAACCTAGGCTTGGAAAGGTCTCACCTGTACAGGTAAATAGCCTGCCTGCAAATGGAGAACAGCCAGATGGGCTTTCTGGTGCAACAAGGCAGAGACAGCAGCCTGAGTAGTGCTTTCACTGGAGACAGCACTGATTTCCTTCTGGAGGCCACTGTGGTTTGAAGAAACTCAAGCCCCTGGTTAACATCACACAGCTGATGTATCCAAAACTCCCTGTCCCATGCCCAAAGCAACCTGCTGGTGTTTACAAAGGCAGATCAAGGAAAGCTGCTCCTCCAAGGGGCAGTAAGGCAGGGAGGCTGCCAGACCATCTCCATTTCTGCAGTGTCAGCTCCATAAGGGCAGCCCTGGCAAACTGCTCTGACCTTCGGAGCAGCAGCGATGTCTGTGAGCAGCTCTGCCCGTGCTTCAGAGTTCCCTCTCCTCCAGCAGAGGGAAAGGGGTCAGTGGCTGCTAAACAGTGCATCTTCTTGCCTTTGTATGAGCTGCTTATTTCTTCCTTGTGGAATTTATCTAGTTTGGACTAGATAGTGCTGGGCAAACCCCCAGGACCAGCACTGAAGACCACATACTTTCCAAAGGAATTCTAGCTCATCTTGAAAAGGGGGACAGACCTTCCAATGGGGAGCTATCAGCTCAGGGGAAGCCCTGAGGTCTCCCAACTGCTTCTCCATCCTCCTGGCCTCAGCAAATGCCATCACTCTGTGCAGGATGTGGGCTGGGACCAGCTCCACCTGCTGCTCCGCCTCTCCCGGTTCTGGGTTTCTTTGCATGCTCCAGGCGCTGTGTGTCAGATGCCTTGAGGAGAGGAGATGTGTGAGCATCCCATGACAAGGAGTGCTGGGACAGGGACAGCTCCAGTGCTGTGTCTGGAGCCTTGGGGCAGCAGCGAGACAAGAGGGGGCCAGGAGCTCTGGGAGTGACGATGGGTGGGGATAAGGGTGGTTATGGCCTCACAGCCACTTTCCCAGTCACGGGGGACATTTTAGCCAGGGCTTCCTTGCATGGAGGCAGGGGAGGAATGCCTGTAAAATGTGGAGAGAAGCTCCCTTGCAGCCCAGAGCAGTGGCTGTTTTTCACCAGCCCTTGTCTGTCATGTGCCACCATCACCAGGTCACGTCACAGGAGTGTCTGTAATTAACCCAGCCCCCTGGTGATCCTTAATTGGCACTCCAGGCTTTCCTCCTCCCGCTTCTTGCCCCACCACGAGTTTCTCACCTCTACATCTACTGCTAAGCTCTACTGCTGGGAACCAATGACAATAACCCGTATTTAGTCCTTAAATCAATGCAGCAGCCAACCCCTGGGTTGTAGCTGTGTCCTGAGGATGTCCCTGCTTGGCCGCAGCATCAAGGTGTGTGGCAGGAGGAGGGGCTGTGGCTGCAGGGATGAGCATGGGGCTTGGGGACGGGTATGGGCTTTAGTTCAGAGGACCTGGGAAGCTCTAGAAGGGTTTTTTGGTAGGTACTTGCTGCAAGAATACCAGGATGGGGGAAGAGATGGTTGCTGCTGTTTCCTCTTTCCAGTGCTCTTTCCAGAGACCACTGGACACATTTAACCCCCCCATGTGCTGCTCCCAGAGATGAGCCATGTACTTGAATGACCAGAGTTGGAGCATGGCTGCAGGACATAGCATAGCCTGGCTCGTCATCCTGTCCCAGGTGTGCTGCTTTGCCCTGCCTTAGCAAGGGCTTGGGGTGAGTCTTGGGCATGTTTAGGGCTGCCCTGCAGCACTGCAGGTGTTTTGGACATGGCTGGGACCCACAGGCTGCATGTTTTCTTGCCAAGTCACCTCACCCATGGGTATGTCCAATAAAATGGATCTTCATCCTGCTGCTCTGGGAATGAACTAGGACCATCCCCAGAAGGACTGTGGCTCCTACAGGTCTCCTCCTCTGTGGCCCTCTCACCAAGGTCTCTGCAGTCAGCCAGCACACCTGCACAAAGATAAAGGTAATGCCCTGATCCAGATGTGGAGAAACTGAGTCTGGACAAGACACAGGAACTCTTGAGCAGGGGCCAGCCCTAGGAAAAGCTGAACACTGTCAGGCTGGAAAGGGCTGGTGGCTGGGGGAGAGGGCCCGATGCTTTCGGGAAGAGCTGGAGGCTCCTGTGGAGGGAGGAGACCTGAGCTGGAACATCCTCCGTGGGAAAATGTGGTGCACGGACTCTCCCACACCCCAGACAGCCAGGCTGGGGCTGGCACGGCAGGCATGGGGGTGCCCACGGGGCTCTCCCAGCTCTGCTCTGCTTTCCTGGCCCCGCGGGACCGTCCTGCGTGGGGCCAGCCTGTCGGGACCTGACCCTTTTAAGCCCTTGGAGCTGTTGCCAGCCGTGGCTTAGTGGGGTCCCTATCCTTTCAACTGGCTGTTCGGCAAATTAAGAGCTTGCTATTAGGCTGCTAATTAAAGGCACTTCATTAGCAGCAGGGGAGGCAGCTCCTGGCCGCAGCAAAATTGGATTCCTCTGAGCTGCCATGAGCCGAGTCTCTCCTCTCTGGGGCTGGGGGCTGTGCCCCTCCGTGTCCGGGGAAGGCAGCTGCCCCGAGCCACGGCCGTGGGCTACCAGCCTCCTTCCGAGCGCAGGGGATGTGGCACGTCTATCCCACGGTGGGAGAGGGGCCAGAGGTAATCGGGGCGTTGGGTGATGGGGGGCCGGCCGCCGGCCTCGGGCATGATGCAGTGATGTTGCCCCACTTACGGTTCCCGGGGTCACTCCCGTTTAGGGGGGACATGTGAGAGGTCTCAACAGTGGCAGAGCACCACGTCAGTGGTTCCGCTGTCCCCACGCTGGGCCGTGACCCCTCAGCGGGCTGGGCAGTGCGGAGGTGCTGCCCCTGCCCCCGGCGAGGGGAGAGGCTCCCGAACTCCTCCTCCGGCCGCTCAGGCGCCTCCAATGAGCCCCGGGGGCGTCGGGGCTGCCCTGCTCTGCCTTCCTTTCCCTTACGCCCTCCTTCTTCTATCTAAAAATGGGAGAGACCAGCCAGGCCTCCGGACCGGGGCTGCCTTCCTCCCCCTCTCCTTCCCCTCTCTCCCCGCGCTCCGCCTGCAGCCTCGCCCCACCGGTCGGGAAAGGGACTCCACGGCCCGGGCGGGACATCGCTGGGGTGAGCTCCCTGCGGGCCGGGAGGGCTGCCCCATCCCTGCTTCCCGTCTGCCTTACGGTGTCCCTGTCCCCCTCTAGCCCCTGGCCTGACATCCCCCTCCTCTTTTTCCCAGCTTGGGATTCCTGGCGGGATTAGGGGAGATTTGCCGTGCGTGAGCCGGGAGCTGCTGGGTGCTATGAATCCGGCTACTGTGCGGGGGATGTTGCGCGGAGGGCCGGACTGTGGGTGCTGGGGAGCGGGGCTGCTCCCGGGGGACGCAGGCTCATCCCATGTCCCCACCCTGCAAGCCCCGTCACTCCGGGGACATTCACTGCTCAGGTTTACAGCACCCAGGGCTGTCCTTGCAGCTGGGGGTGCTCCGGATGCTCCTGGGCACCCCATGCTGGGTCAGGGCTGCAGGGTGGCTGTTCCCCCGCAGCCACCGGCTCCTCGCAGTAAGGACCCCCAGGAGCCGGAGCGGGAGACAAAGGTGTTGGAGGGGGCGAGGGTTCAGGAGGTGGTTGCATGTGGTGTTTTGGATGGGACCTTCCGCGGGGACCTTTCAATGGTGTTGGGCAGCTCGCAGCAGCATCATTCGGCCGCTCCATTGAGGTAGGGGGAGGGGTGTCCCGCCCTTCTCCACCAGCCCCCTTCTGTCTGCTGCCCCTCCCAGCTGGGGGCAGGCGTGCCCGGGTTACCCTGGCTGGGTTACCGCCACGGTCAAAAACCTCACACCACAGCCACAAGACCAGCCACGGGGAAGCAGGATCAGCTGGGCTGAATGCTGGGCACCGACATGAAGCAGTGCTCAACGCAGGATTCCATTGCACTGGGGTCTCTGCTCTGGGCCAGGGTCATCCCTACTGGACAAGGCGCAGTGACCCAACACAGTTCATGACACTTTGGCTCCTGGATCTCTGTCCAGGGCTGTGCTGATCCTTCCTCCTCTTTCCCAGCGTCTCACCTTCCCCCTGCTGTCTGTCACCCTTCTGGTATCATTTGGCTCCTCCATGCTCTATGGCTACAACCTTGCTGTGATGAACTCACCGGCAGAGGTAAGGGATGAACAACCTCTCTGGGAGCAGGGAAAACGGCTTTGTATCCCTCTCTTGGAGGGTGAAGGGGTTGCTGTCCAGCAGCCCCACATCAAAACACTGGCATTTTCCTTGAGCAGTCACCCAGAGAGGAATGGCATAGGAGGGACATCAGAGTCCATATTCATGTACACCAAACTGGTCCCCCAGGAAGGCAGGGGCTGGAAAGCTGCCCACAACATCCCTCTTCCAGCTTGAGCTCTGTCTGTGGTATCTCTAAATTGTCCTTAAGCCTCTCAGTGCTGAGACGTGCTGAGCAGCCAGACCAGCGCATCCCAGTCATCTGCAAGCATGTTCTATATCTCCTTTAATGCTGTTAAACCCATGGTGCTGTCTCTATAGATCCTGTCTTCCCTTGTCTTCCCCTTTCTGCCAGCACATCTGGTGCCTGTGTGTGTCTCTGCCCTGCAGCACATAAAGGCTTTCTACAATGCCACGTGGTCCCAAAGGTACGGACATGGACTGGCCCGTGGCCCCCTGACCCTCCTCTATGCCCTGACTGTCTCCGTCTTCGCCCTGGGTGGCCTGGTGGGCTCCTTGCTGGTGGGGATGCTGGTGGAGCGGTACGGCAGGTAAGGGTGTCACACCATGGACCAGGGTGGTTGAGAGGTGGGATGGGGCTGGAGAAGCTGCCCTGTTGCTTGTGCCTGCCAGGAATGGAGCTCTGAGCCGCAGCGCTCTCCTCGTCCTCCTGGCCGGCGGCTTCATGGGCTTCAGCCGGGAGCTGGGATCCCCTGAGATGGTGATCATCGGCCGCTCCATCACGGGGCTCCACTCAGGTGGGTGCTGCCTGGGCTGTGCACAGCCCTGTGCTCAGGCCCCTACAGCCATTCCCAGGGGATGGAGAAGGCTTCATATTCCCCAAAGGCTCTGTGGAGGTGTTCTCTGGTACAGCCAGGGCCACCTCCCCAAGGCCTTGGAGTCCCCACTGTGAATGATGCTGGGCATGGGAGGAGATGGAGCAAGGGTCTGGCCAGGTACCCTTCTCCCCACTGCCTCTGCCATCCCAGTCCCTCCTGTGCCTCCCAGGTATCTGTCTCAGTGTGGTGCCCCTCTACCTGGGAGAAATCGCTCCCAAGAACCTGCGGGGATTCCTGGGCCTCATGCCCAGCTTCTTCATCTGCCTGGGGGTTTTCTCTGCCCAGGTCCTGGGCCTCCCGGAACTGCTGGGCAAGGTGAGCACAATACCCAAACCCACACATGCTGGACCCTGCTCTGCCCTTCCAATGATACATCCCATTTCAACTCCTCTCAGGACAGGTTCTGGCCCCTTTTCCTGTCAGTGGTGGTTGTTCCTGCCTCTCTCCAGCTTCTGCTGCTGCACTGCTTCCCTGAGAGCCCTCGGTACCTGCTGATAGAGAGAAATGATGTCTGTGGGGCCACCAAAGGTGAGGAGATATCCTGGGGTAGACTGACTCTGTAAGGTGCTGGCTGCTTCTCCAAGGTCTTCCAAGACCAAGGTGCATCCTCATGGTGTTCTTCCCTACCAAGACCTGACAGCCCACCATAGTCCTGATGGTTCAGCCCTTCTGTCCCACCTGGTTGTGCTACAGCATTTCCACAGTGCCCAGCACTGTGGTGTGAGGCTTCTCCCCACTTCCTATGTATGCTCAGCCCCATAGCGGGGCTGCTGGGGAGGCCGAGTCAGGGTAGAACCAAGCCCCAACCCTGTGCCCTACCTGTGAGCATCCACCCTGTGCTGGGGACACACATCCATGGCTCCCCCCTCTCTCCACAGCACTGCACCGGTTTCTGGGGACCCCCGATGTACAGGACGTGATCAAGGAGATGAAGGAGGAGCAGCAGTCGCTCTCCTCCATGGAGATGGTGTCGGTCTGGCAGCTGCTGCGGGACCGCTCTGTGCGCTGGCAGACGCTCTCGGTGGTGGTGGTGAACGCTGGCATGCAGCTCTCGGGGATCGATGCCGTAAGCCCCGCGTGGTCCTCGCCCCGGGACACGGCTCTGCAGGCCTGAGCTGAGACCCAGCAGCTCCTTCCATCGAGTGCCTCACAGCTCCATGCCCTGGCTCATGCTGTGTCCCCTCCTTGGCAGATCTGGTTTTACACCAACACCATCTTCGAGAACACCGGTATCCCCGTGTCC
Organism: Lanius collurio; assembly: GCA_020086605.1. NCBI lineage: Eukaryota > Metazoa > Chordata > Aves > Passeriformes > Laniidae > Lanius > Lanius collurio. The sequence continues at coordinate 20,335,814 of JACBWW010000010.1, read as the reverse complement.
CAGATCCCCTACACCACTGTGGGCACCGGCGCCATCGAGATCGTTGCTGGGCTGATCGGGGTGAGTGGTGGACGGACAGATGGACATGGCCCCTCCATGCCAGAGCCCTCTTGCCAGCTCCCAGCACCATCAAGCAGGGGGCACAGAGTGGACCCCCAAATGTCACCTGTGCCACAGAACAGCCCCTTTTCTGGGGGGCGAAGTATTTGGTATGGAAATGGGGATACAAGATGGGATGAGACAAGCTCAGTTTAGGAGTCAAATCTAGGAGTGGTGGGATAATTTTAGGGGAGCAGGGAGGTTGGGGAGAGATGGCAGGTGAAGAGCAGGTTGGAGATGATAGAGGCAACTAAAAGTTCCTTCTGGTCTCATTTTCATTGTCCCTCTGTTAGCAGAGCCACATGTCTCCATTTCCCCCCTAGCCAATCATTGGCCTGGCCCCAGGCTAACAGCCCTGCCCCCCCCCAGCCAGCCCTCATTTAGCTGGAGAGTTAGCACCGGGCCAGGCAGATTTATGGCCCTTGTCCCATCTGCAAGTGTCACCCAGGGCCAGCCCAAGCCACCTGGCACTAAATCCACTCTCTGACAATTACAGAGATGGATGGAGGTAGCTGCTCCCAGAAAACAGAGAATGAGCTGCTCCCCTCTCCCATAGCCCCATCTAGAACAGAGTGGGGTCCCCTATGAAGGGTATAACCCCTTTCTCCCCTCCCCTGTCTGTGGGGTTGTCCCAGCCCCCCGGCAGTCGCCCAGCACAGAGTCAGACTGCTTGGGAGCAGCCCCATAAATGGCCCCCAATGGACATGCTGAGATTGGTTATAAAATTACAGGCATTTGTTCTGCTGTCAATACCCTGCCTGCTCCCGCTGCCGCCGCACTGCCTGCCCACACCCTGCTGTGCCCACTGCCCCACAGACACCCCGTGTCCAGCCCAGCACCTCCACCTGGCACCCTGGTTTCAGGGTCACCCCAGCCAGCCCCAACCCCAATGGGGCTCTGTGGGACCCATCTCCTGCCACATGCATGCTCACCCCTGGCGCTTTCCATGCCTCAGCCCCAGCCCTGGAGCCCTGAGCTGGGGTTGCCCCTGATCCGCAGATGCCACCGGGAGTATCCTCCCACCTTCAGCTGGATCTGGGGTTCAGGGGTTCTCCCATCCACCTTGGAGCTCCCCAACACCCTGTCAGTCTCTGGTCTCCCCTGGCAGTGCTTCACCATCGAGAGGGTGGGCCGACGGCCCCTCATCATCACCGGCTTCTGTGCCATGGGTATCTGCTCAGCTGGCATCACCGTCTCCCTGCTGCTGCAGGTAGGGCCTGGCCACTGCCACCCCCTGGGCCATTACTGGGGATGGGTGATGGAGGGATGGGTGTCATCCTGGGGGAGGGAGCATGCATGGAAACAAGAGGTGAGCTGGCTCTTCCAAGTCATATTTTCCCTTCAAAGTTAAAAAGAAGGTAAATTTAGCGCACCAAGAACAACAACAAAAAAAAAGAAAACACAAATCCATATGAGAAAAATCCTGCTGCTTTGGGTAGCTTTTTTGCAGAAACAGTTGTTCCCAGGAAGGCAGCTCTGAAATGCCAGCACAGGTGGAGGGTCCTTCTCCTGCTCTCTGCTTCCAGAGGATGCTCCCATTGCTCTGGGGATACTGCAACATCATGAGCTGCTGAGCTTGGCTGAGGCTGACTCTCACCAGCTTTGCCAATGTGTCCTGTGTGGCCACTGTCCCCAAGAGCCAAGGGCAGGCATGAAGCCGTGTCCCAGGGATGCTGGGTGCAAAGCTCAGGACCAGCCCCAGCAGCATCCCCAGCCCAATGTCCCCTCGCAGGCCACCCTGCCCTGGATGCGCTATGTCAGCGTTGCCTGCGTGGTCGGCATCATCACTGGCTTCTGCATGGGACCAGGTGGGTCTGGGGCAGGGGGAGTGGGGAGCAGTGGGGTGGGAATGGGGGCACCGGGGGACTGGTAGAATTTGCAGGCAGGTGACAGAACCTGAGCCCTGGCCCCTTCCCCATGGTCAGGCCCTGGTTTATGAGGCTGTACCTCCAAGTGAAACCCCACCACAAACCCCTCCAGCCCCACACATCCCCAGGGCACACTCTACCTCCTCCTCCTGGGCCATGCTCCAGGGCCAAGCAGAGTGAAAGCCCTCACAGCCTTCCCCAGACTTCTGTGGAGACATCACTGCTCCCATCGCGGTGCAGCTGATGAGAATCATCCTGCCCCTAACTGAGTGCAGGCTCCAACAGCCAGGAGTGAAACCTGGACTGGTTTACCCAGTTGATGTATTAGCAGAGCTCTTAACAGATCTATAATTCATCCTCAGCCCAGACTTTATTCACTGTAATTACATCTTTAATTAGGATTTTAATGGCTCATTGTTCACAAACAATGATGAATAGGAGTTTTAAAACAAAAAAAAATACATATCTCTGTTCTGGGCGAGCTGTGAGTAAGAGTCCGTCAGGGGCTCCACTTCTCCCTCACTTCTTACACTTGTTTTTTGGTTCATCTTTTCCATTCATTTATAAAGGGGTCCAGCCAGCCCTGTGTCCGGCAGCTGGGACCCCAGGCATGTCACCATATCAAATACAACCCCTCTCCAGATTCCTGTGTGTCTTGGAATGTACTCTGGACCTCAGATCCTGCCCCCCAGTACAGGGACAGTCCTGAGACCCAGGGCTACCACCCCAGTGACACTTGGCTGGAGAAGCTGAGTCCTTCCAGGAGAAAGAGTCAACCTGTGTCCAGTTTTCAGTCCATTTACAAGTTGGCTTGGGAAGTCACTTCCCATACATCCTGGGATTTTTCACCATACATGGGAAAAGCAGGTTGGAAAATGGCATTTCTGCGTCCTGCAGGAAATTCTGATGCTCAGACAAGTGATTGCTTCTTTCCTTCCTAAATCAGCCACAGTGGCAGCAGAAGCTGATTGATAGAAGGAAGTTTTCTAAACTGTTTTGATCAAGGGAGTCTGGAAAGGGCATTATGGAGGGTGCCAGGAAGATGTTTCTCTATGCCTGAGGTCTCTGTGAGATTTAATGTATCAGCATTTAGAAACATTTTTGGAAAATGAGGATCCACCTTTATTTTGACTCAGTCTGAAACTTCCCAGTCATGAAACTTGTGGAACTGGCCTGAGCACCCAGCAGTGTGCTACTGTTGCATGTCAGGGGGACATCACCCACCCCCCAAGACATATCCCAAAGGGAGAACAAGGGCAGGACATGTTGCACTGCACTTCCTGTCTCCTCCAGCTCTCCCAGCACCACCAGTTTGAACCATGAGTCTTGGTGGGCTCCAGCTCTTTGGCCACAGGTGGGCAGAATTTGTTGGCCCCAGGGATACTGGAGCCAGCCTGTCCCCCATACCCTTGGTCTGTCCCCTCCCTCTGCAGCCGGTGTCCCCTTCCTGATGACAGCTGAGCTCTTCATGCAGTCACACCGCCCGGCTGCCTACATTGTGGGGGGCTCTCTCAACTGGCTCTGCAACTTCACTGTCGGCTTCATCTTCCCCTTCTTGCAGGTACCAGTCCAGAGGGGCCCTGGGAGATGGAGGGAATGGCCCTGCTGCTCTCCCAGGAGGGGGTGCCAAGTCAGGGATGTCTGTGCTCTTGGCTCAGCTCAGTGCTGGCCAGAGCCAGTCCAGGGAAGGGTGATGAGAGGGGACATGCCCATTTTGGGATTGCCTGACTCTCTGCCTCATCCTTCTCTTGTCCCCAGATGTCAGCTGGTGCCTTTTGCTACCTGGTTTTCTGTGGTGTGTGCCTGCTGGTGGCCCTGTATGTCTACCTTGTCATCCCCGAGACCAAGAACAAAACCTTCATGGAGATCAGCCACATCTTTGCCACGCGCCGCTCCGTCCTCTCGGTCCCAGCCCATCTCATTGGGATGATGAAGCTCGATGGCTATGGGACTTTGGAGAGCAGCTCCCTGGAGGGCTCAGGCTCCAGCCTGCCCTGATCTGAGTGGCCTGGGGGGTGTGGAGATGGTGGAGGAGGCACAGGGTTGGGGAAGGATGTGGGGGCCAATTTGTTCCAACCTGGTCATCTCTGGGTCTCCCAAGACATCTCTCCATGGCACAGCCTGTGCCCAGGAGGAGCCCCATTGATGCACCAGGGTTGCACCAACTGCTGGGCATGACCCCCATGCTGGAAGAGATGTCCCCACAGAGACAAGGGGACCTCCTGAGGCAGGGGGTTCTCATTGCTCCTGGGTGTGGGGCCTTGCCAAGAGCTTCTGGCATGAGCTGTTTAATAAAAAGCATTGCCACCAGAGCCATTGTTTGGCAAGTTCAGTCTGGAATGGCAGCAAGCAGGAGTGTGCTGGAATGGGTGAGAGCTTCCCCATTACCAGGGAGGAGCAGAATGGGAAGAGGGGCTTGTCCTCCTCCCTACTGTTACTGGCTGGGAAGGTCAAAGTTTCCCCCCATTTTCTAGAAAGGGTTGTCAGGAGGGCTCCCAGGCTCTTGCATCTCACCCCAGGTTGATCATGCAAAGCCAGAGGCTGTTGCAGAAGGGACATAGAGCAGCTCTGAGCTGGGAGTGACTGTCCAGCCGCTGTGCCCCTCCACAGACTGCTGGAAGCCCTTGGTGCCTGGCCTCGTGTGCTGGCCCCTTAGAGTGTTCCCATGGGAATCCTACACAATCCCAAACTCCCTGGAGGACAAAGGGATCCAGGATACACCCACATCCCTTTACTGCACCCCATGAATTGCTGTGACCCCAAGGTGCTCTCCAAACATGACCTCTCCCACGTCTCTGCCTTGAATCCTGGGGTCTGTGTTTGGAGAGAGGGGCTGTTCTGTGTCCCAGGACCTCCACAGCAGCTCCCACAAACACTATGGCAGACCATGGGGTTCCCAGACCCTCCAGGAGCTGTGGTTTGCAAGAAAACGACAATATTTGGTTCTGCTGAGGGTGTGGGGAGGGCTGTGTGGCCAACACCCTCTCAAGCCAATGCAAACATCATTTTGTTGCAAATAATTTAGCCCTTTTTCCAGTTTCCCCATCTGTGACAGGTCCACAGCTTGGTGTTTGGTGCTTGTGGTCACTTAGTGAGAAGCCCACCCTTCCTGCATCCCGTAGCAAAGCCTCAGGGCACTTCTGGGGGGTGAGTGGGCACTGGACCCATGGGGACAGGGACTGGGCCATACTGGGTCCCCAGTGCCTGGTCCTATCCCTTGCATCCTCAGCCACCAGCTTGGGTCTCTCCTGCATCTTGAGCCGTTGAAAGGACATCAGTCAAAGCAGGGTCACGGCTCCGCAGCATCAGCCGCTTCCCACTCCACCTCCCTCCCGCCTCGGCTGCTCTCGGCAGCAGAACAGAGCGGTAAATATGTGCAGCATTACATATGTATAATGGAGTGTAAATAACCCCAAAAAGTGCATTGTAAATAGACTCCAAGTTTATCCTTTATTAATGAGGCACTGAGTGCCCTGCTGTTTTAGAGCAGCGAGACTTTGATAATATCAAAACCTAAATTACACTTGTGTCTCTCATTCCCAGCAAACGACAGCATCATTTCAGGCCTCTTTGCCACTTGTATTTATTTATTCCGGTATTTATCTATCTCTCCCACCCAGCATGTGGGCCAGCTTGGAAGATGCCCCCTGCCCTCCATGTGGGAGGCAATGGCCCCCCTGAGACCAGCCCCCCATTCCTGGGGTCCTGGCACAGCCAAGGAGTCAGAATGTTGCCTTGTGGCCAAGGACTGCTCTGTGTGGCCAGTGAGATGCGGCAGACCTGGGAAATGTGGGGTCAGGACCCACTTCTGTCAGGGTTTCAGACACAACCAGAGCCAGAAGTGCCCTCTTTCCAAGGACGGAGGGTCACTGGCAAAATTCTATGGTGACTTTTGGATGCATTTGCTCCTGGGGACCCATTTGAGGGTACCATGTGAAAGGACATGTTCATCCTCTTTTCCATCAGGACCTGAGGGTGAACAACTCCCATGACCATCACTGGCAACTCATCTTTTTTTTCTGAGGCTGTTGGGGCAAGATCTGTCTTTGGGTTGTCAGTTCAAACTTCCCCATGCCACTGACCTGGTACTGTTGCAAAAGCAGGATTTGGGCTTCCTCTCTGCTTGTCTTGCCAGGGAGGCATTCCTAGCTGCTCCACTGCAGGCTTCTCCTGAAGGATATGTCTGGGTGATCTCTGAGCTTCTTTTCCATGTCCAAAGCTGCTTGCCCATGTCGAAATCCAGTTCCCTGGATTGAGGCCTCCAAAAACACTGGTTCTGCTTGGTGAGGATAAGGCTGTATTCTCTAGCAGTGTCCAAGCAGATCTTGAAAGACTGGAGAAGATGCAAAGAAGAGTCTGAGAAATTACCTGGACCCCTGGAAATGCTGCTGATCCTCTAAGGTTTGCAGAAATGAAGATGAAGGTGGCTTTCTCCAAGTGCCTTCTCCTGGTGTGGCCAGTGCTAAAAGGTGGGAGTGTTCAAGTGCTGAGGTATTCACAAGAAGGGCTGGGGCTCAGCCCAGGACAATCTGGAACTGGAGAGAAGGGCATGTAGTGACAGGATGAGAGACAATTGTTTAAACTGACAGAAGGCAAGTTTAGATCAGATATTAGGGAGAAATTCTTTACTGTGAGGGTGGTAAGGCACGGTCACAGGTTTCCCAGAGAAGTTGTGGATGCCCCATCCCTGGAAGTGTTCAAGACCCAGTTGGCCAAGTGGCTGCCTTGGACCCATGAGTGTTGCTGACAGTAATAGCTGACAGGACACGTCACCCAGAGGGAGAAGATTGCACCCCCAAAATTAGGAACCCCCCACAAATGGTGAAACAACTTCTCCTGTTTTGGCTATCTTCCTTAACAGAAGAATCTTTCAGCACCATCCCAGGGCGTCTTCTGCCTGGGAAAGGGGATTTCATTCAGGAATGGCTCCTCTTGGTGCCTTCTTTTGTTTTTCCTGGTGGTGTCAGTAGTCTCCCAGGGAAGGGGAAAAGGACACAGAGGCAGTGTAAGTGTGCCCATTCCAGGTGTCACAGCCTCAGGGACACTTTTGTGTGTGGTAAACCTGGCTCCCTCCTGGCTGAAAGTCATCCCTCAGAGGGGCCTCCCCAGGCTGAGACCACAGCTCTCATCTCCTTAAAATGCAGAGCCAGCTCCAGCCTGCAGTTCTCACAGACTCTGGTCAACAGTCTTTTTGCAGGTAAAAATCTAAAATGGGTGGGTTTTTTTACTCTGTTCTGGGTAACAGGAACTCAGATGAAACCCAGAACTTCAGAGGGGTGGAGAACAGTAATTCATTTCTTTTAAAAGCCTAAAATATTTCCTCAGCATCAACCATCCCCACTCAATCTCAGAAAAAAAAAAACCCCAAAACATATAATGAAAAATGTTAACAGTTTGTGGGGGGAAAGTGTTTGTTACCCTATGAGAAATATAATAACTGTGTGGGGATGCCTGCAGCCCCGTGGCTGGTGCTCTGCAGGTCTCTGCAGCAATTGTGGGGTGCTGGGACTGGTCTGGGCCGGGTGGCCAGAGAGAGGGTGCCCGGCGGAGGGTGCGCACCAGCAGATGGCACTCCCAGAATTTATTGCTACAGCAAGCTGCCTCTCGGAGAGCAGTCATGTAGGAGATGTCCTATTATATGGGCAGTTGACTTTAATAGTCATTGTGTGCTTAAAGCACAGCAAAACAACAGTGGGGAAAAAAAAAATCCCCACTCCACTTGGATGGCCCTTTTCCCCCCAGCCCTGCTAGTCTATTTGTACAGTAAATTAAAAATATGAATCACTTCTCTCTACTGCCTCCCCAAACACTCATCCTGTCAGGCTCTGTGTTGTCTTCATTTGTATTACCTTAATTTAATGTTAATTATGTTCTTCATTTACAAAGAACAAGCATTTACACTCCCTGTCTGGGGATTTTCCACACTCGCGGTCTCCACAGACGGGGAGGAAGGGGAGCGGCGGAGGCAGCGGTGCCGGGGAGGAGCTGTTACAGGGCCGTGGGAACGGGGGGCGGGGGTGCCCCCCCCGAGCGCACCGGTAACGATGAGCGCTATTGCCTTTCGATTTATGAAACCGTATCGCTGCCTGTGCTTAAATCCCCCCTAATAAATCCTTTTTAAAAGGTCCTCGGCCAATGGAGGGCAGTGATTTATGGCGGGGACCTGGAGTGGAGGGAGGTTTGGTGGCAGGGTTTGCTGCCAGGGGTGCTGGGGATGCCACAGGGTTGGCAGCCTGACCACTGCTGGGCAGTCCTAAGAAAATGTCCTGCACACCTTTTCCCTGATGTCTGCAGACTTGTTGGATGCTGCCAGACATGGGATGACCTGCTTGATGTGGATAATCCACAGCATGGATGAGGACTGCAAATCCCAGCTCTGTGCCTCAGTTTCCCCATCAGCCCATGGAGATAACAATCCCCCTCCCATCCTCAGTGCTCACTGGTGAGGCAAATTTTGGGGTGCACTTACAGAAATATCTTACAGGGGTGTGTGTGTGCAGGAGTGTGTGTTCATGTGCACGCACAGAAAGGACCCAGATCTCAAAAAACACCCCATACCTCACCCCAAACCTGACTTTCCCATGCACAGAGCCTGTGATTGGAACAAGGAAGGATAGAAGAGAAGAAAAACAATGAAAGAAAGAGTCATGAGCTTTTCCAGGCTATGGGATGCCTGATCCTCTTCACAGCTTGCCCTTGACTGTCCCCGGGATGGAGGACATGGGGGTGAAGGCACATTTTCAAACCATGAGCCCCCCTGTCTGCACTCAGGAGGGTTTGAGCACTGCCCATGCCTGCTATTGCCTGTTCTTCTAGCACTGTGTCCAGCCGCAGGTCGGGAACCTCAGGGGCTTTTCCCTGGGAACCTGAGGATGGGATGTGAGCAGGGGAAGAGCATCTTTGGCCCCATTTGTGTAAGAGCTCCTGGAGTCACATTTTGTAAATCGGGGTTGTACCAGTGCAGCATGGAATTTGGGTAGATCTGAATGAGATGCCCATCTCAAATCCTCAAAAACACAACAGAAAGATAATTAAAGGAAAAAAAAAAAAAACATCCCACCAAGCCTTCCTGCTCTGTATGACACAGGAACCCCAGAAAAGTACAGAAAACAAACTCCCACTGCCAGGAAAACCCAAGATACCACGCACCTACTCCTCTCAGGCACCACCACCCATTTCCACGGCAACAGCCAAGCATTCTGGGGTGGGCATCTGGACCCCTTTGCCACGGAATGGCCTCAGGACCCGGGCCCGTCCCCTCACTGGTTGCTTAGGGGTGACATCTGAGGTTTGACCCTCTAGACTTCTCCTGCCACGAGCCTGTCTTGCAACTGTAGAGCCCTGTCCCAAACCCCTATTTGGGGGGGGTGCAGCCTCACAGCCCATCCCACACCCTAATCCTGCCCTTGCCCAGCCGTGGAACAACCCCACTGCAAGGTTTCCTTCCCCCTAGCCCATCCTTCTGCCACGTAGATTTGAGGCCACTCACTTCATGACAGAAGTGGCTCAACTACTCCCCGTGGGACAAACACGCCGCCGGCTCCAAGGGGGTGACAATCTCCTCCATCCTCCACTGGCCATGCCTGCGCCCTGCCCACGTGCTCCCGTGTGCTCTCCCTTATTAACAATGACCTTTCCACCGTGCTCACCGCTGATTCCCCAGTCCCAAATATCTTTTAAATGGGTTTCAGGAGCTGATGCGAGCTCCGTTAAAAGGCCACCGCGTCGCACCCGCTCCGCACCCGCCCCGCGCCCTCCCGCGCCGAGGCCCCCCCGGCCCCACGCAGTGCCACCCGCACACACGCTCACACTCTCACACTAACATTTTAATTAATGACAAATGCTTTTTTTTCTTTTTCCCCTCCCCTCATAAGCACTTTAATGTGTGTTCGCAGCCCGGCTGATCCCCACAGCCATGGAAATATTAGGTTGACGGATGTGGTCTGTCGCCAGTGCTCCCTCAACGGGTCTGCCTGTCAGCTCGCCGATGATGACATTAACACGGGAAGAAAGTGATGACAAATGCCCGTTATCAGGGAACGAGGCCTGTGACAAATCGCACGGCGCCTCGCGAGCAGCCCCATTACGCTGTAATAAAAAAAGATGGATGGCTCAGCGCACCGGGGCCCCGCGCTAATGCGATTTCGCCTGGTCTCTCCGGGTTCTAATTAAGGCAGAAAACGGAGAATGAACAGGAGTCCCTGGTGCCCGGCTCCCACCTAGTCCCCACCCTCAAACGCCCCACGGTGCTGGGCACTTGCCCTCAGGGACGATGTCCCCCAGCTGCCCTGGTGCCCCAGAGCCTTGGGAGAGGACTTTGGTGGGGATGCAGATGGGCAAGGAGTGCAGATGTCCGGGGGTGTGCAGTAGGGGTGGGGGCTGGGGGATACCTCTGTCTGTGCCTGCCCATCTTGCCTCCGCCAGGTGGGCTCAAGGTTCCTCCACCTAGGGCAAAGGGAGGAGGGGGGACACGGCCACCGTCAAATGCGTCACTCGGAGACAAATGTCACCTCCACCATCTGCTGCAGCATGCGAAGTGGTGGGAGGAGCCCTGCGCGGCAGAGAGGGGACGGGCGGGACAGTGTCACCCTGGGAAAAGGCTGACCCGCTGTGGAGCAGGACACCAATATGGACCACCGGGTCCCGTGGGGACAGAGAGGGGGTGGCCATTGACAGGGCTGAATAGGGGTCCACGGGATGCGCACGGGAAGTAGCGACTTGCTTTGGGACAGCAGTGGGAGAAGGCAGCTGTGTGTGGGGTCAGTCCCGTCCAGGAGTTCTCTGTGTCCATCCCCACTGAGCACACCGATGGCTGTGCCCTTGGCGACAGCTCACAGCTGCCAGTGAGGTGGGAGCTGGGCCCCTCCAGCACCTGACCCTGCCATGGGTACACAATGGGGATAAACATCCCACAGCCAGGATGGGGTGCCCAGACTGTGCAGGCAGGCACTTTCCCCCACACCTCTCCACTGCCACCAAGCTGCCTGCACATCCTTCATCCCCTCACAGCTCCCCAGCAAGGAAATAGGTCAGGTGTCCCTCTCCACCTCTGCCCACGCCACATCACAGCCTCCTCGGGTGTTTACACAGGGAGAAAAGTGACAACTCATTCCCCGTCCTCTCCCTGCAGCTCTGAAGAGCACTCATGGATGTGAGTCAGACTTGTGGGGTGTCTCAGTGGGCTGTGGAGACACCCAACAGTGCCTTCAGTCCAGCTCCTGAGAGAAGAGCAGTGGCACTGCCCCCAGGGCCCTTCTGTGTGGCCGGATCTACCCCTCACTGCACCGTGCAGAGGTGCTGAAGGGCCACACCAATGGAGTTTTTCCATCTTTCCTATATGCAGGGAAAGTCAGGGTGACCTCCAGCCCTCACCAGACCTGATGAGGGTGGTGCCAAGGGAATGCAGCCCCACACACACTCTACACCACAGGACAGCACAGAGCACCATCTCCTGCTGCAGGTTCTGGTCAACTCCAGCCTGTATTTACCTCATGTCAGGCAGTCTGTAGGCTCAGGTTCTCTGTTTCTTTGGCTTTGTGGCATACATCTTAATAATTCCAGGCAGGACACAGCAAGGCATGGGGAGCAAGTGGCACAGGGACCTGCCAGGGAATGTCACTGTCCTTGGGTGATGGAGAAGGAGGCTTGGACACAGGCTACTCCCTGCCTGGAAACCACACTGGGCTGCTCTGGGCATGCTTTTGAAAGAACTTTTCCTTTTCAGTGGAGAGCTGAGTTTCTTCAGGAAGGATCCCTGAATTATTCTTGTCATGGCTTGGGGTATTTATTGGTCATTTCAGGAAGTTTTTTAAGGCTCACACTTATTTACAGCTCCCCGTGCTCCTTTCACCTGCCCAGGCCTTCAAAGGGGCTTTGACAAACTAGAAATACTGCTGGAACAAATCTGATCCCAAGTGGCAACCACTGTTAGTGGGAGCATCCCAGATCTGTTGTAAAAGCTGCTAATCTGAAGCCAGACTCACGTATCCATTGCTCATCAATTTTTGTATCCCAGACCTAATTTTAGACCTATTCAGAGTGAGAGATAAGGCAAGCCTTGCAACAGATTCTTCTGTATGAAACTCAGCCTCTGGTGCTGCCTAGCAGCCTAGATTGAACCTGCTCTCCTGAATCCAGCAGTAAAAATAAGTGCACAGCCATGGAAACGATTTTAAACAAATCACCTTTGCTGAGAGCCAGCTGGGAATGCACCAAGTTCCTGTTTTTGCAGCAGGTTCAACCAGGGACTTGCTTCCCCAGCTAGGATGAGCTCTGGATGCTGCACCTGGACTTGTCAGTGGCCAGTGCTTAAGGGTGATGCTTAAGCACTGGCCTCACAATGCTGCTGCCTGAACCCAGCTTAGCCCTAACAAGGACCCTAAAAAAGATAAATCACCCCATAACATTGCAAAAACAGCCTGCAATGACGTCTTGTGGAGGACTGGGCAAACTTGTTGGGGAGGGGTTGCTCAGAAGGATGGGAGCTCTCACTGCAGCATTGTAGAGTTAATAATACTCTGTGGCTGAGAAATGGGAGCAGAAATGTGTTACCAATTGGAAAGCACAAGTGTCAGTCTGGACACCAGCACACCCCTCTGTTTGTGACCAGCAGCAGGAGCCTGGCAGGACTGTGATAGATGCACTGCACCTGTGGGATGGCCAGGCAGTGCCAGGAGAGGCTCTCGGAGCCCTGCCTGGCCAGCCAGGGGGTTGGCAGCCTGAACACCCCAGCCCTTGGCTGTGCTGTTCGCCAAAAATGAGCCCTTCCCATCACAGGTGGGCAAGCAGATATAGTTTATCCCTGGGAAAGTCCTAATGCCTTACTCAGATATTTATTGCTGTTCTGCCCCTTCCTGAGCAGAAAGCAAAGGCATGGTGCCAGCAAAACTCTTCTCCCTTACCGCTGGACAGAGGTGAGCCCAGTGTGTGGCCAGAAGTGGCCTGGGTGTCTTTTACTGCACCCCCAAGGGCTACCCTCAACCCACTCAGACCACCTAAGCTGGCAGGTCTGTCTGGCATCATCCTAGGATGGGGAACAGCTGCTTGGTGAGTACATGAACATCCAGGTTTACAGCCATGCTGAGGTCCCACCTCAGCAGTTGGTGCAGGCAGGAATTGGGGTGTCAGCTGATATAGCTGTCCCCAGAGCTCAGCTCCCATAGCCTGGCTGCTTGCTGGGCTGGTTGTCGGCTCCAGCTGGGAAAACAAATGGGGCTTATTGCCAAAACACACGGGGAGTGTGCTGAGATGGGGCTGAGTGACACAGGGCCCATGTGCACTGGGGGTCTGGGACCTGGAGGTGAACCTGTCCCGAGGGGACAGGATGGGTGTACTACCCACAGGAGATTTCTGCACCCTAAGGATCATTGATCAAGCACAAGGTGAGAGCAACTGACCAAAGGGGACATTTCAGGCCACGTACTGCGGCACTGCCCTCTGCTGTACCTGCGTCAGGTCCTCCTGGTTCCTCACTCCGAGTCCTGGGCAGGAGGTGAGTTCAGACACCTGGTGCCCTCCCTGGCTCTTCTGTTGATGTTCATGAAACCACCAGTCCATGCGTGCTTCAGCTTCCTCCCAACAAGGAGCCACCTCCCCAGGCACAGTACCACTGACCCAGAACATCCTGTGGTTAAAACAGAAGAAGAGCATGGTCAGAAAGAGAGCTCAGGAGCAGGGGACAGGGTGGAGGGGGTGTGCTGGGAGGTACACCCGCTCCACCCCTGCTGTTCACCGCTCTGCGCAGCTGTGCCATTGGAACTGGGATCCTCAGCACCCCGTGTTCTGCATCCCCCCTCGCTGACCCATACCAGCCACTTCACTTTTGCTGTAGCTCCACTGACCTGCCATTAGTTATAATGCCTGAGCCCCAGCAGGAGGTCAGCACAGGCTGGCCCAGACATAAATCAGCTCCCTATGGGCAAGGAGACTTGGGGACAGCAGTGACAAGTGCCCACCACGTGCTGCAGGACCCTCCCCCCCACCTTGGTCCTGGGATGCTTCCCAGGGATGGAGGCACACATCACATCCAACCAGGCTCCTCTCGGGTGATGAGAAGCACTGTGTCACAGAGAGAGGACAAGGGACTTTGCAGAGAGAAGCTACGTGGCCCCCCAGAATGAAACAGCTGGCTGAGACCCTTAAAGTCCAGATAAGGGATTGAGGGCCAGCTCAGGGCCACCACAGAGCTGGGCACCCACAGGGGTGATGTGTCTGAGGGGTGACACCAAGGGGCTGAGAGGGCTGCCCTGTTGGGGGAGGATCTGGTTGAAGAGGGGTCTCCCCCGCCATGGGGCTCTCTGAGCGGCTTCCCAGTCCAGTGAAGTTCAGCCCAGTCCAGCCTCCTGCTGCCTGCCCGTGCTGCCATACCCGGTCCTCCAGCTCCCTCTGCTGCCGGCGAGGACGGCGGCTGCCCGAGCCGGCCGGAGCAGCATCCGAGCTGCCCTGGGTACCCAGCAAGGTCTTCAGCCAAGGACGACAGGGCACCTGCACCAGCATCTCCCACACGCCCCCCGGTCCGCTCACGTGGAGAAGGAGGTGCGGGCAGAGGATGCTCCCAGCACGCTGCGGGAGACGTGGGGCACCCAGCCCAAGCAGCCCCCGGTGCAGGCGGGCAGCCTTGCCAGAACCAGTGGGTGGCTGTAGGCCCTGGAGACCCCAGGGAGGGATGGATTGCGGCAGGATCTCAGCTCAGTACTAGGCACCAGGCCGAGACTGAACGTCCAAAGTGCAGGCATTTGCAAATCAGTCCTTTCAGCTTAGGTGATTCCTTTTCTCTGGGTAGACACGTGTGTTCATGCCACGCACACTGCAAGTATCAGGAGCTGCTGAGCAGCCAGTCTGTTTCTTTTTAAAACTTGACAGAAGCAGGTAAATTATCCCCAAGTAACAATTTACCATGAGAGCAGAAATGTCGGTGCTGCAGCCGCCACCGAAGCCGGAGCTCCTACCTCCCATTCCCCACGGTGACGGGAAGCCTGAGTTATGGCCCTGTTGGAGAGACAGCGGGTTTGTAAATGCCTCTGTTTGTGCTGTTTTCCAGCCCAACCAGAGCCCATTGATCACTGGGACAGGAGTGAAGCCAGTGAAGAGAAGCAGGAGCTGGAATGGTGGAGACACGCAGCCAGAGCTGTGCCAGGAGCTGAACACATGCAGGGATGCAGATCTGGCCCTCTGCATTCTTTGCCTCTGTGATATCCCTGGACACAGACTGCTTCTTTCACTCCTTGAACAAGCTCATTTGCTTGGCCAGCAGCTGCAAAAGGGTTTAGAACAGGAGCCCATGGCACTACAGGGGAAGGTTCCTTTGCCAGCATGGTGCAAGCATAGAGCCTCATGGCACATATATTTGGTGTGAAAAAGGGCTGCTTTGGGTGTGAGGAGTGAGCCTTTGCTTAGCCACATCTCATAGCCACTAAATGCTACCAAGGATGCTCAGGAACTCGGATGTTACTTGCACCCAGAGAAAAACACCCTGCCCAAAGGAAAAACAGCCTCAAGAAATGCAAGGAGGGAAACTGAGGCACAAAGTGCCCATGTGGTGTGCAAAGACATCCATGGGGGAAACCTTTCACAACCTCAAGCACTTGCTGTAGCACAGCCAGTGCTGAGATTTAACCTGAGCTGCTCTGAGTGAACTTCCCTCAGGCAGGTGAAGGAGGAGCCTTGGACCTGAGCATCCTGGGGACTCACAGCCCCAATGCTGCAGCAGCCCTGCAGCACCTTCCCTGCAGTGAGTGACCCACAGGACAAGGCAGGGTCCTTGGCAGGCATGGGGGTCATGTTGGAGACAGTTGCCCCCAAAACTTGTTCCCCAGAAGGGGGTGACATGACACTGACACAGCTGGGCACATGAGAGCTGGTGTGATTTAGGCACATGGCTGCTGCCCCATGGCAAAGGCACTCACTGGCTCCCTGAGTCCTGCACAGAGTTGGGCTGCTTCACACAGAGGTTAGGGATAGCCAAGGGGATGTGTAGAATCAGGACACTCTGCTCATGAGATCCTACCAGGCAGGCTGCTTCCTACAGCCCAGACAGGGAAACTGAAGCGGGGAGGGCTGCTGGGATTCAGGGAGCATGGGAAGGTGGCAGTAGGCCTGTCCCAGCTGCACCATCACTGCTGAGCCACAGGGAAATTCACTTGTCTACCAAGCATGAAGTCCCTGTGCAGACCACTCCCATGGGACTGGGGTCACAATCCCTTCACCAGATGGGGAGGGGGGGCAATGATCCTGAGAGGGCACCGGCTCCTGGCTTTGCTCCTGCAGACATAGACTCATCCAGACCACAAGACACTACCATGGTATCCTCGACAGGACATGTATCCTGCCATGTATCCATGCCATGCTCCCATCAGGGCAGCTCTGCCATCACCCAGCTGGATCTTACTCTACACAGAGGAAACAGTGCTGGAAAGAGACCATCACACCAGGACCTGGTGCATGCCCTGCTGCATTCCTTGCTCCTGCTGCCCACTGGCTGCCCAGGCAGGGTCCTCACTCTGCAGCCACTGGCCCTGAGGATGCCCCACAGGGTGCTCTGCCCTCTCCAGGCCTCCAATCAGGCTCCTTCAGCTACACCCCAGCAGCCCTTCCCTCACGCTCTGCACCATATCGACGTCACCCTGGCCATTAATAGCACTTGGTTAATTAATTTGATGGGAACAGCAGGGACCACACTTTGCATTTAGTGAACTTCTGAGAACTTCCAACCTCATCTTCATAATTGGCCTCATAAATTCGAGGAAAGAGAGAAATCAGCAAAGCCAGAGAAGCGCGGGAGGGAGGAGAGGCCCTGCACGCGGGAGGGCGGGCGAGTGTGTGAGAAGTGACTCTATTTGGTGTCCTTATTTAATTTTATTGCACAGATCCATCTTCGCCCACCCCCTCCCTGCCTAGCCCTCTCTCTCCTGCTCTCCCTGCTGAGTTCACCTAATCATGATAAATTCATATTCATTTCCCTGCCTGCTCCGACGGGGGGAGCAGCAGCTCCCCTACACTCACCCAGCCATGCTGCCATTAGCAAATATTTACTCATGAATACAAAGTGTCAGAGTTAGAAGCCAAACTACCTTCCCCTGCACCCCTTTTCCCCCAGCCTCCTCCCATCCCTGCACCAGGATGAGCAGGACAGCTAAGGATGGGTGTCCTTCCCACAGGGTAGGGAGCAGGGTGGGAAGAGCTGTCTAATGCCCAGAGCTTTTTCTTTTTCCAGAGTTTTTCTTCCTTTTCAATGAGAGAGGCAGAGAGATGCTTGTTGGGGGACAGGAATTGCCTGGGACCCCAGTCTGGACTCATCATCAGGGTGCAGGGATGGCAGGCTAGGAGCAAGGGATGCTACAGCAGCAGCTGAGGGCCTGTCCCAGCTCCATGACTTTCCACTCGGTCTCTAAGAGCTGCTACATTTTGTTTTGTTTTTAATTTTCAGGATGATCAGACGCACAGCCAGGGAGAGTGGGAGGGGGTGTGCTGGGGATGGGGGGAATAGCTGAAGCTCCTTCCTGGGAAGCAGAAACCAGGCTAGACCTCATTAGAGATGCCTAAAACTATGTTTGCTCTCCCTGCCTGCACCCATCCTGGGGACTCAGCACCCACCTCTTCCCAGAAACCCAGGTGCCCCGTCCCTTGTACCTTCTTCCCAAGGGTGACATCCCATGGTTTAGAAAAGGCAGGAGGTGTGCTGTGATAAGGGGGTGGTCAGGCCCTGCCCTGCTGCAAGGGCAGGGATTAGAGGTGTAAAGAGGAGCAGCTGTGGGGCAGTCTGTCCCCTCTGCCTAGGGCAGGGCTGACTCACAGTGGGCAACACAGCCCAGCCCCTCATGTTCATCCCCTTGCACCAGGATGAGGGAGAAGCGGGAGCCTTCAGCAACCAGAAATGCCACCCCCAGCTGCTCTGGACAAGCTCAGTGTTGTGCTCCTTCACCTCCTGCTCCTTTCAAACCCCTACAGCTACACCGAGGGGAAATGGGCCTTATCCATCCGTAGCCCACCTGGCTGCAGTTAGCCACAGGAGGGCCCGCTGCCCCCTCCAAAGAGACTGGGCAAGGATTTGTGGGGTGGGAGGGGTCAGACAGACATCCGGCTCATTCCCTCACAGAGCTGGAGACTGGTGGGATTTCTGCCCCAGTGACATCCACATGACACAAATGTACTAGGGCCACCCTCCCTAACACTTCCCAAGGAGTTGGGCACAAAGAAGTCTTGCTCCTGAGGAGCCCTGACCCCACACATTCCCATGTCTGGCCTCTCCCTAATTAAAGCAGGACAAACAGCAGGGTCTGGCGCTGCTGCAGCGCCCCTTTGGCACCTGGGTGTGAACTGTGGCCCTGGAGGAGGGGGTGTCAAAGGGGAAGGAGGGAGCCAGCAATGCTGTATTTCCCATGCCATTACTGATGTCATCAGCACATGGCCCCACTGAGAAAGGCAGCCCCAGCCCTCCAGGAGCAGCTTGCCCAGGTATCCAGAGCTGGAGGCAAACCTGTGCTCATCAAGGCACAAAGCTGAGCAGCCCAGCACTGTGCCCTGCATTCTGCCTCAGTCCAGGCAGGAAAGTGCTCATGGCCTTCTGCAGCCTTCCCCTCTAACCTTCCTGTGGGACAGCACTATCCCCAGCCCTGGACAAGGGCACATGTGGTGCTGCCCAGCCCTCCTGGGGACAAAGAATTCTCCCTGGACCTGACAGGCCCCTGGTCCGAGGCTGCCTCCCCTCTGCTCCTGGATAACCCAGCTCAGTTCTCGGTGCCTGTGCCTCAGCAGCCCCTGTCCTCCAGCTTCTCATTCTCCCTTTCAAGCCAATCATTCCTGCTGTTCATCTCCATGTACACCCTTGACTTCCAGGATGTTCAGATTCCCCTTGGATAACTAAAGCATTTCCATGCTCAGGAGTCTGAGCTGTGCTCCAGGCAGAGAACAGGAGACAGAACAGCAGCCAACTCCCACATGCCCCTACTATTTAATAAATATTAAAAAGCTGACAGCAATCCTTTCCTGACTCCACAACTGAAGAAAGAGCTCAACCCAAGGCGCAGAGCTCAAGAATCGTTCCTTTCTCTGGGAACGGCCAATCCCAGCTCAGCCATGTGGCCAGCTGGACGCCAGGACAGAGGATGGTATGGATGGTGGGTGGCCAGCAACTCCCTGCTCTGAGAGCCAGAAGTGCTGGTCCAACAGTGTGACAGTGTCCACTGCATGTTCTCCACCTCCACTGAAACCAGGGAAATGGGCCAGCACAGGAGGAGCTCCTGGTAAGCCACAGTAGAGTCTCAGCAGTTGCAGTACAGAGAGCAAAAAGACACAGATACCAAAGGAAAAGAGAGAAGGGATTTATTTATTGCACTACAAATTTCAAAGCACCAAGACATGCCAAAAGACATTAATTTCCCTCAGGCGTCCAGCAGAAAAGCTGGGCTAACAAATGCCACTGCTGGGGTCTGGGCCACCCCAGCAAAGCCCCAGCCCTGGTGGTGCCCAGCAGCCACATGGCCCCTGGTTTGTGCCTGCCCTAGCAGCAAACATGCAGCTTTGTCACTGTATGTGACAGGCCCAGATCCTCCACAAGGGAGCAGGAGCCCTGGGGTCCTGGCACAGAGATGCTCACCATGGCACCTCTGCCAGGAGCAACCACTGCAATACCTGTAACAGACAGAGCACTCAACGGCTCTGGGAAATTCATCTCCACAATATAAAACAGTCCAGGTTTCCTGAGAAATAAAATTCACTCCCATGGAACTGGTGGGACCAGCCACAGGCACATGCATACACAAACACACGCACACTTTCCCTGATCAAAGACCAATGACTCCATGGTTTCCACACACACAAAAAAGGGAAAAAGCTTTGCTTTGCCCTAATTAGAACTATTTAATTGTGTTTCTCTCGGTCTCCATGACTCCTACAGACACACAGCCCTGCTGGGTTACATTCAGTGCCATTACATTCAAATCCTTCCTGAGCACAGCTCCCCAAGCTGTGAGTTCTGCTCCTCTCCTGCAGAGGAAAGGAGCTCTTGGGCCAGACCAGGGCTCTCAGTATATCTGGAGAATCCTCAGCACACAAGGCTGGAAGCAAGCAGGCACAGCAGCTCAGATCCCTACATCTGTTTCAAGGCTTAGCTGGCACCAGGGAAAGCTGGCAGCAGTCACAGCAGCCTGGCCGGGGGCAGTGGGACCCACCAAGGGACACATCAGCTCAGACAGGACACAGCGGCACCACAGGTTAACCACTTGTGACTTCTGCAGTAGCGGCTGCCAGCAGTAGTGAGAAGGAGGAAGGCCTGTCACAGAGCCAAGCTAGACTCCTGTTACCTTCATTCACAGCTCAGGACAGAAATTTTGGAGTGTCAGTGCTCAGACACAGAGGAAGATGAATCCCACTTCCCTTGTTCTCAAACACTGTCAGGGGCTGGATCACAAGGTTCTGCAGCCTAGTCTTCCAGGGCCAGGGAGAGCAGGGCCAGGGTAGCTGATGGGCAGAGAGCCCTTTTGGTAGCCACACCAAGTCACACTTCCAGTGTGGTTCCAGCCCACAGCCTCTGCTGAGGAAGCCACACGCTTGCAAGGAGCCTCAGTTTGCTGGGGTATGTTCCTCAATCTGCAGGCACCACAGAGCACCACTGGAGAAGTCATCCTTTAAAACAGCAGCACAGCAGTGAGCCCAGAGTGACAACCAGGCATCACCAGTCTCGTTCCGAGGGCTCCCGGTACGGCAGCCCCAGCTGAATGAAGACATCTCTCTCCGTGGGAGTGGGCAGAGTATGGCCAGACGACACCTTGGCACCCCCAGGGCCTCTCACCACGGCCGAGCTGAGCGCATGCTCCGACAGGCTCATGCCCTTGGTCTTGGCCAGGGCACGCATGGAGCGGTTGAAGTGAGCCGAGCCCGTGAAGTAGAGCAGGGCACAGGCGAACTCCCGGTATGGCACCACGATGATGTCGAGGCGGCGGTGACGCTGCGCTGGCCCGGGCAGGCGGCACACGCCCAGGTACTTCTTCTGATCACCATTGTCCTCCTGACTCACCAGGTCATCTGTAAGGAAGCCTGGGGAGAGAGAACAGGCCAAGAGGAGCTGAACGGTAGAGACCAACACCTCCATGCTGAACTCCCCACTGCCCAGAGAGCAGCAGAGATGTTTCCTAAGGTGCTGTGGGACCCCAGGGATAATGTGCTGAGCTGCAGCACTATTCCCTCCTTAACACTACAACTGAGCCAGGTCTAGGGACAGTAATTCTAAGGACTTTCAAGATGTCCCATCCTTGGGAGAAGTGATCACCTATCCTTCAATGAATGCCATCCACCTCACTGCCCTCTCACCTTGGTCATTCTAAGAGCAGCTTCCCCAAGCTCTTACCGCTCCTGCGGAGGCTGTCGAGCAGCTTGTTGAACACCCCACGGTGAGACTGCCCATCTGGGTGAGTGACCAGCACATCCACATCTCCACAGGTGGCCTTCCCCCGACGGTAGGAGCCACAGGCCACACACACGAGGCCAGGCTTCAGGGCCAGGGCAGCTTGTCTGACCTTCAAGAAAGAGGGATGAGGAGTCAGAGACCTGCCTCTTCATGCCCTTTCCATCAAGGAGCAAAGGTTCTTATGCCTGCCTTGAGACTGGTCCTGCATCTCCAGAGTCTCTGTACACTTGGCAGGCATGGCACACTGCCCCATTAAGAAGGCTGGCCTGCTGTCAGGGAAGGAGGGAGCCAGGGTGGCCTCCACCTCATCCTGGAAACACCCAGCAGAATGCCACACTATCCAGTGATTGACCATCACCTCTTGGAAGCACTGGATTGGGACAAGCAGGAAGATGCAGCACTGCTGAAGGGGCAAAGTACTGCAAAGCTTTCAGAGCTTTCAGTTTCTGAGAACAAGAGGTAAGAGGTTTTTCAACTGCCCTACAGGGACAAGGCTTGCCAGCTTTGCCCACAAAGAGAGCAAGTTCAACAGGTGATGGTCACAGGTCCTATTTCAAAAACAGGGATGGGCTCATGAAGTGTCCCCAACAGGACCCAACACAGCAGAAAATCTGTGAGTACCCCTTGGAGTTCACTCCTGCCAGGACCTCTGCCTCTGCAGGAGAGCTAGGCTTCCTGACCCAGAGAAAGCACAATTGTCCCAGCATTTTAGACCAAATGGATGCCAACATGCTGCTGCCAGCAAACACATAATCAGAACTTCCCCTATTACAGTCTTCTCTAGGCTGGACCCTGACTCCTGTTTTGTGCAGACAGTGCTAACTCTGATGGCTTCATTCATTACATGTTTAAGAAAGGCTCTCAAGTCCCTGGACAGGCCTAAAGTATTCTTGGTCTGATTGTGCCAATCACCCTGCTGGTAGCAAATAAAGAGGGGCTCAGCAATTCCCAGCGATGAGGCCATCACAGAGGCTGGGGTTCAGCAAGGCAGTGTCTGTGCCCACAGCCCCTTGTCACTCTTGGGGATCATCCTTCATTAGCAAGAGATAAACCCATTAACCTTTGCCCCAAAGGTGCTCCAAGAAGCCACAAGCCTTTCTCATGCGGAGCAAGCCCTCCTCTGGTGTTCTTGCCCCCCTTCTGACTTTAAATGAAGATTTCTAGAAAAGTCCCAGCCCCACCCAAGAGCCTAAAAGCTCCTCAGATCTCACTGTGACAGGCAGCACAGACAGTGACTAATCCCTCATTCTCTCTCCTGGGCCTGGATCAGAGGTGTGTGTGTGTATGGAGGGGAGCACAGTAATCCCATCAAGATAACAATAGACCCACTCCCAAGAGCCAGCTCCTCAGCCCAGCCTGCCTGGGAAAGGGACCACTCGCCACCAAAATGGCTAATCCGGCACACAGGACTGACACCCCAGCAGGAGCCTGGCAGGAGGGTATTCTTTGTGGCCAGGACCTGTGGCCGAGTGACAGGGTCACACTGGCTGCTGCTTCCATGGTGACTGGAGAGCACAGGGGTAGCAATGACAGTGTGTTTCTCAGGCTCTCTGCTCACATTAGGGTACACTGGCTTAGCACCCCATAGTCATGGAGTGCCAAGGGATCCTAGAGCAAGCAGCACTCATTTGCAGCCTGGATCCCCTTTGCTTCCAGCAAGGATATCCACCCTCTGTCCTTTCACTGACAACTGGATGACAGGGTGCTCACAGCCTCCTTTGGAGAAGCAGCACCAGGGAGACCTCAGCTGAAAGCAGACATGCCAGACATGATAAAAGGCAGGAAAGCTAAGATGGGAACCCGCTTATTCCACCATGCCACATGCAGCCTTTTTTCAAGGCAGTGTGTACAACTGAGCCCTGTGAAGCATCCTCCTCCTTGCCAGGCACTCACACTGAACTTTTTTACGGGCCAAGGTAGGTGTTGTGTGCCCACGCCCAGAAAGGGTGCCCCAAGCACTGACCCCACTCAGAGGCTGAAGAAATCAGCTGTAACACAAGGGCCATTTTCACAGCGTGCACCTTCCTGTCATGTCCCAGCAGGTACTGCACTCTGAGGGCCTGTGGCCAAGCTACTCACAGTCTGCTCTATTTCTGCAGCTTCCTCCCGAGGCATGCGCTCCAGGAAGTCCGTGTAGTGCTTCAGCCCCACAGCCTGCTGGCTGGTCAGAGTGGCCTTGGTGCGGATGTCATCCAGTGTCCGGAAACCCTAGTGCAGACCATGTACTGATATTCAGACACCTACCAAGACTTTGCTCTTCACATACTTTCCACCAAGATTTAGGGAGATTGTATTTAGCCTGTCCCAAGTTTAGGCCAAGTTACAGCTTCTGAGATCACATGTAGAGAATACTTTAGGGCCTGGTTCCTAAAAGAAGGGATTTAGGCAATCCCACTACCCATTCACACCTCTAATCTCCACCCCTTCTCTGACAGAAGGCAACTGCTCCTAAGGCACGGTGTCCCTACAGCCTGAAGGAAAACACTTTACTGATGGTAAAGAAACACGCACAATATCCCAATAAGGGAAAGCCAACAGCAGGAACACAACCATATTTTTAAGACAATCAAGAATCTAGAAACCAAACACTACAGGAAACCAGGCTTCATTAGCTTGTACTCAGGAGACAAACTGCTTTTAAAGAAGGAACTCATCCAGTGAGCTGGGCTGCTCCTATTGGCACAATTATTTCAACTTCATTTTCACAACTTCCAGACAAGATGGATGGCTGCTCTGACAGCTATAGGCCAACAGCCAGAAAGTGCATCAGGAGCTTTCAGGGACAAGATGCCCTGATTCAAGCCTGGCTCTTAGCACATCATTGCCGTCACCAATGTGACATGAGCTCCAAGAAGTGATGCTAAAGCAGAGGCAGCATGTCTCCCACTCCTCCACATCTTTGTCCTCTACCCACCCTACCACAATTAAAGTCTCAGCTAGGTGCCGAGACACAATGGGACCCAGCCCCATAATTCCTCCCAAAAAAACAGATTTAAATCTTACCTGTAGATACTGGCAATTAAAATCTATTTGTGAAAGTAATTCTCCTACACTCAGCAGCAGTCTTCAAATCATAACCTGAAAGCCTTGTATGTAAGGCATTGAACTTACCTGCTGGTACCACATATGAGCTGTCTTGACCCCTGCTCCCCAGATATTGGAAAATAACTCCAGCACAGGCACACTCTCACTGATGTGATCCAGCTTGCGCAGGTGCCCGCTCTCCAAGATCTCCAGGATCTTCTCTGCCATCCGCTTTCCAATCCCAGGGATTTTACAGGCTTCCTAGAAAGAAAACAGAGCTGCTACT
This sequence comes from Lanius collurio, assembly GCA_020086605.1. NCBI lineage: Eukaryota > Metazoa > Chordata > Aves > Passeriformes > Laniidae > Lanius > Lanius collurio. The sequence goes on along the minus strand of JACBWW010000010.1, from coordinate 20,311,135 downwards.
GGAAAAGAAAACATCATAGGCAAGCTGGGGAGCTGCTACTGACTCAGAGCCTGGTTAATCAATCGATGAGTAAAGGGTAAATGGCAGGACTAGTTCTGCCTGATAGTCTCCTCTCTAGCCCAAGCTCACCTTTGTTGATCAATTGAAGTGGAAAAGGACAAGCCTACAGAATAGGACTGAAACACAAACACACTGAACTGCTGGACTGCCAGTCCATAAAACTTGTATCCAGTTAGCTTTATGTATTATCTCTATTGGTGACCAGTTGCTGTTGATGAAGAGGAAGGTGAAAATGTCCCTGCATAGTGTACAAGGAAGGCATTTATCTTGTGAGTGTTCAGATCTGGCCTTAAAAGGCTCAGTTTCCATTTTTCTGCTGCCCTGAAAACACTGTGTGTGGTCAATAAAACCCAACCAGCACTTGCTATACAACTTCCATCAAAGGTCTATCTCCACTGCGGAGGTGTTTTACCTGGTAGGAGGTGACTGGTTTGTGGTAGCTCTTGAGTGCATTGATTGCTTTGGAGTAGCCCAGAGCTCTCCACTTGTCCCCCTGGACAGAGTAAGCCTTTGCCAGCACTTCCAGCTTCTCTGTGATGCACTGGTTGTGATTTTCCTTCTTGGTGTTGGAAGACTGGGCACAAACCCACTTGCTGGGAGGCTGGGCCACTGTGTAAGAGCTGTCACTGATCTCCTCTGATGATTTTACAGGGTAGCGGCCAGAAATCAATGCTTCCAGATCTCCCTGGGTGACATCAGCATCTTCTCCTTCACTGTCTCCATCATCAGAGTATTTCTTTATGGAGAGATCAGAAAGCAGCCATGTGAGAGTAAGTGCATGCCTCATATGTCCCCTTGGCACAGGCTACTTCGGAGACTAGGATGCCAGAGCACTGACCACCCTCCCTCCTGGGCACACCATGCTCCAGCTGCCACCTCTAGAAGTGACAGCCTCAAGCTACACAGGCACGTCTCACACTGCACAGGAGACTATACTGCTGTCCACCTGTGATGCAAGCACACAGCCCCTCCTACAGCCAAGTCCCTGAGATCCAACTGCGATAAGACACTGAGTAAGAGAGCAACTGCAGCCAGCAGCAAGGTATGACAATGCCAAAATCCCTGGCTGGCAGAGATCCTGACTCCCTACTCCCACAGGGAAACCTTTAGCTCATCTGGTGGCAGCACAGGCACATCTCTCACACTCAGACTCAGCAACTTCTACCCCATGATGCAGATGACAGGAGATAGGCACTGAACTTTGTTTTCAGTTTACGAACGCAAAATCTTAACAGAGTAGTAAATTAAAACCCCCTCATTTTCCCCATGGCTATCTGCAAGAGAAAAGGGGGAGGAAGGAACGACACAAAGGACTCCACATTCCTCAGTGACAGAAGAAAGAACCAATGTATGCATTTGCTGATACCCTCAGCTTTAGGATGCCTCTGTGTCGACTTAAGAAACAATGAGCCTTGGCTTCAGGTAATGAACAAAAGGGGATAGAAGTGGAAAGCCGCACAGAGGCTTTGTAGACTGCTTTGCTCACTGGGGTCCCCATCTCCCCTGATGTATAAAGACAGGAGTCTATGAAGATGCAAGCATTTCTGTGCTGTGGAAGTAACTGAGTGGCGCAGGGTTGTTTGGGATCAGTCCAGCAATTACATGCAGCACACCATGTCCTGTTATGAGTTTCTGCAGAGTGTCAGCCTAAGTCAGAGCCACATCACTACAACCTCTGGTTCTGCTGGCTGAGGAAGTAGGAGGACTGGAAACACAATTCCTGTAAGATACATAGCTGAAGTCTTCCAGCAAAATACAGGATGTGTTTTGCAGCCTTGTTTTATAACTCTAAAGACTGGGTCAGACTGAAGATTTGACAGACTAAATCAGTTTAATTTGTCTTGAAATGCAACTCCCTTTAGATGCAGTTCTCTCTAAGGGCAGCAAAGCCTCAGAGTGCTCAGATAAGTCAGTAAGCCCCTTAAAAGCATTTAAGGACACGTTATCCAATCACAATGCAAAGAATTCTGCAGCTGGAGCTGGAAGCAATTCCCATCCTCTTGGCCAGCAGTGTCAGAGAGGTGAAACACCCCTTGAATCCCTGACTCTCTACGTTTTGTCAGCAAAGTTGATGGACTCTTTACAACTGCATGTGCAAAACCAACTGGTAGCAACTGGCTACTTGAGAGGGAGGCAGGCAACCTGGGGTGACAGCCCTGGGTTCACAGAGAGTAACAGGCACTGCTTGAGGCCGCCTTGCAGAGACTGCATCTGAATGCCAGTCAAAAAGTGGTCGCTACAGTCTCACTGGTAACAGGATTTCCTCAAAGGAGTTTACATCCAAAGGCAGAACTCCCAGATCAGTCCCTGTTTAGTGTGAAACACTGGCACCCTCATAATTTCCTAGAGAAAAAACATGCACCCAAGCTAGAAAAAATTCTGTGCTTAAAAAACAGAAGCTACTTCTAAGCTAAGTTTCAGCTTTACTGTTGTAGCTGGTTCTCAAGCAGCTGTCTTTAAAGTCTCAAGGTACCCAGCTCCTCCCCAAGTCACACAGTCTAAGCTTGGGACAAGGGATTTTATTGAAATGTCTACAAATGTGGCTTTCATGCCCTCAGTGAGCTGCCAGGAAGAGAGTAATCACAGGGTTTTGTGCAACAAAAATTTGGACTGTGTTGCAAAACAGATGCCAGCAGTACAAGGCAGCTGCTGGGGATGTTTGAGGTAACTTTGCTACAGACAGATTTGAATGACACCAATGCCCAAGAACAATTCAGCAAACTTCAGCACGAATACAGAAAAAGGAAAGAAAGCTAACAAGCAGGCCAGAGAAGCTGACTCACAACAGAGGCCACTAATAACCCAACATAGGTATTTTAAGAACACCTTCACAATCCTTCTGGTAGCAACCTGATCCACTGTACAAACATGGGTTTGAACAGGCTGTTTGCCAAGGAGTGAATAACTGGTCCGTATGGCTAAGGCAGGAACACAGGATGAAATATCAGCTTCCTGAAAGGAAGATATTCTCAGACAGTGAATATTCCTCAAAAGGACGTAAGTGAATATTACCACAGTGAGCCTTGGCCTAATCAGAGCACCAGGATTGCTTCAGCTGGAACAGTTCTGATGGACACAGCAATTTAAGGGGCATTGTTTTTATTCTGAACACCTAAAAAGGACAAAGAGAAGCAGTAACCATGTCCACAGCCTGAGTCTGTCCACACAACTCACTCAAACATCCAAACACCTTCTTCTTGCTGAGATAATCTCACACTGTATCCCCACAGGGATCAGGTATGCTCTTAGCCAGGAAAAGCAGCATGCAGGATCTGTTCACAAGAAGATGGATCTGTGCAGGAAAGCCTCACCTCAGCCAGTTGCTGCTGTCCAAGGGTGCTCAAGCCTCGCTGTGAGGAATCTTCCACCTGTGATTCAGTATTTGGTTTCACTGCTCCCTTCTCTGCTGGGGGCTGGATTTTTACACTGTCCAGGATCTGCTGCTGTTCTTTCTGGAATTCTCCCTCCTTCAGGTACCTGCCATGGATTGGATGTCAGTACAGGAGAAGGAGGACTTCTCAGCCCCCAGAAGTTTGACCAAGAAATCCTTCTGCATGTTTTGGGATGGACCAAACAACCCATATGAATTGTACTCTCTCAGATCACAGATTAATTACTCTGGTTTTAGCTCATCTCCCCAGTTACCATCTACCTAGCTGACCTGCAACTTCCACTCCTACCTACCTCATTCTTAGGCTCTCTCCAAAACTCTGCCAAAACATTTTGCTCCTAACCTGTGCCTGCTGCTTCATTCCTTATTTCCTCTGGTACCTAGTTGCCAGTTCTCTACCTTTCATCTGCAATAAGTAAGAAACAGTATTTAAACCTCAACATTTTTAAGAGACATCATCACTGATGGATTGGGAAGATGTGCGTTTAACACCTGTAGCAAGTGATAGGACTTATGGTAGTATGTCTCGGCCCTATTACATGTTTTGCTACCCCACAGAACTTTGAGTCATGCACACAGGAGCTGCAAGGTGTTGGAGTCCAAGATTTTGAGCAGAGGTCAGATTTTAGTGCCGTGCCGTTTAGGATAGAAGAACCGCAGGGAAGGATGGCAGTGTGGCATTTGCATACCTGGGGGGGATAAAAACACCATAGCCAGCAGTACTCAGCAGCTTCTGGTCTCTAATGCAAGCACTCAGCCAGGATGCCTTCACCAGCTGCAGCCCGGGGCGCAGCTTGGTTAACTTGAGGAGCCGAAAGGCGCGCTCGCAGTCCATGTCCTCAGCCACAATGACGTGTGTCACCTCCAAGGAGAGCTGCCTGTGTACGACACCCCCATTCTGGACAATCTGCCTGTGGAAGATCTCGGCCCTGGCCTGGCCAATGCCGGCTTGCAACACGTAGGCGATGACTGGTTTCAGCCACTCTGCTGAGGAAAGCACAGGGGCAGGGACACAGTGACAAGGGAAAGTGCCCCAGCCCTGCAGGGCTACTACAGCTCTCACACAGGACTTGATGGCAACAGCCCTGGCAGGCAGTCTTTGGCGGGGCTCCAGCTGGACACAGCAAAGCAAGCTGGACATGACCTCTACAGAAAAACACACTGAGGGCCAGAAAAAACCTTTGGGGAACAGCACTTGCAGTTAACAAGCTGGGTATAAGTATTATTTCCCACATCATAGGGACACAGGACTTACCCTCAGGTATCTCCGTTCCTTCTTCTTTTGGGATCTTCAGAGGGATGCTTTTCCCCAAGTCATCCCTTACCTTCTTCCTCTTGGGAAAGGCTTTGACAATCCCTTGTGGCTCCATAGGCCCGGTGAGAAGGTTAGCAGCAATTGCTAAATACAAATAAGAAAGAACAAGGTTGCTTAGATCTTACCTAATCACAACTCAAGATTCACTCATGTTGCTGTCTTTGTTGTCCTGAAGTTCTTTTTTTGTTGTTGCCTTCCAAAAATGCTCAGCCTGAGGGAAACACCCAGAATCAAGAATTGCAGCCCACAAGGTCAGAAAAACCTGTCAGAAAGTCACTTAAGTCAACCCTGCCTGAATGTCTTAGAAACCTCTACAGCTGAGTTCTTGCAATGGAAAGCATTCAACTACTTTAACATTTTAGAGCTCCTATCTGCTCAGCCAAAAGATGCAACTTTATTTCCCAGGTATTTCTTAAGCACATTCCCAAGAGAGCTCTTGTGCCAGGGCTGAAATCCAGTCGCCTATTGAGATAAAACAGCGGATTGACACCAAGTGTTTCACACAGCCACAAGAGGAAAACTCCCAATTTGGCTTCATCTGTATACAGCAAATTACTAAAGACTAACTAGCCACATTCAATATGGTGATTTGCGGACAGAACTCCACTAGTAGAATAAGTAGTAAAGTAGGTATGTTTATTCCAGCGCTGGGACGCATGGGAGATAGCTCTTCTAAAGTCATGTGTGCCCACAGTGGCGTTCAGCTGAGTATATTTCGGGTTACATGTTCCATATTCATTAAGTTTCTCAATATGCTTATGAATATTCATTACCTAGCCCCCGCCCCATTCAATGGGTACAACTGCAGCTTTACCATTACAAGCCTTGCAAGAGCAAACTTTGAAGCTTGAACTACCAGGCTACAAGGAAGCTCAGTTTTCCGTAGCCCAGTTTCCTGAATCTCTGTATATGCCAACAACCCCTTCCATGAGGCTGCAGTGCTGAGTCAACACCAGCTTGGTTTCCTCTCTGTGCAGCACTTTGGGTTTCGCTTAGAGATTTCTCACACACAGTCCAACACAAATGTATCCTTCCAAACCTGGAAAGACTGAAAATGGTCCCACCTGCCCATGGCTTCCTGCTATGGTCACCTTCTCATCTGAGCATTAAACATAACCCTCTGAAGACCATGTCAGAGCTCGATCGAGTCCTTGCTTCTGCGAGGAAGAGCTCAGCTCCAGGGGAACAGAAACCCTGCTACGTTTCTAAAACTCACCTTCGTTGAAACGTTCCAGTTTTCAGGTCGTTTTGACCAAAAAGAGCCCTCTGGAAACAGTAATCCTTTCTATTAGTTAAAGAAAAAAACCCAGATCAAAAGCCTGCCAAGGTTCTGGGTGCCCAAGTACGTTCCAGGGCTCGGAAGTGTGTTTCTGCAGGCTTATTTTAACTCCTCTAAAGCACAACCCACGCGCCGGGTACCAAACCTGCCTTGCCAGCCTCCGCAGGCCGTGAAGGTTTCAAGGCCACCAAACCGCGGCTGGCAGCACCCACAACCTCGGGAGCAAGAACGACACCCCGAACGTCGCGGCTGCGCCCAGGCGAGCCGAGGGCAGGCGGGAGCCGAGCGGGGCGCAGCCGCAGAGGGAAGGGCCCCGAAGGCGAGCGAGGCCGCGGCCGGGCAGGGCCGCGCTCAGCTCGGCCGGACCGGAAGCGCTTCCGGGCGGCAGGCGGAAGTTTCCGCGTTGCCGCGGCGACGGCGCGTCCGCCATGGCGCTGCCGAGCTGGCTGGAGCGGCTGCGGGCGGCCCGCAAGACGGCGCTGGTGCAGGACGGTAACCGCGGGGCGAGGGTCGGGACAGCCCCCGCCTGCCCCCGCCGCCGGGTCTGGGGTGGTCCTGCAGCGAGTGGGCGCGGAGGGGAGCGCTCCCGGGCACAGCCCCGCACCCCGGGCCAGGGAAGGACGCAAGGCCATCAACGCGGGCATACGGGGACCCCAGGCAGTGGACAATGGGATAGGGCCCCAGACAGTGGGACAGAGCCCTGCACCCAGAGGTAGCTGTATCCCGTTTCCTGTCACCATCTGTCTTGCCTCTAGGGAAGCGGAAGATCCACTACCTGTTCGAGGATGGGAAGGAGATGGCCGAAGAGTACGACATTAAGACTGGCCAGTTGATGAGTAAGTGGTGCTCTCAGCTCGCCCCCAGCAGTCGTGGGTCGGGGCAGAACTGCAGGGCAGTGGGTCTATACCTTCAGGGCTGGGGTGTTGAGAGGGACCTGCTGGTCAGGAACAAATCATCCCTGCCTATTTTGGAAGACAGGCATGTCTGTAGTGGAATTTTGTAGGGACAGAAGTAGGGTTCAGCTTGCAGCCAGGGTTCTCTGACTTTCATGGCATAGCAGACCTTGCTTTAGCCCAGGATCTCCCCCAAACATCCCATCTGTCACAACAGACTTCAATGCACTACATGGGATTGCCATCATAGTTGCCAGGCACCAAGTCTGTACCACATGAAGGGCTGAAATTTGCTTTTTGGTGGCTTCTACTACCGCAGACAAGGTGTCAATTATGGCTCTTGTCCAAAACCACATCAGCTGCAGCACAGCACCTGTTGCAACCCCACCATGGCTTCAGCACCAAGTAGCAAAAAATAGAGAGGCATTCAGTACAGAATTTCTAGGAATAGGCCAACTAGCAGATCAGCTCACACCAAATTACTGGAATTGAGATACATATATTCATATCATCTCAATGTGCTGGGCAGCTTTGGCAGCCAGTTCCTGGAGTTCTTATAGAGCAGAAGAATGACAAGCCACCTTCTCTCTTTCCCAGGTAGAAAATGGCGAGAGAAAAACACCCTAGGGGGCACCGGCAAGTGGCAGGTGGAAGTGGGAGAGCCGACCTCGTCACTTCTGGGAGCACTGGAGTCAGAGCTTATAACAGAGAGCAGCTCAAACGTATGTAAGGGTCTGCAGGTGCCTCTGCATCTAAAACTACCTTGTCTTGTGCTTACAGCAGTAGTTGGTAGAGAGCACATCACCTTAATGCACCCAACACTCTTGCTACAAATCTGCAGGGCTGAGTAGAAAGAAGGCACAGCTTAGGTTCCTTAGGGGTCCTCAAGAGATTTGTAGTTTCCTTAAGTAATGAAACTGTACTGCTGTACTATCCTGGCTTGAAAGAGCAGGCTGACAGGAGGGCCAGTGCCAGGACAAGTCAGGGGATAGAAAACAGAGGTGATAGCAATGAAAGGCACAGGCAGTGCACAGCAGGCTGCTCCCTATTAGAGCACAGCCTGTTGCATCTTCACACCCCTCTAGTTTAGGGGGCAGATGTTTTAGTCTCTCACCATCTTTTCTACAGACCTGAAACACAAGCACAGCTCTGCACCACAAACTGGGGCAGAGCTAGGACTGAATCCAGCAGGTTCCTAGAGCAGGCAGAGCTCAGTATTTGGTTGCCTGTGAGGAAGAGGCCCCGATAACCCTGTACTGCAAGGCTTCCTCACTGCACACTTTCAGCCTCCTGCAAGCAGTGCTCCTGCAAAGGCAGAGCAGCCCTAGCTGTAGGAAAGTGATGCTCAGGCAGCTTCTTGAGTTACTCCCTAATGCTCCAGTGGGAAAGAACAGCTACTCCCATGCGGAGTCTCACAGGGTAGTACAGGAAGGAGACAGGGAGAAGAGGAGACAGCTGGAGGGGCCTTGCTAAAGGTACTTGTTTGCTGTAGCCTATCTTCATGAGGAAGGATACCCCGAGCAGCTTCCAGTGGCGGATCCGTAACCTTCCCTACCCCAAGGAGGTCTACAGTGTCTCCATGGAGGAGGAACAGCGCTGCTGTGTCATCCGGACCACCAACAAGAAGTCAGTAAGGACAGCACTGCCAGTGCTGACAGTCCCTTGGGGTGGGCTGGCACAGAGGGCAGGCTAGTGATTGCACAGGGGGCTGTCTCCCCTTCTAGTGTGCAAGTGCTCAGGGGCCTCACCTTGCAGCACATGTTTCCTGCTGCCTGATTTCCATTCCCAACTGCCTCAGACACCTTTACAGTAGGGCTTCTCATCTTGGCTCCAGTAGGGCGATGCTTGCTCTGTTCTTGCCCTGTCAGGTGTTGCTTCCTTAGAAAAATAAAGAGCCTTGAAGACCTCTTGAAGCTAGAGCATTCCATTGTCTCCCTCTGATTTAGTCACTGCATCTCAGAATGCTGCAGGATTCAACATGTACAGCAAAATCGTGGGCACCCAAAGAGACAGATCTCCCTGCATAAACATGTCCTATAGTTACAATGGTAGCAATGTCATCTGGAGGTAGCAAGCAAGAAAGACAGACTGAATCTGGAAAGGAAGCACCAGTTCTGCCAAAAGAGATTTGAGATTGGAAGAAAAAAAAATGGAAAATGCTTTTAAAGCTACATCTTGTAGTGTGTCAGTACATGGCATCTCACATGGAGTGAAACACAAAGTGTCCCAAAGTGTCTATAACTTCAGATAAGCCAAGATGAGCTGTAGTGTTAGGAAGTGAATGCACGGAGTGAGCCTTGGGAGCACAAGGGAAGCTGATGGAAATGGCTGTAGGTGGTGCTGTCGGCACAGAACTGCGGCCCCTCAGCTGCCGAGGGCTTCGCTATGAAGGTACCGTGAGTCTCCCGGCAAAGGGCTGCTGGAGCTCTGCACATCAGCACACCTGAGAGCTCAAATCCAGAAGGCTGCAAAGAGGGAAGTTACCCCATACAAACAGCAAGCAATTACAGATCTAATACAGAAATGTTGGCCTGAATGCACACAGAGGGATTCACAGAACAGTAGTGCTTTAGTAGGGAGACCTAGGTAGCAAAAGATAATGGTATTCCTATCGGCCACACATGGATATGCATGGAACTAGGACAGGAATGGACGACTTGATCCAACCACATACTGTCACAGACAGTCTTACCTACTCCCAGTCCTACTGGGATAGTGATGTGTATGTGGGAACCTCTGTAAGTGCTGTAAGGTTATAAACGTAGCACTGAGGCTTTACCTATGCTCTACCTTCAGCTCTGACTTCAGGCTTTTTTGTACCACTCTCAGAAGAGTCCTCCATGAGCAGCTGGCATTTATTCTCTCAGACTAATGTCAGAGGACCCAACAGCAACTCATGGCCTGTGTCTGACAGTTAAGGACTTTCAGAATTAAAGCTGAAAGCCACCTCACTGGGGACAAGAATGATGTTGCTGTCAGTAGGGAGCAGGGACAGACTCCAGCACTAGCACACTTAGTACAGGCTCCAGGATATCTTAGATCATTTCTCCTGGGTCTCAGCCAGGGCAAGGCACCACTCAGCAACTAATTCCAAGATAGCAACAACAGCATGGAATCCACAGAGGGAGCACACATCACTACGGGAGAAAAAGGAAGCCTCGGAGCCTCTCCAACCCTTGGAAGTCAGCCACGCTGCTTCTGAGCGACAGAGCTGTGCTGACCGCCAGCCAGAGGCACAAGTAACAGGATGGGCTGCCAAGTCATTACTGAGTAGTTCAGCTCTAAATTCTCAGCATACCAGTAGCAGTTTTCCCTACGGTCTGACAAAAAGTGGGTTTCCAGTAGGAAAATAGTAGGGGTGATTTCACATACATACTGTGGATCTCGGGCCAGGACTTGGGCTCAGAGTGTAATACTGCCCTTGGCCATGGGGTGAGAGGCGAGGGCAGAGAATCAGCCTGCATCGTCTGGGATAACCACCCATCAGCTACCTCCCCAGCCCAGACAGGAGCTCTTCACTTCCTCCAGTCACTCCGTTCCCTCTGGCCACGGCAAGGGCTGCTCAAGTGGGATTTGCTTAAAACCTCTTGCTGTAAAATAAATCCATTAAACTGAACTCTAAAAACAAACCTAGAAAGCCACCTTCCTAAACGCCAAACTTGATTCAATTATTGTAGTGAGAAGCAGTGGTAATGTTAGGAGGAGGGGGGGGTGGCAAGGCAGATCTGGTTTCCTTTGATCTTGTCACAGATTTTAGTTTGAGGCCAGCCAAAGCCATTCTTCTCCCCTTCTCCTTAGTCCTGGGGCAGCAGAATGCTGCTGTTTCATTGATGACTCCCAAGGCCCTTTGAAACAGTGGGTTTTTTCTGTGTACTGCTTTTTTTTGTCTAATCGGTAAGAAGTTAACACTTCCTTAACATGTCTTTGTGTTCATCTAATCTCTGCTGTTTAACCTTTGACATCTCCCTTATTATCCATGTCTGCCACCTTTTCCAAATACCGACAGCAGTGACAACACAGAACGGTTTGAGCCCTGCGGTAACAAGCCGTGTACATTCCTCCCACTGCACCGGGAGAGCCATTTGCCCTTTGTAGCTGTTTTCATCGTGGCTTGGAAAATAAACTGCAATTTGGGCAGAGGTAGCCAGAGAGACCAAGCCTCACCCACAGCTAGCTGAATCGAGAACCACCCCTCGTGGCATGGTAGCAGCTACTGCCTGTTCCTGCTCTGCTCCAGACACCTCAGTACCAGCTACAGGCCAATTCTTTGGATAGGATAGCCCACAAGAGTGGTGGAACAGACTAAGAATCCAGCCATGCCTCTGAGTGGGCACAGGACCACCAGCCAGTGTATTTGGTGCAGCCCCAGAGAGAAGCAGCAGATGTAGGTCGAGCCATGCCACATACAGAAGATCTCAGGCAAACACAGACAGATCTACAGGGTTCTGGTTCCAAAGTCTTAGGAAATCTCTTAGGCTGGCAAAAACCTCTCTGTCCTCTGCTTGGATGTGAGAGGTTATTGGAAGACTGGGATAGAACCCAGGAGAGCTGTAAGTGCAGAGGAGCACCACAACCACCATGGGAGCTGCATGGAGATGCTGCAGAGTAGAGGCTCAGGTGATTGTGGGCAATTACACCTGGAGATCTATGCCCAGGGGTATGCCTGAGTACCACCGTGCCACCAAAGCAAGAAGTTACCTAGGAAGTAAAGGAGAAAGTTAAAAAGAGTGGTTTAGGAAGGATTGCAACACAAAATGGTGCATCACTGAGGAAAGTAAGTTATTCACTGAGGAAAGTAAGTCATATGGCACAAGAGCTTTGATAGCTATTTTGACAAAATCTAAAGGAAGCTGCTACTTAGAGAGAATGAGAGGCCATGAGCAGGGAAAAAGACAACACCTTGGTAGGGCTGAATAGTCTAACCATATCTGGCACTACATATGAGGGCAAGCTGGAGGACTAAACCTGCTGTCACATACCAAAGCTCTTCAGGATTTTGCCAGCTCTGATTTCCAGTTTGGATGTTTGTTTCTAGTGTTCCTGCTAACCTGGGGGCACTGGCAGTGACACAACATGGCACAAGAGCCTCCTGCCAACCCTGAGAAGTCTACTGTCCTCATCTACACCTTGTAGAACAGCAGTCTGTGTCTCAGCACTGCTAGTGGGGGAATAGAAACCCCACCTTCCTTATTTCTGTCTCCTCTCTCATTTGTAGGTACTATAAAAAGTTCTCTATTCCTGATCTGGACCGATACCACCTTCCCTTAGATGCAGCTGCCCTGAGCTTCACCCATGCCAACAACACCCTGATCATCACGGTGAGGCTTTAGCCACACAGAATAGCATTTTGCCCTTCTCTTTATGTCCACAAAGAAGCTAAAATTCTTACACGTGGGGAAATAAGGCAGAGCAGGGAGATCTGCTGGTGGTCACCCATGTGGCCCCTTCTCTGTCACACAGTCAGTGGGAGTTTCAGATTACACTGGGCGTGCTGACACTAGCCAAGAGATTCCAGGCAGCAGGAGGGGCCCTGCCTGCTGCTCAAGGTGACATGCAGGTGGAAGAGTGTCTGTCATGCCCTATTTTCCATGTATTCCCTCCATTAGGCCTGAGCAAGCCTCCACTCTTCAGTGACACTAAGTTTTGCTTGTCTCAGAGCATAAGAGTCCAAGGACTTCTGCACTTCTAGGTCTCACAGTCTTAAAAAAGAATAATAAAAAAATAATCACCTGCTGCTTTGTGTCAGAGAGGGAACACTTCCACACACTTTGTGGTGGAAGCAAGAGACTAGCAACATGGGCACATACTTCTTGTTGCAAGGAGCAGACAGATGCTTTTGAGCAACAGGTGCTTGTCCTATTCAGTGCAGAAGTCAGCTACATGGAGGGCACACCCTCTGTGGGAAACCTGGCAGCAGAGCTGGGCTGCATGGGGAGAGGAAACAGGCCAAGAGCAGCACCTTGAGTCCTCCTGAGCTTCTGTTTGCTACTGGCCAAACCTTGCAAAAAGCACCTGCATCCACTGCTAAGTTGCAGCTGGGTGAGGGGCCTCTGAGGGGAAGACAGAGGAACTGCAACTCTTACTTGTCTCTGCATAAAAAAAGCATATTAAAATATGCTTTTATATATATATATAAAACACTTGCGAGCATACAGTGAGTGAGCACAGCGAGGATCTGCTTGCCAGGATATTCCAGAGGGGCTGGTGGGGGCTAGGATTCCACACCTAACTGGAAAGTTTTACTTGCACTGTAAAAGACACTCCAGAACTTGGCAAATGTCTCTAGCTTGATGGCACCACCTCTCTAAATGGGCTCAGAGGCAAGGCAAGGTAAAGGCAAGGCCTCCCTTGGCAGGAGGGTCCCTGCTGGGCTGGCAGCAACAGGCCCCAGTTGGTCTGCTTGGAGCAGAGGCTCAACAGGAGTTCAGGAGTGCTAAGGGCATTTCTCTCTGTCCTACAGTACCAGAAGCCGAAGGAGATCCTGGCTGCAGAAGAACAGCTGCAGAAGGAGCTGAAGAAGATAAAGGCAGCTAACAGTGGCGATGGAGACTGTACAACCCAGTAGGCAATGGCTGCTAAGAGGTTGAGGTGAGGGGCAGCTCTCTGGCACAGCTTCATGGTATTTATTTTGCCTTATCTAATAAAAATGAATTCTGTTGTTAATAGAGCAATTTGGAGGAATCTCTTTAAGCCCAGGAACATGGCAGGGCAGTTGACCTGTCTGCTGCCTTTCCTGCTGATTTATTCAGACATTTCATAAAACCACAGAACGGTTTGTGTTGGAAAGGACCTTAAAGATACCTGGTTCTAACCCCCTGTCATGGGCAGGGACACCTTCCACTAGACCAGACTGCTCAAAGCCCTATCCAACCTGGCCTGGAACACTTCCAGAGAAGGGAATAATCCTTCTATGAATTGTGGGAAGCTGTAGCATGCAAAGGAAGCACATGACATCCACAACCAGCAGTCCTGCCCCATCCTCCATGAGCAACATGACACCTGGGGAATTCCCCATCTGCCACTACTGCTGAAGGCAGTGATGTCTGGAAAACAAGAACTCCCTCCTCACACCCATTACTTGCCTGGGATGTGTTTGGAAGCAGCTCCCTCCTGTGCTAACTTATGCAGCTCCTCTGTGCAGTCAGAAGGAAGCTCTGGTGACTTGGGTATCTCTGCAAACAGCATTAATGCTTAGACCTGAGTGGGCACAGCCTGTGAAACAGGGTAAAGAGGAAGACACACAGCTGCTTCCTTAGTGCCAGCCATCCACGACATGACATGGCTGTGCAGAATGCAGGAACCAATGTGTAGCTGCCTCCATTTGCATGGCACAGAGGGGAAGCAGTGGCTGGGCCCGCAGCTGCCCACCCTTCTGTGAAGGCACAAACATGGCCCATTGCAAACCTCACCGCACAGGGACAACCTCAACAGTGCTGCTTTACACCAACTCCTCTCCAACAGCCATCCTCCCACTTAGATTTTTGAATATTGTTCCATGTTTCAAGTGAGCTGCTCATGGGCTCCCAGCACAGCTCCCCTGATGAGGCTACTTTCAAACCACGACAATTCCTTAGAGTCCGGGGCTCCAGCAAACATACTCCTCCTATTCTTGTGCATCACAAGGGAAGAGCAGCCTCTTGACAGTGGAAATGAACTAAGTTCTAACAAAGCACTATGCTGAGTGGCTCACCCTGGAAATGCTCCCAGTTTGTGATACAAACCTCTCCTTTACCTATCCAGGATACCCAAACTCAGAACCAAGTAGAGTTCCCGCACTTCGTTCCCCAAGAAGGGCCAGACCCCAGACACCACTGTATTCACTCGCAGCACATTATCCACGTCCAGTCAGACAGCACAGAGCACACTGAGAGCTATGGTTGTTCAGACACCCACATCAGGTTCAGAAGGATGACACAAAAAGGAGCAGAGCCCACTTGGATGTGCCTACAGCATCCTAGTAAATCACATCCAGCTGCTTGTAACTAGTCTGGTTTGCTGCTTCATTATGCAGGCACCAAATGAGTCACAGATCCTACTTTTTGAATTCTTGTTTGAAAAAGTGACAGGAGATCCAAGCTCCCAGGAACTGCCTTCAGTGCAGCAGTATCACAGGGTGTAGCCAGGGAGAGAGATCTATTAGACATGGAGACAGCATCTGAAAATAGGTCCAACCTCCCCCACCCAGCCAGGCCCCTGCAACCAGCAGGTAACTTCACAGCCCCTTCAGAAGTTGAAACAAAACATACCATCTCTTCTGTTTCCTTTCAGTTTTATTTAGCAAAACATGACCATTTCAGCCCTGCCAAGTGCATAGCCTGACCTGACGGCCAGCTTGGGGAGGCACACTGAAAGCAGGGCTGGCACTGCCTTTTAGCTCAATTGTTGCTCTTGGGTGTGAAGGACAACACAAGCAGCTGTCAGGATAGCAAGTTAAGGAGAAAGGTGGCCCTCACTCCAGGCACCTTTCCCTTCCACCAAATCAGTCCAACCTACACATGGCCTAGTCTTGCTTCACATGTTAGTGCTTGGCTGATCTCAACCTGACCAGCACAAAGCTGATGGGGCATCCTGGCTCAACTTGCCCCTCAAATGATGTATCCACAGGAAAAAAAAATGGAAATTAAAAAAAAAAAAAAAAGAAAAACAGGAACCCAGTTAATAAAACAAACCCTGACTTGCACAAAATAAAAAGGGTAAAGGACAATTGGCCTATTATTTTTACTAACAGGCAGGTGAGGTTGAAAAAGTTTGGCTCTTTGTGCACTCTTCATCGTAGCTTTCTGGCACAAAAAAAGTCCCTTCAGAAGCCTTGTGGGCCTTTCTCACCTCTCCTGCCCTGCAGTTCCCTGAGCCAAGTGTCAGCTCTGCTGAGTTGGGGACACCAGAAGTAGCTGTGGTGCCCTTCATGAGGCCGTGAAGTCCAGGACATGCAGGGCTGATGCCAGGGCAGCATACAGGTGGGTGGTACTGAAACGGAGGCAGTACACTGGGCTACTGGTGGGTGAAGACAGGTGAAAGCTCTGCAAGAAAACCGGAGAATCAACCTTTCAGAAAAGAGGTCAGCCCAAAGACCCTGGCTGGTATTACAGATCCAAAGGCTGAAATGTCTGAGCAAAGCAGGTTTTCCCTGCACATAGGTTTGCTATGGCGGACTAGCCCCAAGATAGCCCAGCAGTCCCTTTCTTTTTCCCATGAGGCATGAGCACTGAGCTGCCAGAGAACAGCTGAGAAGCTCTGCTGCTGCCCAGCCTCCCACCGGTGCTCACCTGCAGGCACCGAGTCTGCCGCTTATCCCAGAGGCGCACCACGCCATAGTAGGAAGAGCCGCTGGCAATCATATGGTTCTTATCACTCCTTATGCAGTACAGGGCACTGTCATGGGGCTCTTCCCACTCCTGCACGCATTTCCTGCAAGGGCAACACAAACCAGAGCAGGGCTGAGCCTCCACTCCTCCATCCACTTCACCTGAAGGAGCTAATTCAGTGAGAGCTGAGTTCCCAGACGCTGCACAAGGAAGAGCCCAGGAGCCTTGCATGGGCCCCAGATGGCAGCAGGACAGGCTCACCTGGTGCTGGTCCGTATGTCCCAGTAGCGGATGTAGGTGTCATACCCACAAGAAAGGAGAAGGGAGGGTGTTTCGTAGAACACATCCAGGACTCCAGCTCCACGGTGGAAGTCGGTCCCCAAACAGGTCAACAGCTGACCGCTGCAATGAAACACATCAGGGGAAGAATCATTCAGAAACACATTAGGGGAAGAGTCATTCTGAGCAAAAAGCCCTTCCAGTTCAGCTGGCCAGAGCAGTGATGAAGCAACATCCCATGGGTTGGGAAGAGAAGTCTTCCAGATCTCACTTCTGTGATTTAGCAGAATACAAAAGCCTGCATAGTTTTCCTCTCCCACCCCCAGCTTCTGCTATAGTTGGGTCACTAACTGTCATGAAGGATGACCGGCAGGAGTCCCAGATGAAAGAGGAAGAGCCAAGGTACAGGCACAGCTGCCCCCCAGCAGAATGGAATCCTTTTCCCTGGGAGAATTGACCAGTATTCTGAATTATGTGGCTCCCACTTGGGAGACAACTCCCACCTTAGTCCAGGTAATCTACAAGAGCCATCTACCTGTTCAATCCCATCCCATACTCTGTCCTTCAAAATACTGTCCACTGGGGTATTTCCCTGGATCTTTGACACACACCACAGATCCACAGGCAAATCAGATTCTCCCAACCCAGTCTGCCATGGCTGCTCGTCTCAACCCCCTCCAGTTACACCACATTCTGCAAACAACATTCTGAGGCTGAATGTGATAGGTCAAAAGCAACTACCCCAAGACTGCTCTGGAGATGACCTTCCAAAGGCTAGTTTGGGGGGGTTTTTTGACCCTTTCCTCCTTTTTAATTCCTTGCTTGCAGATAAAGAGCAAAAGCAAGATCTCCATGAAGCTCGGTACTGGGTGCTTTGTGGCAGTATGACTCTGCTGCTTGTTCATGTGCAGAACCAGCAGTTCACCAGGTGGATGGTGCTTGGTGAGGACCCACCCTGCCAGACTTCAAGCAGAAACTTGAACCCCTTCTCTGGGTCACACAAAATTGCAGCAGGTGCATGGCACAGCCCATCCCCGTATCACTCCACCTGCTGCAGCAGCCAGTGACATCCAGTCTGTCTCCATGACAGACTCTTGGGAATGGAGTGGACAATCTGCCCAGCTGCTTGAAATGGCCACCTATTGCAAACGCTCCTTTTCTTCCTTCTCCTTACACCCTCTAAATCAAAAATGCTGGATACAATAAAATTTGAAGCACCTGCTTTTCAAACTCTGCTGCATGGCCACCCCTCTCCAACAGCCTCTTGGTTCTCAGGACAATGAAGCAGTCCTGAAAGCCAACTGCACGGATCCCGCAGTGGGGTCACTCCCAGCATCTCCCTCCATTATTTTGTTACATTCTGCTCCTTGATCCAGCATCACACAGTTCTGAGGCACATCGCCAAATGCCTTAATTCTGTCTGTAATCTGGGCTAAAGCCCTCATCGGGGGATAAAGACCACACAAAAGGAGAAATAGAGTCCTGGGAGATGTTAAAACAAGTAAACACCTTTGTGTCAGGAGAGAGAAATCGCTGATAAAGCAGATTAGCGCCTCAAGCCCTGGTGTCCCCAGATCAGAAGGCGAGCCCTGGCCGATCTTTGCAGCCAGCACGCTTCTATGATCACAGAGCTGGCGGCATGCTGGGGCCAGCCTGTTTCCCCACAGTCACTCTCCAAAGAGCAGATTATGTAGAATAACAATTTCTTTGTGGCTGTGTAATTCCCTCCGTGACCGTGGCTGTGGGCAGCTACATTGGCCCTTGATGCCAGGGCCCTAGCAACCATTTAGAGAGGCCAACCAGCCCTAGCAATGGCCCCCCCATGCAAACCTCTCGGACAAGCTTTAACATCAAGTGCATGAATTAATCCCCCCCAACACGAATCCAGGGGTGCTGGCTTATTGGACTTTGTGTTTCTCCAGGCAAGGGATCGAGAGGATTCCAGGCTTCAGCCCTTTGCAACCTTCTCACAATACGTTAACCCTTGGAAGGTTACTTGTAAACCAACGTTGAGAGGTTGAAGCACTCATGGTTTGAGCACCATGAGCAAGAGCAATGGGGTTTAGTTGGCGCAGATGGGTCCTGAGATCCACCGTGGAGTGAGACATGGGTGGGGCATGAGTGCTCTGGCACGCCTCTGCCCTTCCAAGCACAAAGATCCCCTCCATCTGCCATTCTGCAAAGCCAGCAGGACAAAGGGACATGCACACAGCCCTTCTCAATGCTTCTGCAAAGCCTTCTGCAAAGCCTACAAGTTGTATGTGTGGCCCAGGGTTGTAAGACATACAAGAGAGGTATGAGGAGCAGTCAGCTGCTCTCACAGACAAGAATCCTTGGACTACCTGTGAGATAAGTATGGGGCCAGACTGCCCAATTGACAGAGTCTTCTGCCAGTTGCTCAGGCAGGAGCAAGGAGTTACTCTGAAGAGATGAGCTACCCCAGCAAGCCCTAGGCAGCACCAGCAGCTTGGACCCCGAGCACCACCCAGGTGCTTCGCTCCCAGTGTTTCTCCATGCCTTCCCACCTCACTGCAGCGGAACCCAAGCATTCCAACAGGGTCACCAGTTTTCCTCCCTCCACTTCCCTTTCCATCCCAGGCAACAAAAATGAAAAAAAAAAGGCAACAAAAAAAGGGAGGGGAAAGAAAAGGATTAGCTTTTCTCTGCAGATATAACACGAGCACAGATACTTGCAAGTTACTGTAGCAAAGTAAACCTTGCATTGCTGGTTTGTTAATCAGTTCAGTTCTCCTGTCCCAAGAACAGATCAGCCAAAGCCACTCTCTCTGGTGGGAGGTGCAACCCCAGGATACAGGAGCAGATCTTTGGCAAATTATAGAGGCAACGTGGTAGTTGCTACAGTGAAACACTTACTATCTGGCACCAGGGGAAAATTTACTGCACTCTACACTGGGAACACAAACCAAAACACCCATGTGTTCTGGCATGGGCACACTTGAGGTGATAAAGATGAAGAACATGACTAGTATTTCCCCTTTTTTTTTAGCAGATTAAGGTGTCTCTGGACCAGCTACCACCATGCCAGACTAGCTCTATGTGCTTGTAGCATACACGACAATGCTGAGTCCATGCTGGAAAGAGAGCTCTACCACCACAACTCTTTCAGTCTTGGGATCACAAGTTAGTGCCCAGAAATTGTCCACTCTTTGTTATCCCAAATACTCCCTGCCTTCAAACCCCACGCCTGAACAGCTTCCCCTTTCTCAGGAGCAAAACCCACAGCTAATCCTTAATAACCCATAAAGGATCAACGTAACCCATGAATGGGCAACAGAAAAGCAGCAGCTACACCAGCACGTTACCAACGGTTTCTAACAACTTAGACAGAAGATACCTCCCCCATGAGGGACAGAAAGAAATGGCATAGCTATCTTGGACCTTTTTCAGCAGCACCAGCCAAATACAGCAGGAAACAGCTGCCTTCTTTCCTTTGTAGTCCCTTTTTTACCTAAACACCTTTCAAATCCCAGGTGGGCTGATCCTCAGCACTTCAGAGGCCTTGTCCTTATTATGGTTATGAGGGTTAGTCAGGAAGTGTCTGTGAAGACCAAGTGAGACCAAAGAGGGCAGGTCCACACCATCTCCCTGCCATGGCCCTCCAGCTGGCAAGCAGCTCTTTCACTCCTAGGTCTTCTTCAGGCAAGCCAGGCAGTTACCTGTGCAGATGGTTGAAACTTTGCTTATCTTTGCACTCAACAGCCTGGGCCAGGTAGTGCCCATGTTCGGTCCCAGCACTGGGTGGCACCAACAGAAACGACTCTGCACCAGTGGAGCTCTGTGAAGCAGAATCACAAATGTGATTCTGTGTGCAGGTGTTCTGCAAAGACCAGTCTAGAGCAAGAGCCCTCAATTTCAGCACTTTAACCACAAACCACCTGGGCCAATGCAGCACCAACAAACACACAGGTAGGCCTCCAGTGTTGAGGAATTTCATAATATTCCTAATTTCTCATGCTTCCTGTTAAGCATCTAGACAGACTGAATAATACTGGCAGTAATCCAGTACCAGCCCACAGAGCCAGAGCAAATCCAGCAGCCTATTTCATCCCTAGCACAGGAAAGCTGTGTTAGCACTAGGCTCTGGACTCCTTGGTGATAGAACAAGATGTTTAAACAAAATCCATGTGCCTGGTAAATGTATCCAACTGAGGAGTCCAAAAATGAGAGGCATGTTGTTCAGACACTATAGAGAATCCTTTGAGTCATCTCAATTAATTTCCAAGTTCTTCAAGACTTTTTAAAATTACTTTTAAAATAAGATATTTGTTCAGGATTTCCACATTTCACTCTTTCATTTCCATAGCAGAAATCTAGCCATGAGCGTAGCAGCTCTCCTGATACCTCCAGAACACAGGCAGCCTGGAAGCAAAGTGAAGGGAAGAAACAGGCTGGTTTCTTTAAGTTCTTGCTCTTCTTTCTAAAAACAGCTTCGAGTTCTATTACTTCTCAGTCACTACTATGAAGATAAAATAAGATCAGTCATGGCAGAGCCCAGATGGTTACTTTCCAGATAACCCATGGGATGTTGCTTCACCAAGTTAAAGTTATGTACAGCCTCCCAAGCCATTGCAACTATTTGTGTGCCCATAAAAGCTCAGGATCTCCCTGAGATCTTTCTGATAGTCAGAGTCCAAAAGAAGTCTGCACCTTCCTCCCCAGACCCTGCCCATTTGCTGCAGGTCTTGCCCAGCTGTCTCCAGTACACAAGAACCACACTCCAAAAGCTGGGATGAAACAACACTTTTCTCCCTACCCTCCATTTTTGGTGACCCCAATTCACTAGAATTGATATTATGTAACTATGCAAACTCTAGAAAACTGCCGAATTCTGAACATCTGTTGAAAACAGAGATGTGCAAAACTGAGGACAATTCATTTGCTCTGGAAACCTCATCTGTGAACTGTGATCATCAAAGAGGAGAATCCATTGCACATAAGCAGATAGACTATTCAGAAACCAAACAGAGCTCTAAACCAATATTTCAGCCCCAATAACTATTTGAAATAAGACAGGTGGGAATCATATACTTTAAAAAAAAAGGTGTAAAGAGCCCTGTTCAGTTGTAAAAACTGGGATATTTGATCTGAGTATCAAACAGAGAAAGAAAATCAAATCCATTTAAAAAAAATTATCCCAAGTGCAGCATTTGCACAATTTCTGTCATCCAATTTGGACAGTGCACCAAAACCAAAGGGAAGAGCTGAGCTGCTCTCTCTTCCAGGTGCTTAGCAATAGCAGCTGAGGCACTGAGGGGATGCAGAAACTTATGCTAAGAAGGGAAAGTCTTGATCAAACATCTTGAACACAGGGAGAAACACAGATCCTTGGCAAAGTTATTCTTCTGTCCTATCCCAAAGTTGCCCTTGCATTTAGACCAGGCTACTAATTCCTGCAGGGAGGTGTGGGATTGGCTTGGGGAATTTTGAAGCAGCACCTCTAAGTGACATGGCTCAGAGATGCTGTTTCAAGTGATTTTCACAGCAAATACCTCTCTCTGATTCCTCAGTGCAGCTGAAGGGACTTGAGGCAGTAGGGGGGAAAGACACCAACGACGGTCTGAGAGTGTGTTGGGGGGAGAGACAGAAGAGGGAGTTTTGCCTTCTTTTCTTCTGCTTTCTCTGAATTGGCCCACACACGTTTTAAATGGTCCAATAAAAAGATACAATTTCTTTACCTTTCCAGCTCTGGGACCCTGTGAGTTTTTGTTGTTCGGGTTCCTGTAAGGTTAAGTTCAGAGGATAAACTGACACACTGGGCTATGGGAAAAAGCCAGTTTCTTCAAATAAAGCCACAACGGTGCAAAAGAGACCCTGCTGGGGCTTTTATTTGGGAAAACAAACAGAAATGGCACCAAGCCCTTCTGCTTTATGAACCAATTTAACTATAAAACCAATGTTCTCCCTCTCGGGGGTGAGGAGGGGAGAGAGACAGGACATGACAATAGTCCAAAACCTTCAGGGGAAAAAAAAAAGAAGATAGGACAAAAAAGGTTGTCTATCCCCTTTTCTTTCTTGTCCACGGCTCCTTTTCTTAGCACACGTGTGTTCTTGTAAAAACTATTAGATTGCAATTTGTATAACATGGTGACCCCCAAATTCAGACATTTAACCCCTTTTCTCTGCAAAGAATGTCAAGAATGTCTTCTCTGTCTTTCTTTCCAACGGGAGGAGTAGGGGGGAATTCTCAAACTGTGATTTCTTGGAGGAACAGAAAAAGAGGGTGGAGAGGAAAAGAAGCAGGGAATTCTCAAAGCCTCTCGCCTTTCGCCCCACTTGTGTGGGAACAGGCGGCTGTATTGCTCCCTTTCTGGACAGAGCTCTGCAGGTCTCCTTTAGTGGGAAGACAAAAAAATGGAGAGTCCAAATCAAAACAAAGCCATCTGTTTAAATGAGCTACTACTAGCCAGTGACAGAGGGGGTTCCTCATTCACTCCTTCCCATTCTTCTCTCTTGCCTCTGTTGATTCTCTCTCAACCCAGGGAAAAATAAAGATTACTTTTGCTTTGGCTCAGAGGGATGAAACTGATTGATGTGCTTGGAGTGTCCAGCCCCCACCCATGCTCTCTGATTGCTCAGGGCCTTGTAAAGTTGTCATAAATACCGCTGAACAAGAGTTCAAAGGCCGCAGCATGCCCTGAACATGCACACATCCAAAGGGCAGGAGCTGGCCTCATGGTCCTCTCTAGTGAGACAGGGCCAAGACTGCCACGGGAAAGAAAGGATTTAGGATAAACACCTGTATGTTCCTCCTCTTACAATGATTTTACATTTAGGTTAGGATAGACCAGAGCCCTCTTAACAAAAGGAAGGCAGAAGACACCCAGCTTATGCGAGAGAGCTCAGAAACACAGTGTCAAAAAATCCAAAACCCAACCAGAAATCAGTAAAGAACAACAAGGCTTCAAACATTTTTGAGAACACATGCATACCATGGAAATATGTTGCACAGACAAGACTGAAGCTATCCATTACAGACAGGAGACCGAGTTCTGAACACAACGGTGTCTTCTAAAAGGGACAGTCATCCAAGAAACCACCACTTAAGAGGCTCAGGCCTGGTGTCCTGCTTCCAACAACACTCAAGATCTCAGCAAGACTCATAACCAGGAACTAGACCTGCAGATTCTCATTTTACTCATCTACTTCCACACAATTCAAAAACTGGAGCACAACAGGAGACAAAGTCAAGAAGGACTGGATTTATACAGGAAATCATCAGTAGTGATCAGCTGACCAGGGTGTTCAGTGCTGTATGCTTCAACTCTCAAATTACACTTGCTGTTTAAGACCAGTACAGGGAGCCCAAATTTTAACTCAATGGGCTCTGAAGAGCCACCAAAATGGATGCAGATCAACATAAGCCAAAGGCTGAAAAGACAGCAACTAATTCTTGCCCCCTCCATAGCCCAGACAGATGTAACCTAGCAAGGGACCCACAGAAATACACACTAGAGAACCAGCAGCAGCCCATTAGCAAACACCACCCAGCTGCTCAGGATGGTAACACTCATGCTGGCTCTTGGAAAGAAAGAGCATAGCGCAATGCACCATAGGCAGAACAGATTACTGTCCTGCCCAGCAGCTGCCTGGCTACCTGAGACTCCTCCCCAGCCCTCTGCTGAGGGCACCAGCCATACACCTGAATCTCTCTTCTCCTCCACTCCCAAGTCACTGTCATGAATCCTCTACCTCCCACCTCCCCAAAACCTGCAGACATCAAAGGCACCTGCCTTGAACACCTGAAGAGCAGGGGGGCCTGACAGTCAAGAAATGCAACTCTGTATCTTTCCCTTCTATGCACTCTCTATTTTTTTTCTCCATCTCTTTGAAAAAGGTGGCAGAGATAAATGGAGAACAAAGAAACAAGAAAAAGCCACAGCTCTGGCCCACACCCTGCCTATTACTTAAGGGGGAAGGAACTCTTCCGAAAGAGAAGGAAAAAAATGTGCTCCGACACAATGGCTCAAAAGGCCAGGCAGCAAACCGGGCCACTTTGTACTGCTAACAAGGGAAACCTAATTACAGGAAGAGGGCAAAGAGGGACAGATAAAAGGGATACAAAATTTCAACATCTGTTGCCATAAAGGGATAAGAAGTGGGGAAACGCAAAGTGTCAGTTTGGTGTCAGTGACGGCATAAAGCCACTTTCAAAGGGCTCAGGAGCAGGAGAAAAACCGAACAAGAAATTAGAGGGTTCTTAAAAAAAAAAAAAAAAAAAAAAACAGAAAACAAACAAACAAAATCCCCACTCTGCCAAAAATACCTTCAAAAGGGGGGAGGAGTTGGACAAAGACTGGATATTTAAAAGGTAGAGGATCTGGGTGGCTTGCAGGGCACAGCTAACTTTGGTTCAGTTTTCACAGCCCTCGTGCCCTGCAGCATGTCATGTCATGTCACAGGAAAGAACACTGCAGGATTTGTGCATTCAAAGTGTTTATAGCATGAAGAATACCATGTCAGAGAGATCATTGTACATTTCAAGTATCAGGCTTTGCAGAATAGCTCTAAGAGTTGCTGCAGAACAGCTCCAAGAGTTGCTGCAAAGAGACCTCTGGAGTATTTCATCTTATGGAGAAGCATCCTTGAGACAGGGGCATTTGTCACCTAATGACATGCAGACCACCCCAATAACATGGGAAGCAACAGCTCTCTGCAGGCAAAAGACAAATGCTGGCCTTGGAGCTGTCAGTGGTGCATGACCCTCATCTTCCAAGGAGTTTAAATTCCCAAAGGCAATAGAAAGAAGAAGAAAGAAGAGGAGGATCTGAATAAAGTTTCCTTTTCTCTTGCTTGCCATTAAGTGGCTGGTCTGTTGAGCCACATACTCACAGTGGCAAACGAGACAGGATGGTCTGAACAGAGAAAGATGAAAGTGAGCAGAGGAACATGACCTGCAAGAGAGGCAGCTGCCATCACATCCCTCATTGAAGGAAGGACAAGGGGACTTGGAAGAGGACAAGGAGTCAGCAAGGGCTGATACCCGATGCAAGGACACAGGTTACTATCCTGTGGCCCATACTGTTCACCGTTCTCCTTGCAGGCCTCTGATCACCGAACTTACTCACAGCTGCCTTCCACACAATCACCTTGATCCAGAGCAGGAATAATTGCACAGCAACTTCCCCACATCTAAAAGCCATCAGATGGCACAATGTAGAATGTGTGGGGTGAGAGATGTCCTCCAGAAGTGCAG
This sequence comes from Lanius collurio, assembly GCA_020086605.1. Taxonomy (NCBI): domain Eukaryota; kingdom Metazoa; phylum Chordata; class Aves; order Passeriformes; family Laniidae; genus Lanius; species Lanius collurio. Next base: position 20,285,399 of record JACBWW010000010.1, on the reverse strand, counting down.
CTAGCCAGCTTCAAAAGCATAAGAAAAAACCTAAATCCTCCTTCATTACAGGAGACAGGGCCAGGTGTAGCAGCAGCTGGAATTTCAGCCATCAGAGACAGTGTCTTGGCATTATGCAGTCATTCCCCTGCTTTAGACTCCCTTGACAATTGCTTGTTGCTGCCTGTTGTGGCTTTGATCCAACGCCATCTACTCAGCAGAGTCAGAAATGAAAGACAGTTGTGGGGGTGGGATGCAGCAAGAGGCATTTCCTTTCCCCACTAAAAATTTCCTCTACACTGAAACCAACCAAGCCCTTTTCAAAGCACAGGACATATTTACAGGTGAAGATATTATCCCCTTCCTCTTGGAGGGATGAGAATGGCTGCCCCAGGGTCGTGGAACAGCGAAGGTCATAAATACGAAACATACCATGACCAACAGCTACAAGCACCAGCCAAGGACTTATCTGGCCTGGAACTAAGATGATCAGTACACAAAAGGTAATTAGAGCTTTAAATCCTTTTGTAGCATGTTCCAGCTCTCAGCTATTGGTAAAAAGACCACCTACCCCAATGGAAGAGAATGGCACAGAAACTGCTGTACTGTTACTTACTCAAGTCCTGATGCAAAGAAAACTCCTCTAACTGAACTAACTGATCCTGGACAGCACTAAACACCTCAGTGGTGCTAAGGATCCTGTGGTTTTCAAGAACACACCTTAGGCATCATTCTACCCTGCTTAATATTTTTTTGATGGAAGTTACCTGGATTCTGTTCTTAAAGATAATATCCTTGCCATGTTCAGCCTCTGTGGGTCAGCCTCTGGGCCTTTTTTTGGCCACTATAAAAAGTAAGCAGCAAACTCAGAGGACCTGGCTCTGTCTGCCAGATGTTATGGGAACACACTGAGCACAGGAGGAGTTTTCAAGTCCTGGATGGCCCTAAGATTTTAAGTTTTCATGCCACACTCTCACTCCTGGAGCCTGACCAGGAAGACAGCATTCAAAAGCCTCAAAAGAAGAGACAGCATTCCCTACAAGATCACTTCTGGCAATCACTGGAGTCTTTGAAGATGGATCCAAAGCTCTGCTGGGAAGATGAACAGTTTATGGACAGTCAAGATATGGAAGGATAGCTCTGTACTCCCTTTCTATGAATGATGATATCAAGCTTCACATGCTAGAGTCCCAGCCATGCTTCCTACTCAGCCTCCTATCCTGCACATGCTGACGAGTCTACCAGCTCACACACAGGTCCCTGGAGAGGAAAACACCCAGTGGCACGGTGCATTCCAGCTGTGACACGTGAAGAGGGAAGAATAAGTTTGACACTCTAGCCATTTCAACAGAGGCCCAATGGCCTAGGTTGCCTTGCCTTTTTATTTGCCTGTCACTCAGGCTTTTACGTTATTGAAAGATCAAACTCCGCTGTGCTTGTTCATTACCTTAATCCTATTTTCTACACAGCTTTATTATCTCTTCAGGCTTCCTTGGGAAAGGCTGTCAGAAAGGCTGGGGCAGGGGGGAGAGGGCTGCCCATCTCCTCACCCCTGTCAGATGCCTCTATTCAAGAGCAGCCAGAAGATCTGATGGGCAGGGGTATCACAACACAGCCTGCATCCTTCTGGGGTACTCTGGAGGCAACACTGGATGGGTCACTAAGAAACATGCACTGGTGCTCTTTCCTGCTCCAGCTTGCCCTTTGTAGGATGCATTGTCGCAAAGTATTTTTGTTACTTCAGAGAAAAAACAGCTGGTTTAAACTTGTATTTGATACAGTTGACTTAAACAATGTAAACTATTTAAACTATAGATTAGAAGACAATTGGCCTCAGACCTGCCCTATGTCCACACCAATCCTCCTCCACCCCCTTTGCCCAAGTACAACGCTACAGACATCCCTCAGGCCCCTTCTGCCATTGCTCACCTCAATCCTGACAGCACCCCTTTGGATAATCTGGGCTGTGCCACTCCTACCCAGAGCATACCGGTCCTGGAAGGCAGGGCTGCCGTTCCAATAATCCTGTGAAATATTTGCTATCTGTCCATCACTACTACACTAACACCCTCAGGCTGAGAGTTTCAAATTTGTCAGCAGTTGAGTCTCACATCAAGATTTGAAAACAACATTTCCCCAGTTGCTAAGGTCAGCACCTTCACCAAATAGGAGCTACTCAAAGACCCCAAATCAGAGGCCACAGCAATTAACCTCCTCTGTACTTATTAGGACAAAGAGAAGACAACGTGCCCGAGTCACTTCCATAGATAACCTGCTGCCACACCTCACCTCTCTTCACTACTGGAATTGCCAGCCAAGACAAGGTGACTTCAGAGCCTGTGTCTGCCTCTGGCTTCCCAGCACCACAGAGAAGTGGGTGAATGGGAGGATAAGGATCACCTTCCTCACCTCCTCTGGCTGAGGCATCAACAGAGACAGATGAAAAGGAAAGTGTAATGGGTAAATTTTGACTGTATACAGGTAATGGGAAGAAACCAGGATGGCTGTGCCATCAACTGGAAAAGCTGAGAAGAAACGCCAAGTTACTGAACCAGAACCACCCCCCAAATACGCCTTTCCACAGCGGTTTGCTTTGTCCCCCACTCTGTAACACATCTCATCTTCAATCATCCCTTGCATATATTGAAAAAAGAAATTATACCATTTTGTAGCATTTCCAATATTGCACTGTTATTCACTTTTCTTGTCAAGTCCCTCCCTGTGATCTGGAAGCTCACTCACCTCTCAAGGTCCCAGATTCTCAGAGGTGAGGTGTGTCCACAACAGGCTGTCCCTGTCACAAACGAGCTGTTAAAAAAAAAAAAAAAAAAAACACAACAAAAATCACTTACTAATCCTCATTTTCTGAACAAAGTGCATGAGCAAGACAGAGAAAACAGGTAACAAGACAGACTTTGAATTCCAGTTCAAGATGATTTCAGCATATCCCACCACATTTCACATGAGACAGGCAGCAGCAAAGGGAGAGCTGCCACAGGACTCTCAGTAGCTGAGTTTCCCAGATGCAGCAGGTCAAAACTGCAGAGAACTGGCAGGACATAAAACATGTATTTGTAAACACAAAGGGAAAACCTAAACAGGAACGGCTGTAAACAACATTTTCAAATGAGCCAGTAGAGTCCTCAGCATGATTCATACACAGTCAGTGCTGTAAGCTGCAGAAAGACCCCATGGAAAATTTACTGTTATTTCCTACTTTATGTCTCATTTCTGTTTGTTGGCAACTTCTGAGCACAGTCATGAACTGGCTGCAGCATCACAGGCCTAAAGAATCACAGAATAGAGGTCGCTGGTCCAGCCTGCTCAAAGTAGGGCCAATTTCAAAGCTGGATCAGGTTGCCCTCCCCAGTGCTCAGGCACTCTCTGTTAGAGGCAGCACAGCTCTTCTGCAGCAATATTTGGCTAAGTTCACACCCTCCAGTAGGGTCCATTCCAAAGTCCTCTTGGCAATGCTAATGTCCCTGCTGTACATGCTGGCTCAAGAGGTCACCCCACAGCCACTGGCCTCATACTAGTTCCTAAGACAGAACAAATCCTTAAAATCAAGCATCAGGAACATGGGTGCTGTAGCTCTCCAAACCACACTGCTTATTTTGTGCCAGCTTCCTATCCTCAGTCCAAATAAGAGGAAGCAGCTCATAAAAGGATTTCTAAGTAAGTTATAAATGACCTCTCACAAAGCCAAATTTATTACAGCTACAGAGAACAAAATGCCAAAACTATGTTTAAGTCAATGCAACAAGGATAACATGAACGCAGGAAATGGAACCTGCTTTAAATAAAAGTCATCTCTATGCTTTGCCTAAACAACTTTTGCAGAATGACACAGGGCTGGCAGCTGAAAGATGAAAGCAAAATAAGAAAACAATGTCATGTCTGTAAAAATAGCAGTTGGAGTAGTTTTTAAACATTTCTTTGATATTCTACAGCATTCTTCCTTTGGAAATCAAGGTGTCTCCAAGCCTCTGCTGCACCAGGAATGCATCCTTGACTTCTGTGAGAAGTGCTACTGCTGCTGTAAGAAGGCACTCAAGCAGCCAAGTGCTAAACACAGGCTCAATTCAACCAAAACCAGAGAAGGGCCAGATGGAAGCAAGGCCAGAACTCAGGACTCCTCCTATCTCTGTAGTTTAGCCAAGCAACTGGTTTCTCCAAACCACAAGGCCAAAAGCAGCACTGACAAAACACTGCAAAAGAGGCAAGCAGGTAACATCAAACCATTTCAAAGAGCTACAAGAATTTAGGAAGGGCTTCAGCTACCAAGGCTCTCTTTTGCGCTGACTCTATCCTTCCACCCAAACTCACACACCTGGAGGTGTCCACAAGTCCTGTGACCCTTAGCTGCCCTTTAGGCTAGAAGAGGCCTGCAGGACTACAGCTATTTCAAAGTGTCTCCAAACAGGATCTCTTACATGCAAAATGCTAGGTTCATTGGCAGTGCACATGCAATCAGCCAAAGCAACTGTAGCACTGGGCTGTCCCTACAGGTGCTGCAGGGTGCAGACATTATTCTTCTCCATGTAAATCCCTGACCAAACCCTGAGAGTCTACGGAAAATCCAATTCCTGTTGCTGGGCAGCAGCCACCAAGATCAATTAAAAAAGTGCGCAGCATTTCATCTTTGGAAACAAGGTTTCTGCTCAGTGCCTGCCTGCTCTCCACCATAGTGCCAGACAGGAGGGAACACTTCCCTTTTGCCAATGTCTCCCATCTCAGAGGAAAATAAGCAAAAGACACCCACTTTGACAACTTGTCAGTCAAACCCCACATCTGGAAAGCAGCACTTTGGTCAGGGGGTCCCTCTGCGACAAAGCTAGGTGTTGGGTTCTGTCCCCCCTCCCCAGTCGTAATCCATTAATAACTACTGAAGTCAATTACTGTGGTTAGAAACATAATAGCAGTCAGGGAGTCAGTCAAGCAGGCAATTGGGTGCTTAAGACTTTTCTTTTGGGGGACAAACTGACTCTGTCCCAGCAGAGAACGCCCTCACGTGGGAGACAGACCCCTTTGTGCAGAAGGTATGCACAAGGCTTTGATGGTTGCCACAGGTCTAAATTACCATGGAGGCACACCAACAGGGAGAAAAAGGTGGGAGGAACAGCTAGGTCTAATCCTCCCTCATGCTGTCAGTTCTGGACTTCAGCTTTCCCTCCTTGGTCCTTACCCCTCACCCCTCAGAGGAAAAAAAAAAAAAAAAAAAAAAAAGAGAGAGAGAGAGAGAAAAGCATTAGATAAAGAGATTTTTCTCCAGCATCAAATACAGGCCTCAGGGCCACAAACAAGTCTCTTCTGGGTAAAGCTGACTCCATTCAGTCAACAGGAATTTTGTCTCATACTTCAGCGGGATCAGGTTTGCAGGCCTTATCTTTAACAGCCTGAGCCCATTAGCAAGCAAAGATAAGACTTCTCCCACAAGAACAGGCCACCTTCACTGCAGCATTAGAATGCAGCATTCACAAGACAACATGCACAAGAAGTGGTGCCAATGAGAAATTCTCAAAGCCTGAGAGTGAACTGACCTTAAAGTCTGGATTCCAGGGCATGATATAGGGCCCCTCACCTTGAGTCTGATCTGCAGGCATACACCTTGAAGCCTCGGGTGTCTCATAACTGGGAACCTCTCAGAGGTGACAGTTTTACTTCAGGCAAAAAGGCAACACAAGTCAGCTTTCATAGGTCTAAAACAACATGCATATTGGAGGTAAGCATGTAAAGCCTGGGATCCAAAACTTCTGAAACTTCATTCAGCAGAGCTGAAGCATTCTATCAGGCTTGTTCTTTTCAGTCTATCTTCAACGAAGCTCTTTTGCCTTCGAAAGCACAGAGCACACACAAGAAAACCTTCCAACTTAAGAGAAGCGCAGCTTTTACACAACTGTTGTTGCCAGCTGCCCAAGAGAAACAATTCAAGCTGAGTTGCTAGCTTAGAGAGTGTCATTTATTTTGCCTGCACTGCTTTCTACAGCCAAACTGAGGAGAGACTAGACTGGGAAGAGGGGAGTACAGGATACCCTGAATATATTAATGCAGGCATGACTCATCTCCCTGAAGTACATACTACACTACTAATGTACACTGACACTGATCAGATGCATCTACATCCACCACTGGCTATGGTCAATCTCCAGATGGCCTTAGAGACGTAAAGCCCCTTCCCCACTCAGCTTTCCTCTTTCCTTTGAAAGGTGCTGGCTACCATGACTACAAGCTCCCTCTAATATGCCCTTCTAAGGGGAAAAAAAGCACCATTGCAGGGTTTCCAAAACAGGGCATGCTGTCTTCACAGGGATCCCCTAGGAACTAAAACCAAGCCAACAACCAAACCAGGAAGTCAAGAATTTTGTACAGCATTGAGACACACATACTTCACGAACAGCATATTTTTGTTGTCCAACACAAGGAATTTTCCAACTCAACTGATACTTCAATGTTCTCTTTCTTATTTGAAACTCCCTGCTGACAGAGAGGAGAGGAATAAACAAGAGGGGAAAAAACTCCAACAAAACAACCAAGAGCCTGCTTCTCCAGAAGCCAGACCTTCTCTGTGTTGCAGAAGAGACGTTTCATTAGACATCCTCCCCCCACAATAGAAGCTGGACCAGCACATGAAAGAGAACACACATCCTGGCAGTGCTTTTGGAAGAAACACAAGAACTCTACAACTGACTGACTTGTGGTTGTTGAAGATCCCATGGCATTTCTGGCAAGAGCAGTAGTTCTCTGGCTACAGTCCAGCTGCAATAATCCCATGGGCTGCTCCCAAGGTGCCAAGTACAGTTTGACTTGTGTAGCATCCCTCTTTACCCTATCCTTGACAGAACATTGCCAGATGTGAACAAACCAGAGGGACAGAGGTAGATGCCCATCAGTCCTTTTGGAAAGATGCTGTTTATCCTGACACTTGGAAACAGTCTCAGCTCCAGAAAGACAAGTCCGATTGAACAACACATACCTTCCCCACTATCAGCCCAGCCTCCAGAGTGGGCCCCGCCTGCGCTGGGAATCCTGCAATGCACAGTCATTGAAGGGACCTGGGTAAAACAGGTCCTTTCCCACCTCTTCTCACTACACCTCCCCTGTGCCCTAGGCTTGTGCCCTTCCCCTGTACTGTAAACAGATTGCTTCTCTAGTCCTATTCTGCTCTTCGGGGATTTCAAATCCATAATCTGCTTGACACGTGCAAGAGTCTGTTCCTTCCTCCTGGCGTGCTCCCCCGCCCGCTGGAATTGGACATCGTTGTTCCATTTTGGAAACTATTATATATGGAGACTCATTGGACTGGGAAACAAAGAAGTTATTACTTGACAGAGCCCTGCAGCTGGGAATGTGGAAGGTGGGGGGAGAGAAGGGGGAGAACCAAGGGAGATGGGATGGGAGGGTTGGTAGCAGTGTTATGAAAGCGGTAACAGAAAGGACAGCTCAAAGATGGGAAACATCTATTTTTAAAAGTCTCAAGTGAGATGAGAAAAGAAGAAGAGAACACAAGTCCAAAAGGGAGATAGGAGAAGAGAGAGAGCAGTTGATGCCGACGGTGCCGCGGGTTAAACACACGGGTCTGTGGGTTTGTGTAGCCTTTGATTCAGCACTGACACGCTTTGGCAAGGGAGGCCACCGGAGCTGTCAAATCCTTCACCAACGTGCCCATCAATTGTATTCAGCTCTCCCCGACCCGCACTGGCATTTTAATTACTGTTGGGTAAACTAATTTGTACAAATGAAGGCAACTCTGCCTAATAGAATATGCAAGCTCTCTGACCTCTGACAGGCGACGACACAAGATACAAAGGAGGCAGAGGAAGGCTTTTTATCAGAGCCTTATTACTCTCTATTACTCCAATTAGTTAAGCTCCAGTGCTCCTAATTGGGGGAAAAAATTGCAATTAAATCAATTTTTGATGGGCTGAAAGTGGGTTACCGAACCGCCCTGCCTGTGAAACACTGATATTATAGCAGCAAAGGTCAAAGTCTTTGTCGGCACCTGTGGGGCCCCCACCTCCCCTCTCCAAGCCCCTCTGTGCCCCCCCAACACACACACGCAGCTCGCTAAGGCGAATCATTAGAACATGTCATGTCTTATCGCAGCCGCCACCATCCCGCCAACCTCATCAGTTGACATCATTATGGAAGGTAACTCCTCCAGCATGAATACAGTGCTAAGGTCACACAAACTTGATGGAGCCCCCGCTGAAGAGCAGATGCAACAGTAACAACATTGTGAAGAGGAGAGGAGGGGGTCGGAAACCCAGCACAGGGAGTTTTGCCACCTCCAGCATGAGACTTCTCCCACAGACCAGATACACACAAAAAGGGAGAGAGACAGCGCAGGGAAGCAAGTGCTCCTTCCCTAGGGGCTATTAATTTGCAAAGGGGGAAAAAAAATACCAGCACAGCATCAGTTTAGCATTTTCTTCACAAGAAAGCAGGCACCACAAACATACAAGAAACACCATCTGCCTTAGATGCAGGACAAACCCAGGATTGGGTGGTCATGCAGGGCTGGTGTTGCCCCTTCACTGCCCCAGACCAGTTCCTTTGTACTTCTCGCAGGATGACCAGAGAATTGAACCAAGCATCTTCAGCATCTCAGAAGCCAAGACAGCTGGGTTATATGTTACCATTCTGTAACCACAAATCCAACAAAAATCAGCAGGTAAGACAGTTGCACCTGAAGCTCACCTGAGCAAGCAGAAGAACCCCACTGCAGCACAGCCTCGCCTTTGTTGAATAACCTTGCCAAAAAGACCCAGCAGGTGAAGGCAAATAACCAGGCTTGTTCCAGAAACAGACTAGAAGGTTCTGGCAGGTTTGCTGCCACTTCTTTGAGCTCATGTGCATGCTACAGCATCCCTCAAGGCACCAGTCAACTCAGAGTTGAACTGTGCTCCTGATATACATCATAAATGTCACACAGAGAAGGTACAGAAGAGCTCTGCCACACTCCACCATGGACTCAGCACAGAGAGAAAGCAAAGTGCATAGAGAAGACCATGAACCCTGACACACTGACAACCACTACTACTCCAAGAGGAAATGCTGTGCTCTTGCAAGGAGCACCAGTGACATACATGAACAGATGGACTAATAATTCATTCATATGCCACCTCAAGTAGACCCCTAGAAAGTGGTCCCCAAAAAGAAGGCATTTAAATTTTGTACTGAAGGGCACTGCAGAGATGCTGGGTTGAAACACAAAGTCACGTTTGAGGCAGAGCTCCAGCCCATGAGATGAAAGAAATGACCACATCATTGCCTCCCAGGTCATTTACTTTGTGCCTCATGGAAGAGGGAACATCAGCTTCACCTCTCCAGCCTTCCTCCTTGGCCTATAACTTCATGCCGTTCTCCAGACTTCAGAGACACTCAGGCTGAAGAACAGAAAAAGCCTTTAATATCCCCAAAGGCCCAATTCCTGGCATGGGAGAGAGATCACCCCTACTCTAGCAAGCTGCTTAGCAGGTGTCCAACCTAGACACATCCATCATGCCTTCACTGCTTTGCAGTTTCACGCCATACTCTGTGCCCAAGACACCTGCAGCCTTGATCACTGTCCCTTCACCAGCCCTGCAGCAGGTTAGGTTCTGTGAAAACAAGCTGCCAGATACAGAGAACAATCCTAATTTCTGGATTAAAACTGAGCTCAGTGACATCAAGACAAAGATTCCAGACAGGACAAATACATGCATACTCTTCCACACTAGAGTATTGAACAGGAAAATGTCCTTGATTAGAAATTAGTGACTAAATCCACAAAACAGTCCTGATGTTCCTAGGGCTGTTCACATCTAAGTATCACCACTTCCCCAATACTCCACAGGACACACACTTTCAGGAAGAAGCAAATTTCAAGAAGATGACCACATTCATACATTCGTGTTTTGAGGAGTTAAATGTTTATTTGGGTTTTTCGTTTCTTTTTCAAGTGCAGGTAAAATAACCACAGCTGGTGTCTCAACTTCTTTACTCACACAATGCATTCTCCCTTCCAACATCACTACAGAAATCTCAGCCATCTGTAGCAACTTCATCCCATGCTCTCCTCTTTCTCTATTCCCCCAGAGCAGCTTTTCAAACACCAATGGGCAAGACTCCTGCGAGGTACCTACCAGACAGAAAGCTCTACCTCCAGCTGCTGCACATACCATCTGCACTACAGTACATGGGAGATGCAAGGCAACTTCATAAAATCTCTATCCTGAACAAATTCCACGAGTTTTGGACCGAATTGAAAGGAAGAAACAGATGAAGCTGATGACTGAGCAGCAGAAAAGCATGATCCCTGGATGAGATACATGCATGGTATTAGACACTGGACACCCTTTGCACCTACAGACTCTCATGTACCTTGGGGCAGAGCTCTGAGGGCCTGCCATTCAGTTCTTACACTCACTTCCAGCCTTTGCACCCAGCATGTTTCCCCTCCCTACTCAGCTCAGTGCCATTATCCTTCCCCCTTGCCCCCATGGGGAAGACACCTTGAGCCCGATCTTCACCCACTTCCCCAGACCCACCAGCTCCCTTGAGCTCAGTGTTCTGGGCCCACACACAGCCTTACATGAAGCTCTGAACTCCAGCCCTCACTTTCTCAAAGCCTGCCCAGGTGTAAAGCTCCAGCGATTCCTTTTTCTTTGCCATTTTCCCTCCCTCCTCCCTCTCCTCCTAGCCCCACCAACACTTTCAGGCCACACAGTGAGCCGGGAGGTTGGAGTACATGAGGACCATGGCAGCAGTCGTGCTGTTTTAGGCCCCCCCAACTCAAGACAATTTCTAAGAGCCATTTCTTATCCTCCCCTCCGTGAAATGATTTCTGTTAATTGCCTGGTGGGAATCAGTTATAGGTGGGGGAGACTCTCCCCACACACACACCCTGGCCCCTAATTGGCTTATTGAAGTTTTAACAGGGCTTTCACCTGGAGAAGCTGGTAATTATTCCCTTCATTCCCCTCTTGCTTGTACCTGTAGCTTCACACTTGGGGCCTGCCTGGCTCCACGGGGGGGACTTTGTTCCCTCTAACTACAGGCCCCACACAAATGGGCCCAACAGCAGGACAACATGGCAAAGTGGTAATTTTCAGCCCGGCGTAATTAGCCAAGGTTCTTTCAGCCCAAACTGCTGAATGGGGAGAGGGCTGCTGGGGAGGGTGCGCCATGTGGGAATGGAAGAACAGGGGCTGCTCTCAACAGGCGGACAAAGACCTCTCGGGGGCTCCCATCTGGGGTGAGCAAGAGGAGGGGGCGAGAGTGGGACACTTTACCTGGCATAGCTGGGGCACAATCAGCGGTGGGACACACACTGAAGAAGTCAGCCCATAGCATCCTTCCCCCAGCCTGGATAACAGGGCAGTGCAGGATGCCAAAAAAGCGGCAAAGGAGAAAAGAGATCCAGTGATACACAATAGAAGCATGTGAAGGGGTGCAATGCACGACAGATTCTTGAAGGCCTGGAGTAGCCTATGCTCCCAGGACAGGATTTCTAGTCCAGTACCTTTGCACTGAGATTTAGAAAGGCACCAGGCTCAGGGAGAATAAACTGGACAGTGCAGGTCCCAAATAGCATAGCAAAAACTGTGCCAAGGACAGAATGAAAACTCTTATTGCTGAGAAGAATCACTGAAAAATAAGTCAACTCCTCCAAAAGTCAGGCAACAACCCTAACCAGGAGGACAGCAACAAAGGCTCCTGGTTCTCTTTGCGTTGAGGCATCTCCCATCAGCAAACCAAAACTGTTTTTCATAGTGGGACCTCACTTACTCTGTCTCCCTTTCTGCTACAAGACTTTGGTTTGGCAAAACTACCAGGAAACCTGCTGCATGTGGGTTCAAAAAACTTGGCGACCAGTGTATCGCTCCTGTGTCAAATCAGACTGATGTCAGCTGTCCCACAAGCCAGAAACTGGCATCCTGTGTGTGGCATGCTTCCTCTGCTTATTCTCAGGACTTGTTAGCATCTATGCTTTCACTGAATTATCACCAGTCCCTTCAGGATAGAAATGTTTGTCCTGACTGGCCAGGTCTTGTAGACAAGTTGAAGCTGCTCAGTTGAATTGATGATCACAGCTTCAGTGCAATGGGGTCTGGGGGAATATTTGTTTGTTTTTAAAAGTTAAACTGTAGTTTTAAAAAACTCACCTCGTGTCTCTTATGATTTGCGATATCCTACTAGAAAGCAAGAATTGTCATAATCTAAAAGTTTGGTCCTGATTCTGCAATGAAGACCAGGTGGTAAGTAGGGAAGTGAAAAGATGCCACTACTTTTATCAAAGGACAGGTACACTGGAATGCTAAAAAAGCCCTAGGAGATGGTGCAATTACAACAATCCTGACAACAAGGAAAGGAGATCCTCAGGGACTCCAACTGTAGGAAGGGAGCAGGCAGGCAGCACAACCCCCAGGGCACAGCCTTGTAATTTCTTCGCTGCCTAAAATGCAACTGTGACACAATGCTGCAGCAGGTTGCAAACTAGAGAAGCAAACTGCCTGATTAAACCAAATGATTCTGATTTCTTTTCATTCCGTATCTATATCTATCACATTTTACAATAGACTCTCACAGAAGGGATCATTTTTCAATTTCAATCCTATTTTTTTCACCCTCACCCAAGCTGCCTTAAGTACTTGTCACAGAGATGAGTTCAGCCAGATACTGTGTGACTTTGACCCATCAATGCTCAAGACTTTTCCTCAGAAGCAACTTTTGACACCTCTGGACAAAGTACGCTTGCTGTGAAATCCATCCATGCCAGCATGTGAGAAGCAGACACCAAGAATGAACATAAGCAGACCCGTGTAGACCAGGCCAATTTCAAGCCTGCGCAGAGAAACAGAGTGAGCGTTACCTGAACCAGTGGGAAAAGAGATGTAATGTCATCTGTGCTCATACTTTATCACAAACCTTACATGGTCTAGGGGCTTTTTCTTCTTATAACCCCACAACCTACAAGAGGACATGTAGAGTTGATTTAAGTAAATACTCCAGCTGTCACTGCTTTGGACAAAAGTCTAAATATTTGCTCATGTATAGAAAATGCTTAAAGAATCATGATGCAAAAGAAGAAAATCTATTTATAAAATATCTCCTTTCTATTTTTTAACATTCAGGACTGCCAAGACCAATCCCAATATTTTTTCAGATGTGACTGGCAAAGTTTTCAGTTAACAAGTATTGTTTTAAAAATGCATGTATATATATAGAATGACATTTTATATAAACTTTTCCATTAGAATCCATGACAGAAAATTACTTTTCAATAAGCAGCAATTCATGCATGCCAGTGAGGTCAGGGGGAGGGGAGAATCCTTTCAGGTCTGCCAGAACAACTAAAAATCAAGAATGTTTCAATTTAAAAGTAGAGGTGGAAGGAATCTCTTTTCCTGGTGCCACAAGCCACAAATTATTTTTGTCTTTTTCCTTTTGCCATATAGACACACGTATACCAAATTCAAACTTCCATATTTAGGAGAATTTTGAAAAAAGTGATCAGGATGGTGAGGAGGAAGAGGATTTCTAAACATATACTTTCCTTATCTTAGCACACAGGGCAGCAGTTCTTTCTCGACACCATGCAGAGGCAGGAGCTGTACTTGTTCATGCTTTTAGGGGAAAGAAGCCAAATCACAAAAACAGAGTGCTTTATCTTCCTCCTCTGCCCTGTGATATTCAAACAATTTAAAAATTAAGTCTAAATGAGTTCTTCATCAGAGGAGAGGGAAATAATGCTCAGAGGGTTTTAAGAAGTCAAAGACCAGGAAAGGTGAAAGGGGAAAGGCATGTATATGCAGCACATACTACACACAGAGAGGGCCAGGACACTGAGGCATGGAGACACAGGTGCTCTGTGGAGGAGGGAAGCAAAGCCTCATCTGCGTTTAACTCAGCCATGAAATGACTCCTAGAGCTTTCCTGCTCTGATCATTCCATCCCTGACACGGACACGCTTGCAACAACCTTAATCCACTTGCCCTTAAAGCACTGGGCAGCTTCCACCTCCCCAGTTCTCCCCTCTATGCAATATGATTTGCTTCAGGGTGTTCATGCTAAGTGTTTGGAGCATGTCAACTCTTCAGCCCTAAGCAACCAAGATCCTGAATAAAATCCCTCCTCCCCATCTGCAGATTCAGGGCATGCTTGGTTGTGAGCAAGCATCAGAGTGAGAAATCAAACCTGCCAGTCAGGCCAGAAAGCCCCATCTCTGTAAGAAAGGCACATGAGGTTTCATTAACAGATAACACATATCTAAGGCATAAAGACGTTTAGTGGCCACCTCCCACACAGATCCTGAACCACCCAAAAATTTGCTGGAAGAGTTTTGGAGAAGCCAGAGTTCAAACCATGCTGACATCAATAAGGCACAGTTTCACAGCACAGATTATCACCTTCAGTATCTGTAATAAGGCTGGGCTGCAAGGCAGGCTAAGAATTATTAAATTTCACGGATAACTGAGATAAGACAGATGAAGACAGGAAAGGGATCAGGCAAAATAGATGGCGTAGAGATAGGGAAAGGATAAGACAAGAAGGTGAGCAGTAATTTATTATGATGCTTTATGTCAGTATATTGGGGAAAAAATGACATATAAAATGGTATAAGAGGGAATGGATTGCATTGGAAAGGACTGAGAAGAAGACGCTTCATGCACACATCTCAACTCTGCAATCAAACAGAGGATTCCCTAACACACACTGTCCTTTGATGAGAAGAAGTATCTGATAAAGGGATATTAACTACCACACTGCCTCCTGCCACTCAGTAAGCTGTATCTAGGTGAAGCAGGACAACCTGCTGGCAGGTCCTCCAACACTTCAAGGAACAGAAGTCTGGAAGCTTTAAATGTCTAGGCAACTTTGAGGGTAGGAGTGTGAAACCACAGTTTCCTCCCCTCCTTTCCATGGCTTGCCCTATTTCCATGTGCTCTGAAAATTTAGGAAGTCACATCCAAAAACACAGCTATTAAAAGAACAATTTCTACTTGGTAAGTCAAACACCCACACAAAGAAAGGCCAGAACCAAGCTCACTCTCACGTCCTATGGTAAAACGAGCACATTACTTGAGCATCAGTATTTGATTCTGTAGCCAGTTACAAGTGTCCCAGTCGAAACTGTCACTCATCTTTTATCATGTGAATACACAAGAACCAATTACATGGTCATCAATTCATGCTGGGCTGCATCTCTGTGGACTCCAATCAGAGGCTGCACTGGGAGGAAGGGATG
Source organism: Lanius collurio (assembly GCA_020086605.1). Taxonomy (NCBI): domain Eukaryota; kingdom Metazoa; phylum Chordata; class Aves; order Passeriformes; family Laniidae; genus Lanius; species Lanius collurio. The sequence goes on along the minus strand of JACBWW010000010.1, from coordinate 20,270,191 downwards.
AGCTTACCACAGTTCAGGGATGCCTCAACTCCACTCCATATGAACTCCACTCCAAATAACAACTGGCCTGCAAGTACCTGCAAGTCATGGCTTGCTACTGCTTCACACAAGGCCATCAATATTGGAGTTGGGGTGGCTTGGGAAAAATATTAAAACTTTAAACAGTGGAGGGTATCCAGAGAGAGAAATCATTCACTGTATAACCCCATTAAGACAATCAGGCAAAAGGTTTAACAATGGAACAACATATTTCTTCCTCAGGATACAACACTGAATTTGAAAGGAGCCTATGAAGCCCAGAACATTAACAGGTTCAGAAAGAAGAGATGAGCTGCTCACAGAGCAATCCTCTGCAAATATGAAAGAAACACTGGTCCAGAAGAAAACTCTAGCCAGGGAAACCCTAACCTCTCTTCACTGGAAGCTGGGAAGGAACAGACAGGAAAGGAGCTTTTTGCTCTTGTTTCTTACCTTCTCCATAGACATATACTACTGACCACTGCTGAACACCAAATGCTGGGCTAGATGTGTGGTGGACTGGCCCACCATGGCCAGAAGAAGAAGAGAAATGCCCACTTTTGTCAAGCCATGGCCCATCCAGCTCACCATTTTGCCAGGCAGATGCTGTTCAGGAAGAACATGTAAGCTTGGCAACCTTTTGTGGCCATTCGCTTTGCATCCACAATTGCTGTATTAAGGATTTTAGTATCCCCACCTAGTCCCCCATTATGAACCTGCTATCCATGAATTTACTATTCACAAAATTTACAGTTTATAAAATCACTTTCAAAACTGCTGGCATCATCCACTTCCACAACCTTCTGAAGCACTAAATTCACACTATGTGAAGGAATACTATCTTTTATTCACTTTAAAACAATCTCCTAGTAATTTCAAATGTCTCTGGTACTACTGTTGTAGGACTTTGTGAATAACAGTTCCATATTTGAGTTTATCCACCATCATCTTACTCTCCATATTTTTTCAGGCTGGTTTTACCAGGAATAATGGAGCCAACCAAATATCACCGTATCATTAACTTCTGCAGAGTGTTTTACTTGGGGCCAAGTATGGGGAAAGGCCACAAAAACCTGATACAAACTAGTAATGCAGCTATTTCTTTGGCACAGGAGTGTTCCTCTGCTGTACCTCCTCTTCAAAACCTGTTGGTTCACTGCCCCTTCTGAGGCAGGTTAATTGCTCAATGTTTTGAGGCTTCAACCACCCTCAGTCACTCCTAAAATTAGCAGGGAACAATATCACTGGCTCTGCTATGACAGCTGAAGAGCCAGCACAGGTCTCAGGACCATGAGGATCTCCCAAACCAGTTTGGGAAGCAGAGGACTCAGACATTGCACAGTGGCAACAGCACTGCTCACCTGCACTCAATACTATAAAGTACCTCATATTTCCCACCACGTACCAGGAGCATGAAGTCCATGCTTTGCCAGGCTCCAAATTTATCTGAAGTGGTCTGCACACCATCCATGTTCCCAGACTGCTCTGAGACCATCAGAAGACAGATGTTAGAGAAACATTATTGCTTTTCTAATATCTGGAACAGACTCCACTGTCAAAGAGGAGAAAATCCAGGGGAAGTATACAGAAAATAAAAACATGCTCTAGCCCAAGACAGCAAATCAGAGGCAAGAGAAAAACTCTTCAATCAGACAATCCTGCTCCATCCCCCTCTCTCATTAAATCAGCCTGAACAGCCAAAGCAGGTCACTGAACAAAGCATAGGTGTAAAACTCAACACAGATGCACCAGGAAGAAGAGACCAAGCACAGCAATAGTAGCAGTCGCTGCTTGGCCCAGCTTAGTCTGCAACTGCTTCTTCTGATGAGTTCACTTCTTTCAGGAGTGAAGAAGAGATACACACACAGATTTCTTTTTCCCCTGAAAAAAACTCAAGCTGTTGGGTTCCAGCTTGCAAGCCTCTCTTCAGCCCCCACACTAATAAATCTTTGGGACTATAAATCACCTGGGTACAGGTCTCTCTTCTCAAAGGAAATGGGCTCTCTCTTGTCATTAGCTGCCTGTGTCTTCCAACCATAGCAGGGCCTCATTCAAGTCCTCTTTGATGGACAGTTAGACTTAAAGGAATATGTGCCTCAATCTCAGAGGAGAGAGAACAAGAATTTACTAATTAGACAGGGCAATGCACATTAAATGCTGGCTTTAATACCTGGTCCCAAATTAGTCCTGCACCTGCTAAGTGTCAGAATGCCTACAAAGCAGTAAGAGTACATCCCACATGTAGGCATGTGGGATGGTGAATGGAGCATCATGAACCCACACCACCTCTTTAGAACAAGAAAGTGGTTGCAACAGTTGTGTTTCACGCAGCTGGGAGGGAAGGTAGAGAAGTTCTGACAGATCCTAGATAACGAACCACAGAACACAATACAGGCAACACTGCACAGAAAGAACAGACTTTCCATTCTGCCTTCCAGTCTGGAACAGTCTCACACTGACCTGAAAAGAAACCAGAGACAATGAAGCCAAGGAGAAAGTCAGAGCCACACAATTCTGTCCACATTTCCAGTGTCCAATTCAACCTAACAGGTATACTCAGGATGCCTGAAGCTTAGCTACAGGCAAGAGGCACTCTGGCATGCTCCATTTGAAAGTGCATTAGCACTCAAACCTCCACATCGAGGAGAAATTCCCATTCTTCAAAGGAACTGGTTTCTCTTCAAGGATGACTATGTTCTCTTACTCATTTGCTCCTTCAAGGATGACTGTCTTCTCTCCAGACTCCAGCCTCTCTGGTCCTGTTCCTCTCTTACCTTATTTTAAACAGTCTGACAGGCATTTTTTGTGAGGACTGAAGTGACAAGGAGAATGTTGCGACAGGAGACATCATCATCCTGATGTGTGCAGGATCTAACATGGGAGAAGCTCATCTCTGAGCCATGCTTTCATTTTTAACAGTATTTTCTGTAGGCCTGAAGATATTCCTGTGCACAATGCTATGGTCTGTGTCAAAATGCCAAAATTCAGCAGCAAGTGATAAGTCAGAGATTTACATTTATGACCTCTGTAAATTCATACCATCTGCAACCTCATCCCAAGCACATGGATGACAGAGCCTGCCCAGGATGAAGACAGTGCTGCTGTAAACATCTCCCACTCTGTCAGGAACCACCTTCTCTGCAGACAGAACCCTTCCTTCAGCAGTTTCCAACAATCCATATTGATATGTTCATATATTCTCTCTCCTGAGCTGCAATAGAAAAGTTTGTACCTGTAGATTGGCAGAGGAACATATATTGCATACCCCACACCTGAAGAAAGTATGCTTTTCCCTTCTTCTTCCTCTCCCCTTCTCTTCCCCCCAGCCTTTCCTGATAGCACTGACTGATAAATAATCCAATCCATGCTTGGAAAAAAGAAACTGTCCCCCTCTACTTCTAACCAGAAAATGCAATGCAAAACCTTGTCCCTTTAATTGCCTCTAAGTTACTCCTTGCACCCATTCATAGATACAGAGACAGATGCACATACAAAGCACATCCATGTTCACCTCTTCCTCAAGTTGGCACAAGCTATTTGGACCACAAAGCTGTGCACAAGCCCCAAAACAGCCACCAGACACTCTGTGCTGGAAGTTGGCCATTGTCTTCCCAGGATATATGGAAATTTCTGTTGGATACAACAGCTCTAGTTAGGGGCAGAATCAGGCAAACGTGCATTAAACAAGTGTTTTGCACAGCATGGACTTGATACGCAGTATAAAACAGGCTTGAATTGACTCCATTGACCATAACCAAAAACATATCCCTTTGCTTCCAACAAACTAGTGCATTTTGGATAGTGTAGAAATTTGATTCAGCAGGTACTTGAATCAGAAAGTTACCATCACCTGTAGCCTCCTGTATACTTTTTAGTTTCCTTCAGGAAAATTAGGAATAGCAACTGCCTTCATTTGTACACAATCATCACTTTCTTGTCTTAATAAACAAAGAACTGGTGCTTTACTATAATTCTACCTCCTGCAGCAGTCTGAAACATTCACTCTGATAAATTCAGTACTTTCACAGTTCTCTCCCAAATATATTTTTTACTTCTAGAAAAACTGAGGGCAGGGGGGAATCCCCCAAAGAGGCCCAGTGCTTCCCTCCTTGTAATGAAACCCTGTAATGGAATGCCCTGCACTCCAATTAGGAAGAAATGCTAATTTTCTCCAGTTGAGCACCCCCTCTAGATGTATCTAATTTGTTTCACTGCTTTCATCTCTCCCCTCCATCACATTTTCATTTAAAGGTTATGATCTGTTTGTGCCCTCCATGCCGCGCCCTGACAAGACACCCCTATGAGAGGTTGCAGGGGCCATGTCGCCCTTCCTAACCCCCTTCCCAAACAAAAACCAAAGCTTTTTTCCCTCCACTGCCTCTTTAAGAAATGCAGAAAGATGAAGGGGAGGAGCAGGGAATTGGGAAGACAATAATTAAAAATAAGAAGTAAGCCCTCTTGCAAGTTGGGTTGTTGGTTGTTTCCAACAAAAGGTTAGAGACCTTTGCACCATGACCAACACCAGTATGACCACTGCAGGCCAGCCAGGAGCAGCAGCATTACAGAGCTTTGCTTCTTCTGCAGATCCATTTTAGGAACAGCTGCCATGCAAGAATACTCTTTGGCAAAAGGTTTTGAGATGCTAAATTGTTTAACTCCTTGTAGGTCTGGGGAATACATATTCTCTCATATCTCACAGGGAGAGCCTGGTCAGAAAGGACATGAGTTGGCTCGGCTGAGGAGAAAGTCTCAATAAAGCTTTCCCACTCCTCGCTAAATGGCTTATGCCTTGTTCTGGGAGCCTGTGTTCTGCAAATTCCTTCAGGAGAGCAGAGACTTCAGATGGGTAGTGTGGGCCTTGGAATAGCTCTTCGTGGCATCCGTAAATTTGTGTGCCCATAGTTGTGGCTGGGCAGACATGTAAATCCTCAGGGTAGAACCCATCTGGACAGGTTATCCACCCAGAAGAGTTGTGTATACACCACATAGGGAAAAGGTATCTAGATGACTTTGCTGGTGCCACACTACTTCCCACAGAAATTTCAAAGAGCTTTTTTACCAAAAGACTGTAATTGAAAAAAAAAAATGCAGCCACCATCCTACCTCCAAGCAAAGCCTCTTTGCAGTCTGCTCCAATATTTTCAAATAAAACAGTATCCCTGGAGATGAACCCATGGTCTTCCCTACATACAAACCCTGCTCCTCAGCCAAGCCACTCATGACTTGTGTTCAGCCTCTCCCTTCACTTCAATTTTCTCCTTCAGTTCTTGTCTGTTAGAAAGGAAATCAGTGATCTACACTCTCTAGACATAAGTTTCACCACACACCTGTTGTCAACATTCTGTAAGTTGAAAGTGTCTGGAGAATCTCTTTAGAGGAAAGGCAGCTAAGTGGGCCCTGATTGAAAAGAGTGGAAACTGCTGGGTTCCACCAGTGGCACAGCCTGGAACAACTACCCTCGTGGAAAAAGAAGGACAACAGCTGGACGTGCTGCCCAGACTGAGCACTGAGTAGCCTGTTCTTGACAGTAAGATGAAGCTGGAAAAGTGCTGCAAGAGTGTTTTCTGTTATTAATAGGCACTTTGCTAATACTGCTCAAGATAGTCAGCTCCTCAGTCATTTCCTGCTGCAGCCACTGAATCCCATTGGTCACAGCACTATATGCTCCATTACAAGCTATTTCCTCTCTACATTTGCAATGCCTCCAAAAGCTTTTGCAGAAACTCCTGATGATCTCCCTTCCTGCCCCCTCTGCAGACACAATTGCCTCATAATTTGACTTTCTGGGACCACAAATGGGGAGTGGGTAAGAGACGCACAAAGATTCATAAATAGTAGCCTTGCCCCTTCCTCCCCCTCCAGGCCCCCTCTCTATCTGGTCCATGCAAACAAACCCTGAGTGGGAAAGAGCGTTTGGAAGAGGCCTGTGTCTGGGCCAGCCGCCTTTCATCCAGAAGATGCCTCTTCCCATTGGAAAATACAAGCATTGTGTGAAAACATTTTAATATATTCATGCACATTCCTATAGCTCGCAGGAGCGAGTGGGTCTCAGAACCCTCCCCTCCCTGCCTTCCAAATGATTTTCATAGGCAACGATGCACTGGGAATACCACTTGTTTTCTCGAATGCCCGCGAGTATGTAAATTGTGGGAATATGCAGGCCAAGGGCTGTGGTTTTATTGTGCTGCAGAAAAGATTTTACTAATTACTTGCCTAAACTCCAAAGCAGAACGCCTGCTTTTTTACAAAGCGGGAGAGCGGGGAAGGTGGGGGTGGTGGGAAGAGGAGGAGGGGGATAAAAAAAAAAAAAGCAGGGGGGAAGAGAGAGTAAAGGGAAAGAGGGAGAAGGAAAGGGAGCACAAGGGATGCATTTCAAAGTTTCTCCAGCAATTGGATGGGGGGGAGCTGGGCCCAATGTGAAATCATAGAGGTCAAAGGTGGGTCTCCCTCCCTTGTGAGAAAGTGGTGAATCAGGACGGTTTATCAAACGATCATTTTCTTTTGAAACTGGGAGGCAGCGGCTGGGACAATTCTGCAGATGTGCTTGATGAGTTCGGGACAAAAATGGGCCGCCTCCTCCCCCCCTCCCCTCTTTAAGGTCTCCCATCAGGGGTTGCTTCTCCCTCCACTGCTTCCAGGACCCTCCCCTCCCTTCTTCAGTGGTCAGCTGAGACCCCCACCCACTGACCGCCTTTGTATTCCTGGCCTTTGGACACAGTGACAGGGCCCTTTATGAGACCCCAATCAAGACCCCCATGTCACAGGTACCTAGTAGAGATACCAGACCCTTTTCAAATGAGGAACAACAAGGAAAATATGCTGGCCCATTGTCCCAGCATGGCACCAAGGGAGATGAAAGGAACAGGCTGCTCCTTCTCCGCAGACTGCCTGCCAATCAACCCCAGTTATTAAGGTCACGATGTGGAAATTCTTTTGACCTACACCTAATCAAAGATGCACCAAGGACTTTTGAGACAACATGGGGAAAGGTGGGAGAGCAAGCATCCCCCTGCCTTCTCCACCCATAAATACAGTGGAGCTTCCACAGAGAATTAATAGGAGTCACCCCAGCTAGTGCTGCAGCACACTTGTCCCAAGTACCACTAGGGCAGCCAAGCAGAGCTCTGTGCTGGCATCCAGTCTCAAGAGAGCTTAAATTAAAAGCACTCCTCACTGAAAAGTTACAGACTGAGCAACACTGGAGGTGGCTCAGAAGCCACGACTGAGGACATTGTGACAAATACTAAGCATCCTCCTTCCTGTTCCTGAGATCTTTGGTTTGTGCAGACTGTGGGTTTCACTAAACATGGTCAGCACCATCCAACAGTGAGTCCTGAAGAAGAAAAACTCAGTGAATGTGAATCTCTCAGTCTCCAAAAACTGAAGCACCTGGAAAAGTGGATAGATGCCAGTAGTGCAGAGCAGACATTCTGGTTTCCCCTTGCATGATACAGGATGAAGAAACCAAGATGATTTTGATGGTGGCAGTTTTTATGACTACACAGAAATACCTCATAGAGAAGAGGTAGGGGCGATGTGCACTGCCAGAACAATGATACGGGCACAAGACAATTAGAGCATGGGCCAGATGGGATCAGAGAAGCAGATCCCATCAGATAGCTCTAGAGCACTTGGAATCTGGACACGATCAACTGCCTCTGAAAGGTTGCTCTGCATCACTCACTGAGTCATCACTGTACACTCAGAACACAATACTTCAAGCTGACAAGTGACACAAGAAATGACAGACTACAGTCCGTGATAGTTCACACAAAAAGGAAAGAAAAAATCCAAACTCCGTACCAGGAACATTATTCAGCATATGTAAGGATGCTTCTGCAAGTGCGTGACTTTGAATTAGGTCCTCCAGAAGAGCCACATGGTTTAAGTCATGGGCACCACTTATGATCAGTTTTGAAGAAACAGAAATTTTTGGCACTCTTCTTTATGCACCATATCTACTGTCATTCAGAGAATACCATTCCTGATTCCATGCCAGCTTGCTGCTCTCATCCTGTTGGCATTCTTCAAAGCCTACCTGGATGAAGGTCAATAGTGAAAGGAAAACAAATTTGGGGTGGTAGTAGAGTGAAGTCATAAAAAGTGTAATAGTCACAGCAATCAAGCTGCAAGTTTCTTTATGCTAAACACTGCTCATGCATTGACTCATTTTCCTGTCTTTTAGCTAAAAGATACCAGTGCAGTGCTACTGGAGCCCCCCAATTCCTGTCAGAGAGCCTGCAGAAGGTAACAGCCTACCAGTGGTGACCAGCTGGGTAAAAGATGAGAAGTGGAAGATTCCAAAAGAGTTCTGGGACAAAGACTCATGTCTTTACACAAATCCTACTACATTGCTTCTCCACTGCAAGTCACTGACATTCCTGAAACTGTCCCTTTGTTCCTTAGCTCTTACACAACTGTTGAAGCAGGTGGAAAACAGCTTTTTCCTCTTGATGTTGAACCAACTGCTCTTATACCAAAAATTGCTTAGCTGTGGCTAGGCATGGTCTGGTTTAGGTCGTTGTAAGCCAAGATCCAAACTGACACTTCAGACACTGTAAGCTGCAGTGCTCAGAGCAGTCATTACTTAAGCCCTGCAGCACAAAAGACAGATATTGCCTTTACTTCAGGGCAATATCCTCCACAGTCAACCTCCTTTCAAATGCCAATGGAAGGCTGAGGACCTGCTGTCCTCAGAGTGAATCAACACTCCTTTAGAAGGCCAGGCTGCTATCTTAGGACACTACAGCTTCCCACCTCAGGGCATGAGCTCGAATCCTCTGAGTGACACTGTCCACCCTCATCTGGGAGAAGTAACAGTGGAAGCTGAGCCTGGTTAGAGGCATCTGCACCTGGGGCTCTCACCGTGCAAGAAAGGTCCATCCCTCTGTGTCCTTTCCCGCCCCCAAAAGCAGTCATTTGAAAGGTGGGGAGGGAACAGACACCACTCTAATTGTAGGAGTGAAACCTGGCATTCTCCTGCTCATCTACCTTTGCACTCTGTTTCTGTTTCTCTTTGAACCTCTGGTACAGCTTGTCAGGTCGCTGCCCTCCTGAGAGATCAGAAAAAAAAATACAGCAGTGATTACTATTGTACACTGATATGCAAGCTGGAAAAAGAGAGAGAAAAAAAGAGAGAACAGCCTCCATGTGTCAGACTATGAAAGGGTTGCGACTGAAGCCGCCTGAAAAACAAACCCTTAATTTAAATGTTAATGAAAGTGCTGAAGAGACATCAGAGGCTTTCATTTCTCTACAAGGAACAGAATCACCAGGTCTAGAATTTATGGCCCCCTTCACCTCCCCTCTCCTCTTCTCTGCTCCATCAGCCACAGAAGTAAGGAAAGGAAAAAAACCCTAATTTTAACATTAACTCCACACTTCCACCCTAGGATGCAATTGCTAAATTATCTGTTGGCAGGACACTGATCAAAGGTGGAAAAACAAAGGCACACTGCACAACCGAGCAAAGGTAAACAGCAGCCAAGGTCTGGTGAAGTTACCTTGTCCCCCTGCAAATTCAAAAAGCAAAGAGAAAACAATCACAAACTGGAAATGGAAACCTCAAACCATAAGGTTGCCAGCCCCCTCTACTAAGTTTCTTCTGTCACATCGATTAAACAGTCACAGATTCTCCTGTGCAAACCAGGCGGCACAAGAAAGATGCTTCCTCCAAGCTTTCTGAGACAGACTTTCCCCTCAAGCAAGGGGAAAGATGATAAAAAACTGAAGGGGGAGGGAAAAAATATTCAATATGCAACACAGCTCAACACAATTAGAAACAGATGTCTGGGTTCCAACTCAGTCAGCTACTGCCTCCCCAAACCTGCTCACCTGCCCACAACCACTAGTGCACCAATTCACACAGTCACAGAAAATATATACATTAGAGTATTGGCGAAAAGTGACAAAAAGGGAGGAAGTCATCAATCACATGAGCTTTAGAGGGCAAAGGAAAGAAATTGAAGAAAGGTTAAGCTGCAGTTTCTCAGTCTATAGAAATGTTTGCACATGTGTTTGTTTCTAGAGGAGAGGGAAAATTGACATGCGTGTTCATGTGTTTACCCACGTGAAGAAGAACAAATAGAGTCATTATCTCACAATTAAAGAAGGTAAAACAAAGTCTTCTCCTCCTAACATCATGGGAACAGTCAGGGCAAATGGATAAGACACAGGTGTCATTTTAGCTCCAGAAGGGAGAAACTGATACTCATTTCCTGCTCTTCAGCTTTAGGGTGAAAGAGCACCAGTCAGTTATGACTATTGCATATATCCAGAAACCCACATCCAGATCACCCTCTGAGGTCAGTAAAAGATGGTAGTTAACGCCACCACTAACGCTGCACGTCCACTCTGGGATCTCACAGTTGAGCAGGTTCTTCCTGCCCCACTTAAGAAACAGCTGCAGGTCAGAGTCCCCTCTCAATTATTCAAACCGACGAGGCTCTAGGAAGATCCCCAAGGACAGCAGAGCTATTGCTGCCGGCTGTTTTGCTGGCAATGCACAAACCCGAACAAAACCCAGTTACTTTTCTCAAGTCCTAGCAGACTCAGGGAGGTTAACTGCACAAAGCTAGGTCAAAACAGAGCACCACTATGGCCAACAGCTCATCTAGATACGCAGTGGGAGAAATCTGTAGATAAAACTGGAGGAAGAAATGAGGACTGGGGAAACATCATTCTACATTTTAACTTCTACATGTTAAGGCTTCAATTGCACAGTTAAAACCACTGCAAAGTTGCTCTGATTCAAGTGTGTTGTTTTGCTCTAAGGCAATCTGCAAGATCATATTGTTACACTTTCACAAAAAGTTTCTAGATAACCATTAAAAAGAAGCCCTCAAAATTAATCATTTTGATTGCTCCCAATGGAGGAGAGGCCCATTTGGTAAAGTTGCCTGTCAGTAATCTTTCTCTTCCTTCCTTTCCCCAGTGAGTTTGGGGTATGTTTTACAATTTGCCTGAGGTTGTCTACAGGAGCAGAGATCTCCTCAGATATTAATTCCTCATGATAATCCATGGCAGAGGCAATTAGGTTAAAGTCAGCATGTTCAAATAGAGGAGTTGGGTCTCAGCTACAACACTGCATGAAAAGGAGAGCTAGCCTGGCTTTTTAAATTCCACTGCTCACATAAATACTTATTTTCCTTTAAAGTAAGCATCCAATGCAGATAGCTAGTCTTCAGTACAAAGTTTCCTCCTCTCTGGAGTTAACCAGCACTTCACCAAGGCAACATCCATGAGGAGAGGTCATCTACTGCAGCAGACGAATGACACAGTCAGAAGAGACTGTCTCTCGAGCTTACACACCCAAAGCATGTCTGTCACAGTAGGGCACTTTACAATTGTCTGATGTTGCCCCAAAATGTGCCAAGGGTTTCCTAGCTCTCTGTCTTCACTTGAAACCTGGCATCCTCCTGCTCTTCTACAGTTGTACATTGGAAACCATTTTTGTGCTTCCATCTTCTCTTTGCTTGCTTTAAAATCTGATACACTTCAAGTACAGCATCTCATGATAAATGTTTAAATCTGTTTAAATGAAAATCACAAATGCCAGTGGCCAGACCTGGCAGGAGAAGCCAGCTTAGATCTGAGTACTCTTTAATTCAACACAAAAAAAAAAAAAAAACCCTCAATCCAAGATTAATAATGAACTTAACAGGAAGGTCCACTTTTTTTTTTCTTTTCTTTTCCCTCCAGTTTACAGTGTACACTGCTCCCTTCTCTTCCCTGGCTACTGTCACCTCAGGGAATAAGAAAGCATGAAGGTGCCACTGCTATACCAGAAACTCCTGAGTTTGCCTCACTTTGCACATTTGAATTGGTCCACTGCACTTAGGTTTGCCCTGGTCCCTGAGCACACATAAGTCACTGCAGTAAGCACCAGTAAATGAAAGTTTAACATCTGCGTGATGCAGAGTTCAAAAGGCAAATGAACTCAGGGGGAAGAGGATTATGAGCAGCTAAGAAACGTAGTTTAGAGTACACAGCAGAATAAGTACAGCCTTTTACTAATCCATGGAGAAGGACAGCTTTGGAGAGCAATTAAACCAGTCACTAAAGGAAGCTGAGATACCTTTATTTTAAGTATCCTACATTAAGGACACCCTCAGACTCTTCTCTAGTCACTTATGTCACATGCATTGTGTGACCTGCTATCCAAAGCACATCGACCAGCACAACTTTGCAGAAGACTCAGTGAAAACGGAGAATGAACACAACACCTTCCAATCCCCACTACCCTGCAGGGCACTGTTAGGGATCCCCAAAGCAATGAAGTTCCAATAACACACATGGATGTCAAGACACTTCCATGGCTGAAACAGCTATATAAAAGACTAAGCACAGTTTTTCCCTGCACAGTATGAAGAGAAGATCCAATACTCTTGGTAGCCTTTTACTACCTTTTCCTCTACTTAATCTCCCTTATAGGAATCATGCTGTTTGCAGACCCTGAAACCATCCAGAACAGCACCACAACACAAAGATCAAAGAAGCCTTCTCCTCCAGCTCTGTACATCTACAGGATGATTTCTGTAGTGACACAGGGAAACTATGGACAAATCAAAGCAGAATACCTAAGAAAAAATGCCTGAAGCCAGAGGAGCTGTGTTCTAAGAGCACGAGTCTCTTAACATTTAGCTTGAGCGTACAGGCACTGTCCTCTAGAGCAGCTGTCCAGCAGTGCAGGACTACAGCAGGCACAGAAAAAAAACCAGCTGTGGGTCAGAGGCATATGGGATACTTTGTAAGACGTACCTACAGAGGAAGATAGCACTGAAAAGACAAAAAGTCTCAGCCGATTATCAGCTGAAGTTCAGTAAGAATACAATCCTGAGTACTCTACAGTCTTAGTCCTGGCAAACTTCCAGGTCAGGAAACTACAGCTTCCCCAAAGCAATTTTGAATGGCTAGAGTTAGAGGAGCCTTCCTTGCTCCTACCCCACTGCACACAACTGCTTTGAGCTGTTTCTGATCTCTGTGTGTCCACAGTAGAAACAGCTAGCGGGTTCTGAGCAGCAATGGGCCAAAATACTCAGGTGGTTGGAGGCTGATTCTCCAGCAGTTCTACACCAGTAGAACTACCTGTCCTTATGGAGGAGATCTCAGTTTACATCAGCACAACTGAGAAGGAAGAATGAGAAGGGCGCATTAAATGTTTAGGAGGAAGTGGAAGTTATAGGCCATGTTCAGCCTCACTGAGGAACAAACGGATCCAAGCCCTGGCTAGAAAGATGGGGACTGCAAGGGACGAAAAGCTTTAGACACAACTGCATAGGGAATGCATATGGGTGAAATATGGGCTCTTGTAAATAAAACAGAAACCACAGAGCTCCCCAAAGCAGACCTTCCTAGAAACCAGATATTATCTTTTTGATACTCATCCTCATTAGACAGCAAGTAATAAAACCTATTAGTGAAAAATTCATCTCCCCTGCCCCTTGCCCTGGCCCACCCCCACCACATGCCCTCCTGCTCTGATCTTCTCTCTCTTCTAGGATAGCTGCGATTTGTTCTGAGAAGCGACAGGTTTATAGGTTAGCCGACACCTTCTCTCTGTGGAATTTTAATTAACTTCTCCCATCGTCAATATGTTAAGGAGCAGGGTTCCCATTATACGAGGTCAGCAGCGTGTTTCAGGCCCTGCTATATCAGCCGTCAAATTGAAGAATTAATGACGTGGCTAATTGGCTCTAATTCTCCACACCCCCCTCCCTACAATATGGAGGTGTAAGGGGGGTAGCAGTAGAGTGGGCTAGTGGGAGAGGCAGGTACAGTCCACAGACTCATAAAAAAATGAGTGCACAATTGAAGCCCACTTGTTCATGGGGTAGCTGTTCCACCACCTCCAATTTATCACCCTGCAGGGAGGAAAGAGGAGGTGGGGAGGCTGAGGGTAAATATTGTGACAAAGAGTGTGCACAAGCGTGCACACCAGGAAGAGGAACACTGTCCTGACAAGAGGCCATGGCAGTAGGTCATCACTTACAAGTAGGAAGCAGCATGCCACTGGGCTCTAACCAGCCACAGTGCCTGAGCCAGAGCCTGTCTGCCAGAAAAGGGACCCTTGCAGCACAGGGCTTCCATCACATCTTGCAGCAGCACTAACGCACAGGGCACTTCTTCAAACACAGTCTGTCTCAAACGCTTGGAGCAAAGGGACAAGGGAACAGCAAAATCAGAGCAAGCCTGGAGTGCCATTTCCCTAATAAAGCCATTAGCTCCATACCACTAAGTTTCTGCTGCCTGCAAAACAAGCTTGGAAATCTAACAAGAACAGCACTTGTGGACAGTATTGTGGTTTTGCACAAACCTAAAATTTAGTAGTTGCAGATATCACATGAGGAGCAACAGTAGCTCTTCCTCCCCTCTTCCTTGATGTATGCTGAGGAAGAACCTCTCTTGCATGCAGATGACCAGTTTAACCGGGAACCAAAGAGACAGATCATTGCTCATTGGTTTAAGATTTTAATAGTGAGAGTTTCTCAGATTCTCATTTCCTCAAGAACAGGAGCACTTTAAAAAACATCCTGGAAGACACTGGTATATGTATTGCCCTTACCTCCCATGCTGAAGTTGGATTGTAGCATTATGCCTGCACCAGAAGCCCAGAGCTACAGGCAACAGAGGCTGGGAAACCACATCCCTGAACTCCACTTCATCTTTGCCAGTTTAACATGTTCAAAGAAAACTGAGTTCTAACCACTGCATGCGGCTCTCAAGCAGGGACCTTTCTGCTCAGCATCTCTTCTGCCAGAGAATGAGAATACAAGTCGGCATCTTTTCAGCACAGAAAATCTCAAGAGGATCCAGCTCACTGTTTCTAATTAGCAAGTCAGCGTTCCTTTGTCAAGAAAGAATGAACAGGTCCCACCTGAGGCACTAAGAGGCACCCAGGGCCACCTTCATGGCCTCTCTAGGAGAGCATTGCTTCACTGGTATAGGAAATAAAGACCACATGCTCTTCCCTGAGCTCCTGCTGCAGGCACAAGCACCCGATCAGCCTCCACACAAATCAAGTCCCTGAGCTGTCACATTGGTGCCTCAGAAAGACTTGTGGACACACAGCCTATCCAACTCCTTTACTTCTCTCTGCTGGAAATTGGGAATAAAGAGATCTGTTACCTTAATAATGGGCTGATAGCAATGGACCACACTCGATCCTCTGTCTGCACTGTATGTAGACACTGACCAACTCTGCCCACGGACAGGGACCAAACCTAAAGAGAGAGATGCACGTTATACCACATCACCCAAAACAGCAGAAGGTAGGATGCATGCCGGTAATGTTGTGCTGGAAGAGCTGCCCAAACTGCCATGCTTACCTTTCCTGACACCCTCTCCCTAAATTCCAATTACTTATTTTTGGGGAGCAGAGCCTTCAACTGCTGGCAGAAATAAGCACTTGAAGTCACACAAAATTTCAGCTTGTAAGTATGACCTTCCACTCCATTGGTAACAGAGAGCACCCCCATCACCACTTGCTCTCTAGGGGCAGCACTCAAGAACTGCTCGACTCCTCATCTTCTGTAGTTAAATAAATGAGAATTAAGATTTTTTCAAATGTTTTCTTGAACAGTGTGGGAAGACTTTTAGCATCCCTGAAAAATTTCCATTAATGTTAACTATAAAGTTAATCATTCACCAGCCTGTAAAATAATCTTCTTTTATAAGTCCCCCTTTTAGACCAAGTTTCTCAGGTGTACCCCAGGCTGTTTTCAAACTAGCCCTCCTTGCTCACTGACAATGTGAGAGAATTCCTCCCCTCCCCCAACAGTGCAAACATGCACATCTCCTTCCACCAGTTCACCCCTTTGTTTCTGGGCACTAATAAAGGCCCCAAAATTCTTGCTGAGGCCTCTGCTACTGGCCCCCATTTTCTCCATCTTGCCGTCATTCTTGGCCCACAGGACTCAAGCCCCCCAGTAGACTGTAACCAACCCTCAATGTTTCGCTTCAGGACTTCAAAGCAGGGAGTGCCCTATTTGTTTGTTTGTTGATAATGCCCAAGATTGCAGGCTATTCTTGTCAGCGGGGAATTTAGCACCTAGTGTCAGCAAAAGCAGCAGAAAAGCTTAACTCCTTTAAGGCATCCCTATCTACTACAGGTTAAAAATATTGCTCAGAGCACACTGTCTGCTGCCTATCACACAGGAATGTACATTAGCAGCTCTTCAGGGCTTAGTCCTAATCAACACTCAGCAGAGCCCTCAATAGCTTAGACACTTAAGAGCCCCTTTAAAAGGTTGGTAGGGATTCCCTTCCACCCTCCAAGAGTCTCATTCACGCAAACAAGACAGCCTACAAAAGAGATGATAAAAAATAAGAGGCGAACATCCCCAGAGTATATGCTGTGGGGAGCACTGGGTGGGCGAGATCTCACACTAGCTCTAAGAAAAACAGCTTGAAATTCCCCTCTGGCCTTCAGGAATTTGTTCTCAAGGTCGGGGATGCCTGTCCTCCAGCTGTCAGAGAAGGAGCAAGAAGGCACTCTCCCAGAAAAGAGGATCCACAGACCAGAGAGGAGCAGCACTGCTGAAGTGTGAGACAAAGCAGCATCAAGGCCTTGCTCCCAGGAGGCAAACAGCAACCCTAGAATTGCCTTTTGCATCTGAACATTACTTTACTTGGAAGTGATTTTACTCGGGAGTATATGTCTGTATAGAGGGACCAACAAAAATAAATCAGGTCATGCTGCTCCACACACTTCCTATAAAACCTTGAAAGAGACATTTAAGTCTTTCCTTGCTTCAACTTCCCCTCTTGAAAAACGGGAATTGGCTCTTACCTCCATGAATGCTCTATAATATAAATCAGGGACCAAGAGTACCCATCAGCCTTCCCAGAGCAAAAACCAACTTAATCAACATACAGCAACCACTTTCAACAATGAAACAAGTGGTTGTTTGTGAAGATGCCACAGGTATTACACCATGCTAGCAGGACACGGGTAAAACATCTGTGTAGAGTTTCCTGAACTTATAAAACAGAGCTAGTTACAGCTCGGAAGAGCAATTCCTCAGGTCCACATAGGAACGGAGCACTGCCAACCAGATCCAGAAGGACAAAAATCAACAAGGCCCCAAAAAGAAATAGTCAAAAATATTGTGACAGGACCCAGTGATGCCAGCTGGAATAGAAAAATGGGAGCTAACAGTATTCATAGTCTAACTTCATTCCTGGTTTGCAAACCAAGAACCATTTAAAAAAAACCAAAAAACACACACACAAATAAATAAACCACAAAATTAGTAAATAACCACAGACTTGGAAAAGACATTATGTTATCCTTTACAGAGATTGAATATATAACAGAGAGCATGTTAAACCACACTGCAATATTAAATCACAAAATCGGGATGAGTATGAGATCCATACAGCGAATTTCACACTAACTGGCATGCATCTCCACTGCAGTATAGATAGATGAGGGAAAGAAGCAAAATATCAGCTGCTGCCTTCTGCACTTCCAAGTTTAAGCCAGCAGCTGATGCTGTAAATTACTGCCAAATCTCTTTCTAACAAGCCTGGCAGAGCAAGCATCTTTTCAGAGACATGAGCCAAGATAGTCAGCACTCCTCCTGCAAGGAGTACAGGGCTCGCAACAGTTCTGCTGACACTTAAATATTCATGGCACAAGACCTCTGAAGTCACCTCTAGAGCAGCACCTGCAGCTGATGAAATATGCCCTGCTCACCTTTGCTGTTCTGTCCCGGGAGCCGCTGACAATGAGGCCACCTTGGAAGTCCACACAGTTCACCTCCTGTTCATGTGCAGAGAACTTGACGCTGTAGGAGCCATGGATCTTGTGAAGGACAATACTTCCATCTCTGAAAAACAAATCCACAGGCAGGGAAGCTGCATGAGCTGCATCTCCCTTCCACACGGACCTTCTATTAATGCTTCAGAGTGCTACAGAAAGACCAGGACTGGTCTCTGACAGGGGCTGAAATTCACGCACCATTATTAACCCTTCACTCTTCACACATTACCTGTTCTCTTGCAATTCCACATCTGGCCAGTCAAAGCCTGATCTGATGCACATGAAAATTTTCCTGGCTATCTTCCACTTTGTGTCAAGCTGCAGAAACTATAGCAAAGCAGCCATTCCTCTTCCTACTGCTTTGAGCTTGCCAGAATCCTGTCCGTATGCTGAACGGCTGGAGTAAGAGAACAAGTGAGAGGACATTCTCACCCATGTCCAAGCCTCACCTTGCTCATTTCAGAGCAGCCGTGCAGGGCGCTGTGCTTTGAATTAACTACACAGACATTTAGACCTTTTTCAACCAATACAGTTACTGGAATTTTAAATGCAAGCCTTCATTTTCACCTGAATTTTGGGCTGAAGTTCACAGAGGAGAGTATCACAACACCCATGGCAGACAGCCATGCTTGTCTCTCTCAATTCTGTGCTTTACTGCTGTGTATATTTATAAAGTTTTAGCTATGAATAAAAGTCCTGTCATTTTCTGTAACTGAAAAAGGTCAATCCAATGCAAAATTAATTGGAGACGTGTGTGTGTGTGTGTGTGCTGGAATGCTTGGCAGTTTTCCCCTCTCCACTATTATATCAGTGGGTCTAATAAACACACGCTTGTCTCTAGAAAACTTTCTGCACCACTGCAGTCCCAGCTACCCAACAGTACTGATTATTAGAACAGTCTAGCTACCCTGGCTCTAACAGGGAAAGAAATTAAACTTGCACAGCAGTCAGGTTTGCCTGATCAGTCAATCACAATCCAGCAATCCTGTCGACATCAACACAAGTTTACAAGAGCAAAGGACACTTTTTAAGGTCAATGGCATGAGATTCAGATCCTTCCCTGCTGCAGTAATTTTTTCAGGCCAGAAACAAAATTAAAAGAGAGGAAGCAGCAGCAGTTGACCATAGCCAAGCATGAGGACACCTCTGGCCTCTCTACTCTGGCCTGGAGTTACACAGAATCCTTCCAGCTTCAGTGGCAAAACCCTTGGGCTCCTTCATTCACCCAACTTACCCCCCTCCACTGACGATGTGGGAATTGACAAGAACAAAGCGACACACGTCCTCCTGGTGGCCAGAGAAGATGGCTTGAGGGTGACACTGCAAACCTGTCCCTTCTGCACTGAGGTGGTAGGCCTGGATGTTCTCTGCTTGAGACAGGTAGAGATATTCGCCATCCAGCTCCATCCAGGGCATCAAACTGCAAACAGACAGCAGGTTGGGGGCATGCAAGAGTGGGGAGAAGAAAATGAAACAAAACAACCTCACATAGAAAAAGAAAAAAAAAAGATTCCATCTGCAAACAGATTAACAAAAAAGCCTACTCAAGAAAGGTGAAGTTGGAGCTGCAGGTCACATGCAAAAGCAGGGCTTAATATTAATGCACAGCTACAAGTGAAGCTTCTCTAGCAACAGAAAAAGTAGATGACATTGCTGGCATTTTCCTAACCAAGAGCTGAGGAAAAGGAAGCATGGAATCTCTGAAAGAGGAGATGGCCAAAAGTCTAGTGAGCACAGATAGGAAATACTTAAGGACCCCTGAACCTGCACATGAGCTCTATACCTTTTAAGAAACTAGATGTTGGTGTTAGTGAGCTATGTCAAGCCTTTCTAAGAGAGCAAGCAATGTGAGGCTGTTGGTACAGTCGGTCTTGATCCTGAACACTATTTGCTGGTGCCCAGCAGAGACCACAAATCTGCCACTGTTCCACACACCTCTAAGCAGGGGAGCATGTCAGCAAAATACCAGAGATCTTCCTAGAGACAGAAAGTCACCACCTCCTGCACTCTGAAGAACTTTATGCCCATCATATAGAGGAGGTATTTTTCTACATTCACACCTCTTCCACCACAAAACCAGAAGCTGCAGAGCAAGCTCTTGATTTCTCTTGCCCATCTTTTAGAAGAGCTCATACACTCTGTCTGGCCCCTGTTTTATGTGGGACAGTGGCAGGTTTCTATGGACAGGTTCCATGCCAAGAGCAGTGGAGTTAAAAAAACTATTCCAAGTTTTTTGAAGCCTGATATTACAAATGGAAAACATGCTTTACTTTCTGGGAGACCAAGAAGAGGAGAAGACACTCAAGCAATGTCTGAATCAAGTCTGTCATCTCAAGACGTTTATTTATTCTTGAAATAAAACCAAAATACAGAAGAAAATAGGCTAGAATACACACTCAGGCAGTGAGATCTTTGCTCAAGTTTTTGCTTTTGTGTAGCCACCAGAGAATCAGCAAATAAGATTTCTGGATATAGCGAGGCTGGATACAAAGACACATGGGACTCATGTCCTACGGGGCATGGATGTGTGAAATTGTCTCTGCTCTGCAGTCATTGCCACGTGCACCAACGCCCATGGAAACACCGAGCAAATCCAGAGCCTTTCTATAGAGCAGCCTTTCAGTTTTCAAACTATTCAGGAACAAACGGCTTTGAAAGCAGAGGGACTTCTCATAAAAACCTGTCTCCCTCTTTTTTTCAGATCATTTTTTCTCGGAGGTTATGGTTTTCTGTGTCATCAGAGTCATTACACACAGCCATACCTCCTAACATCACAATGAACAACTAGAAACAAGCAAGAGGACAAGGTTGCTCATTAGACAGAAGGTTCCTGCTTGCCTGTATTCATCTCCAGTAACAGGCTTTTAATCACATGGACAAAGCAGTTGAGTTTATAATGTTCATCTGGGACTTGATCATATAGATGGAAAAAGTAAGAGGCATCTTTAGAGCAGGAGCTTTGGGTTTAGGCAGGCTTTGATTTCTCCTTCCTTCCTCCACTCCTACGCAGTCCTCTAAAAGCAAGTGAATATACAGCTTACCTAGACTACATCCAGTTTCTGTGGCTCTCCCTTTGCAGAAGTTTAGCTTTTTACCTTTTTCTATGGCTTTTTCATAAGGAGAAGTAACAAATCTGAAGCAGGATAAATGAAAATTAGGGGATGTCATTTGGATGGTGGTCTCATTAAATCAGTCCTTGCCTTTTCAGTTGGGAAGCTGGTTTAGTAATGATCTCTAATATCCACAGAGTCTGTCTTCACAGATGGTTGCAAGCACTTCAAAGGCAGGTATACAACCTGCACCAAAACCCATTCTGCTCATTACAGCTGTTCCCATGACTTTAGACAAGAAGTGGCACATTATCCACCACTTCAATCTATACAGCACAAAAAGGCATGAAAGCTCAGTAGAAGGTCCTTGTTCTTCAGCAGCTAACAAACCACAGTCTTTCTCATTTTTCCTTCAGTCTGATGATGTGAAGGCTGAAAATTTAGATGTGTTGCTCAGACAAGAGACCTATCTTATACTTTGCTTTGAAATCCAAGTACACCTTTGCAAACAAGAATTTAACAACAAGCTCCTATCATTAAAGTCAAATATATTTTTTTGTGAGTGAAGGAGAGAAGCATAAGGTATGAGAATGAAGGAGCAAAAGGCAGATGAATGGCAATTAGCATTTTAGATTTGTACATCCAAATCAGGGTCCAGAATAAACCATGGGAGACAAATGAAGCATTTTGAAGGGACACCTAAGTCCACATCAGGGATCAAGGTGAGTTCATTGTGAGAGCAGGACAAAAGACTGCTCATGGTATATAGCAGGAGACATGAATTCAACAGCTGGAAATCTGTAGCAAAGGTTGCTAAATGTGGCTAGAACTGTACTGATCAGAACAAAGATAAATTCAAATTACTAAGAAAGAAATTTCTGACACTCAGCATGAATCCCTATGGCAAGGCAGCAACTCCAGCTACCCCACACTCAGCTAGCCAGCAACAGTCAAAATAAGCCAGCAACAACCACTCGTAAGACCCCATGAATCACAAGGAGCAAGAAACATCTCATTTCAGGGCACAAACACAAACCCAAGGCCCTACAGCAGTTGGGTTCATAACAAAGAAGAAGAAAAAGAAGCCACTTGCTTGCATTTCCATTTCAGGACTGTCTCCCTCCGGCAGCGTCCATGCCTCCAGTTCTGAGATACCTTCACCCTTTCCTTCACTGGGATGCCAGCAGCTCTGCAGAGAGAGGAGGAGAGATGAGATTAGCAACCAGGACTGATGCTTTCTGGACAACAAATGCATTCAAGATGGCCACAGGTAAGCTCTTAAGCTCTCACCCTGGTTTCACACTGATAAACTGGCACACACTGATGATACCAAAGCCACACTACAGTAAGCATACTCATGAGAGCTGAAAGAAAGGAACACTGAGAAGAGTGGGGAATCATCATCAAATAAAGCCATCTCTGGTGATTACAAACCTTAAATATGATAAAGACTCGACCAAGCATACTGAATACAGCATAGAGTTCAGACAAAATGTAATCCAAACAAGATAATGCAGAAAGAAACCACCAAAAGAACCAGATATACAGGACACCACCCTTTCAATAGAGACTGAAAAGAGGCATTTAAGACAAGGACAACACCACACAAGAACAGGCACAGGAAACACTGGTCAGAAGAACACTGAAATGAGAAGCCAGAGTCTGTCTATCCAGAAGGACTAATAAAGTAACTGCTCCAGAGCCTCACCTGCCTGACAATCACATAACCAGATACAATACTCAGAAATCAAGATGTGTTCAAACTAAAGATAAAATATATTCATCTGTATAAACCACCCAATGCATACATACCCCAAGACAA
Organism: Lanius collurio; assembly: GCA_020086605.1. NCBI lineage: Eukaryota > Metazoa > Chordata > Aves > Passeriformes > Laniidae > Lanius > Lanius collurio. Next base: position 20,247,537 of record JACBWW010000010.1, on the reverse strand, counting down.
ACTATCTTTTGCAGCAACTCACCAAAGGACAGAGAATTCCAGCACATCGCTGGAAAATTCTCTATTTACAGTCAGTCAAAGCTACTAAAAGAGACTGTAGCTCATAAGCTGTTGCTGGGTTACAAATCAAAGTTATTGGGATGAGCTGAGACAAACCAAGATCAACACTCTTCAAGATGTGACAAAACGTAGGTACTACAGAGACCTGGGACCAAGGTCTCTTTAGAGTCTATATGAACATACCCAGTGCAAGCACCTGTTCAGCATCTGTTTTGCTTTCATGATCCAGAGCTGATTTAGATGGGGGAAAGGCAGCTTTAGCTCCCACCTTTCTCATATCATAAACTTAATTATTCAATATCCTTGCTGGAGCTGCTTAGAAAAGATCAGAAAACTACAAACAAGAAGAAACTCTAGAAGTTATGCTTTGTAACTAGGGGTTGTGAACCACTTACTAGACTACAAGAGTTTATTCAGTTTTCATGCATTTCTGAACAACCAACACACCCAGATGCATAGGAAGAAGGAAAGATCCTTGACAGATGGGAAGTGGTTCCTCATCAGAACCAATTTCCTCCTCCCATCCCTACAGTCCCTCCAATCCACTTCCCTAAAGTAGCAATTTTGGGTACTCTGTCAGTTTTAAAACAAAGATTAGCTCCCTGTAAATAAACATCTCCTGTGGTTGTTAATGGGTGTAGGAATCTCTAACCTGGCCCTGGGGTCTGGCCAGATTCTTATTTTCCCAGCCTTCCTTCCATAGCCTCAGGCTCCTTTTTTTCTGCTCACCCTTCCCTCCTCTTTTCTATGCTTTCCGGCACTTAGTCACCATTATAATTTGACTGCATTCCTGGGCATGTGACCCATTTTAAACAAAAACAGAAACCACACACAGAAAAGCTTTTCATCCTCTAGAAAGCTTTGCAACTTTACATTTATGATCAGTAGAGCCACACCAATTAAAACTGAATTTAGAAAGCTACAGGCTCTTTATTTTTCATAGCCATTTAAAAACAAACAAACAAAACCAAAATAGAGTTAGACTAGGCTGCAAGAAGAGGAATTCCTTCTTTAAAGGGAGCACTTGAAGGAGCTCATGAGGCCAGATAGTGTCTGAGATGAGGAATGCACAGTACTGAAAAGTCAGGTCAGGTCCACTCTCATCATTGCTTATTACTCTCCCAGACAGAGTTCAGGCTCTCCGCCTACACCCAATTCCATTCACTACTCCAAAACACTTCTCCTCCCTACACTCAACCCTCAGTTAAGTTCTCCCCACACACAGATTTTAAGTCACCAGCTTGCACAGTGATGGAAAACACACTTGTGCCACATCCCCCTCTCAACACATGCTGGCCTAACCAGACATTCTGAGCTCAATGCATAAACCCTACTGAGACTAGATGTAATTTCCAAGGCTCTGAAAAAGGTGAATCCAAGGTCAAAAAAGCAGCCTCCATCTTACCCTGCTGGTTCCTTTTCTAGCAGGCCTGGACCCTCCTGCTGCTGAAAATGGAATTTCCAAAGAGCCACACATTGGCTTGGCCCAGAGTACCAGTTCACTACTGCAGTTACTCCTGTAGCAGACACCTCATTCTTTCTCACATATCAACAGTTCCTGTCTGGAAGGGACGAGGGTTGGGTGGGGAGGACTATATGGGGGAGGTCTGATGGGATTTGGAGGGCAGGGTGTGGTGGTGTTAATTTGTCTTTTTTTTAGATATATTACTCATCCAGCCTTCTTCCTCCATATAGCAAACCTGGATCCAGCTAATTTAAAAATGTCTTTAAAGTATCCTCCTTTTATATTCCAGACATTTTATTTATTCAAAATAGAGGCAAGAAAAGGGACAAAATACATGGAGAAAGATGATAGAGAAATCAGACTGATATATCTCTCCTCTTTACCAGTTATGGGGCAGCAAAGATTGAAGCGCAGTGTTGGTCAGAGACATTTGATTCCTTATACCAGAAGTTAAATCAATCACAGTTATGGAATCAAGTGCTGAGATACATTTGATAATTTAATTTGCTTCCTCAACAGCACCTTCACAGAGCAATTTCCAGAATACATCAAAAATTGTGATGAGTATCACTGAAATGCATGAGAACAATTCTCAAATCTTAGAAAGTTAAAAGGGGCATTACCATATGAACTTAACAATTTGATTTAAAAATTCCTTTTCTCCCCTAAAAGAGCCTATTTTGTTTCAGTCATGATCAACACACTTTCTACACATGCAAACTTCTAAGAATTTTTCCACGTTGACCTAAGGCAATCAACAGAGATCACACATCTGCACTGAGTGGTTGACTTAACCAGGTACCTCTCACTTCAGCAACTGTATAGAACATCCAAAGTTTCAGAAGACTAAACCACCTTATGAAGCCAAATGCTATATAAAATGCTATGGAGGAAACACTATCCACTGGCCAAATAATATCTTGATCTTTCTTAATATACAATCCAGAAAAATACTAAGCCACGTGCTTAAAATTCAGCACATGCTTAAGTACTCTGTGAAATCAAGACCTTGGCATTCTGGTTCCCAGAGAAGCCACCCAACAGTGAACTTCAAGACTGCTGAAGGCTGACTCACTGGGGAAGGACTGCTATGTTTACCAGGACCTACACAGGCCTGCATCAGAAAGCAACTGAGGTACAGTCCAGCATCCTAGAAGGATGACAGGAAACACAGGAGAAAGGAACCAGAGAACACTGATTATGAAAACACAATGAAATTCAAGCAAAATGTTCTTAAAGCCCTTTACAGGGCATCATCTTACACCTCTGCTAGGGCATCACAATTATCAATATCTGATAAAGTTACATTACTCAGGACTTGCAAGGCTGTGTTTGCTATTATCTAATTACCACCAACAAGCACTCTAGCAGCATCCCAAATCATATAGTGCAATATATGACCTGAGCCAATGCATGTTTCCAATTGCATGCACTGCTGATGGAAGCTCCCTTTACAAAGACTTTGTTATACTAAGAAAGAGAACCTGAACATTTCTTACAGCTTGAGAGAAAGCTTCAAGAGAAAAGTCATCCCAAGCAACTATAAAGGACTTTTCATTTCCCCCTTCCTACCTCACCCCACCCTACAAAAAAAGCTAAAAGTATGTTGCTCAAATTATGAATTTCCTCTCTTTCTTGGCAGAGTTACCAAAAGAAATGTAATATTCCTTCTGGAGCCCACTTCCCAGCTGCTGAAGTAAGAGACTGGAACTGTCCCCACACAGCATCACTGACCCAGATGACCTCAGCTACCAAGGCAGTTTCTGGCCTGGGCCCCAAAAGAAAGCAAAGAAAGAATCACTCAGCCAGGGCACATCACCTCTGACAGATCTTGCCTTCAATGATCCCCTCCCCAGCCAAAGTCCTTTGCCACCAGAAATGGTACTTCTGCAACAGCAAGAGCTTCTGTGCTGTATTGCATCCCAGGGAGATTTCTGCTGGCTGTCTACAATTTCAGCCAAAACAGTGGTGCCTGCAACAACATAGACCACGTTACAGAAGAGAACACCAACATGTCATACTGTGTATTTTCCCAGCTGCATGGGGCATCCTAAACCCACCAAAGTCCTTCATGTTTTGCTACATTTTAGGTACTGAAGAGCTCATCTGGAAATGCAAGTCTGCAGAGACCTGCTGGGACTGAATTTCTTCTGTGGACAAAATCTGCTGTCTGCATAAAAGCTGTCACCAGCCTGCCTGAGGCCTGACTGGAAGAGTCATACAGAGAACAAACAGGTCACAGTGGGAAAGCCCCACTTTCAGCCTTGGCCCTGTGGCAAGGCTGGCTAACACAAGGACCAACTGCACTTATTTGTGTAATCGGGACACACCTGTTGAGTGGCAGGGTCTCAGTGCAGCTACAAGTCATGGGCCACCAACAGACAGCCAAGAGGGAAAAGCTATTTATGTCGGGAGCCCCTGTTGCTGTCCTCAACAAGTCAGCTAGCTTTCAAAATGTCTCTTCCAGGACAAAAATTCCAACTGAATTCCTTTAGCACATGACCCTCATTTAACTTACTGCCATGTTCAGCCTGTCCTCTGTAGTCCCCCCTCCCTACGGGATGTGGGTTCAAATAACTCTGAGATGGAAAAGAGCTCTGCGACTGTTCCTCACTGTTCCTTGCTTCCTCTGCTGTGTCTGTATCATCTCAGATGTTACCAGGCTGTCAACTGCTCCACCAAACAGCTCTTGTGAACAAGTCACCTCATGAAGAAGGCAGAGGCTGTCATAATACCCAGAGGTGCAAACAAATTTCTATACACACAGCAAGGACACCGACTTCCACAAAGGCTTCCCAACAAAACACCACCAACAAGACTGAGCCAGGCCACTCTGCCATCAGATGCCCTCTCCCTTACAAGTCATTGCAATGAGATTTTGGCTAGAAACTCCAGGCAGAGTTTGGACTCTCTCAGGGACTTGTGTAGGTTTTTTGGAGATGAAATCTGGGCTTCTTCAAAAAATGCACTGCCCTGGAAAGAACATGAGAAAACCTGAAGCTGCTGAATAGGTGTCGTGTATTCTGATTTGAAAAAGCAGATTGTCAGGGTAGCACTTGCATTGAATGAAATAACCCATAGCTAGTCCAACAGGGGTAATAGTTGACAAAGCACACATATTTTAAGCCCTGAACTACTTAAAATTCTTCTTCCTCTTTGAACCTGTGAAGATCTTAAGGGAAGGGTAGGCAGGCCTCAAAGAACTCCTACAAACAACTTCACACTCCCAGAAGAAGCAGCAGTTTCAATGTTGTGAAGCTGTCCTGGCAGATCTGTCCTGCCCAGCACTAACAGCTTAATACAGAGTAGGAATAAATGTAACAGCAGTTTATAAAAACCACTGACTTTTCTAGAACAAAGCAAGAGCTGCATTCCCTCTTCCAAGCTTGTTCTGTTACTGCAATATCCTCCCTAGAGTATTCCCTTCTGCATCATATGCACTAGTTCATTGCCTTCTTCATTTGTCTTAAAAGTAATGAAACTTTGTTTTTAAAACAAGTTTTAAAAGATGAAGGAAACTGAAGCACCTTTACAAGCATTCACACTCCCTCCCCCTCCAGTGGTGAAGACTGAGGTCTCCTATGATTGCTGCAGTTTGCATTTGGATTTAACTTGCACAGATTGGCCATTTCCTCCTCTTGTAGGTGTATACATTTTTCCAAGATCTGGAGAAAACACAACTTTTATTAAGTCACCACAATCCTTACACAAACTCTTAAATAGTCATAGATTATAAACTTGTCCATTAATTAATCTGTTTCTCTGAACTGGAGAATATACCATGATCCTAGTGGGCAAGGCAGAACAGGAGACAGGGAAAGAGAAAACATGCAGTGGAACATTTCTATATTTTGACATCTATTAATACATTACAAAGTGCAAATTGTCAAGCTGTTTAGGTTCCAACTTTTAACCTGCCCTCTAAAATTCCTTTGTAACAAAGAGAAAATAAGTTTAGCCCAGCTGCAACTTTATTCCTTTCTTCCATGCTTTAAATAAAGAATCACCTTGCAATGAGCTTATTGCCTCTCCGATTTCTCCAGTCCAAGGTGGTCCAGCAAGCAGGCCCTGGATACAGGCTTAAGGCACCCTCTGCTATTCCTGGCTCTGACACTGACCTGCTGCACAGAGGGCAGCTTGGTTGACATCTCCCTGCCTCTCCTTCCCCTCCAGCCCTTGTTTACCCTGGCTATTTAGGCAGCAAGTTTGTAAGGGCAGAGACTGCTCTTGCTGGGCCTGTACAACAGCTGGCAAAACAGACACAGGCTACCGGACACAACTGTAACATCACTATATCACCAAAACCCCCAAAGGCTTTGTGTTACTACTTAGCTACAGTTTAGCTGAAGAAAGCGTTGTTAAGCCTTAACTTTTCTGTGACATGCTGCCACACATTTTTGAAATTAACTTTCCTTACATTGTGAAGACGTGACTCAACTTTTACTTCAGCTGCTTCTATGACTGAGTAAAGCAAAAATCTTCAGCATAGGGACTCTCTTTTTACCATCTTCACAAGGTCCTGTAGCAGTACAGATCTATACATAAAATTAACTTGTCTATACAGACAAAGTGACCTGATTTGGAAAGGCTCACAGTTCAGATGCCAAGAAGCACATCCATCTACAACCACTGTGTACTTCCATAATAGTGACACAACATTCTATTGAACATTTAGTTACTCCTGATTAAATAAAGAAATAGAACATTTTAAACACTGAGAATGTGCTTTAAGAACTCTTCCGGGTCAACCCCTGCCATCCTTAACATACAGTGACTCAGGCTGATGTGAACCTAATGATTCCCCTCTGCTAAAGGAATGAAGTGTACAGATACATCCCTCAAAGCAAACTTTTTTCTTCTCCTACAAGTGCACAATTGAATCCATACCTTAAATACTTAACTTGGCCAATGTCTGTGGCTCCCATTTGGCTGAATCTACCAGAAAGGGCAAATATGAGAGACTGTCAATGTTGTGAACATGCCTTTCAGCATAACAGCTAGTGTCTGGGCTGAAGTTCACATCTTCCTTTTACATCATTAGCAACTTAATTTAATATTGTTTCAGCCCAAGCATGTGTCCAGAGATAACCACAGCTGGCAATTTTTAAAGGTATGTAGCCAGGATGACAACTTTAAAAATTAGATAAAATCAAATTTTTTCACATATACTACTATTTTTCTTCTCCATGCTGCTAACAACTAGGGGTTTGCAACCAGTTTCTTATCAATCTTCTCTCTTCACTATTTTGGCAGAAAGTTGTTTTATAAGCAAGCTGACTGTGCAAACAGTTTTTTTTCACATACAAGATAAAGCCTGTTCCTTCTGATCCTTGTTGTTACAATTATCTGAAGATATACCCAACAGAAACAACATTTTAAAGAAATAGTGTAATTTTCAAGTTAATCACCTTTTTTAAAATGGGGAAGTGGAGGCAGAGGTTAAGTTTCACAGCTATCTCCTCTAGGCTCAAATTTATTGCTATTTACAAAGCATCAACAGATGGCTTATCAAAAGCCACTTAACAGCAGAAATGATCAAACTATTCTGAGATGGATTTTTGCTTTAAACTGTAAATAATCCCTTGACTAATTTTTAACTTATGCCAGTCTCCCAGGGACCATCAGCTTAAGATCTAATGTTAGAACCATGTATGTTATTTCATTATGTATACTAACCATAAACAGTTCCAACCTTTGCTTTCTCAATTGCACACAGTATTGCACAAAACCCTCTCAAAAGTAAAAACTAATGTTCACCTCATGCAACATTAGCCAGAACACGCAATAGAAGCTTCAGCTCCTGAGTGAGTCAAAGTCAAGCTTGACAAACTCAAGAGTTATTCCATATCACTAAGAAAGCAGTTATCAAGAAGGTCCAGCTATCCATTATCTTCATCACTGCTCTATTTACACAGTAATATTTTAGCTTAAACACCTATTTTAGCTTAAATACCTAGCTCAAATTTAATCTTCAATGAGCAATCTACCAGGTTCCTACTTAGAAGTGCTATCAAGAAGGATGGTGTGCCCAGAAGCTTGCCTAAACTCCCTCCCCAACTTGTACTGATAAGGCAAATAAAATACAGTCTCTCTCTGCAAATCTTAATCCCTCAATTGCAAGAGCAGCAATTTTGGAGATTGCTCTTCATCTTGGAGACATGCACGAGGAGCAAGTGCTACAGAAGAGACATGGCTAGTTAAAACCCCTGAACTGCCAGAGAGACTACAAAACTCTTCTTCAGCTAAGAAGAAATTTTACAGCTGTACAGCTCAACACATGCAGCCATACTGGTTCTTCTGGAGATGTTCAGATATCCAGACCTCCTGGTACTGCAATATGCCCTTACCTTTTATCTGTCTACCCTACTGGAGTAAAACTCCTGCAACTGCCCCCAGATGATGGATCTCCACCCAGGGAAAACACGTGTTTGTTTTTCAGGTATTCTCCATAGGATTTGGTACACTTTTTCAAGGAACTGGAAACTGAGCATTCTACGAAGTTAAAAGTAATTAAAAGAAACATCCTTCAGATATATCTCAAGGTTTCTTCATAACCACTTGTAATGTAACTTGGTGTATCACCCATGACTGAACTCCCCAGGACTGAGGGAGTGCTAACCAATGCTAAAAGCAGCTCTCAGTACTAGAGTTGAGGAAAACTTGAAAATGGGACACAGCACAAAAATACATCCCAGAATTACTAAAAAACCCTGTTTGTAGCAAATCTAACAGCACTGAAATCCCTGGGAGTTTATGATACTCAAGCAGCCTTCCCTTCTCTGGAACCCTCTGACCTAGCAAATCTCTTCTGTAGCTGTTTATAGACCTGCATTCCTCCACAGGGGGAAGTGGTGGTCCTTACACACACTGCACCTGCTCTGCTGAACACCTGATCCCTCCTGCAACTGAAGGAGCAGAGTATCACCTTATTCTTAATGAAAAATACAGAACTTCATTTCCTCAGGAGACAAAATCGTATATCACAGTAGACAAGAGTCCAATGCACAGTCATTCTGCAGTGCTTACTCCTGCTGACTTCCAAGGGAACTGTGCTTAACTTCCAACCTGTGAACTCCGAGTGGGTTGAAGTGCTGGCCTGAAAACCCAACACCAGGATTTTCAGCAGCACCAAACTTCTGTTCCTGCCAACAGGAGACATAATTGTTTCTCTAAAGTCTATGCATTGATGAGACAGCAAGACCAGACAGCAAAATAGGGGTCAAAATTTGCCATCCCTTGTTTTAAGTCATGTCACCACAGTGCTCATGGAAGCAATACTGAGTCACTAAATGACAAGTAAGATCCATGCTGGCAGCTAAAGAGAAGCCATAGTAAGGGATTCATAGATCCTAAGAACACAAACTTCCTCTTGGGATCCTTAAATGGGGAAGGAAAGCTAACTTTGTGTTGTTGCCTCCAAGTGGTGTTTGGTACACAGACAAATCTGAGAGAGGAAAGGGAAGCTCTGGATCCTCACCGACCACTGTCAAGGCCCAAGCCCCAAAGGCACTTCATCTAAAGAGATGCTGGTGTCATACACACTGCAAAGCCTAGAGTGCTTGACCCTATTCCTAACCTATGTTGTGCTGTTGAATTGCTGTTTCCTGAGGGAAAAATAAAGACCCCAGGAAAAAAAACTCAAAGAATTCCTACTCATAAAACTTTAAAACACAGAAGCCATGAGAAGTCCAAGAGTCATTTTCTCTGTGCCAGCCATCACCATTTATACCAGCAAGCTGCTCTGTGAGAACCTAAGACACATATGTTTCTGGGGGCCCATGAGAGCTCTTGCACCTATGAATGCACTAAGTCCACTCTCCAGCCTTTTCCCAGGATGTCATCCTAGGCCTTGCTACCTTGCAGCTTCTTCTCTGAGCTGTTTTCAAGACCATGGCAGGGATCACTGCTCAGAAGTGGGGAGGGTGTGTGGGCATACAGGAACCACCCAGCAGCACACAGAAGCTCTGTCCATCTCCTTCTGTTCCAACCTGAAGCCCCAAGCCCCAGTGTTTGGAGGGATCTGGGGACTGATAAGATCACAGAATCACAGAATTATTAAGGCTGGAAAAGACCTCTGGATATCATCTAGTCCAACCACCCTGCCAAGGCAGGGTGACTTAGTGCAGGTTACACAGGCATGTGTCCAGAAGGGTTTTGAATGTCTCCAGAGGTCAACTGCCTTCCCTCCCTGGACAGCACACTCCAGGGCTTTGCCACCCACAGCATGAAGTTCTTCCTCATGTTGAGGTAAAACTTCGTGTTTTAGTTTATGGCCATTGCTCTTAATCCTGTTGCTGGCACCTGCCTTTGAGATACTCAAAAGGCATTGATGAGATCTCTCTCAGTCATCTCTAAACTGAACAGGCCTGGCTCCCACAGTCTCTCCCCATAGGGAAGATGTTCCAGACCCCTTCATTCTTCATGACCTCCACTGGACCCTCTCCCGTAGTTCCTTGTCCTTCTTCTACTGAGGAGGCCAGAACTGGACACAGTTCTCCAGATGTGGAGAGGGCCTCACGCTCCAGCTGAGCCTGACAACGAGACATCCCGCGAAGCCCCCGCCATCCTCGCCCGCTCCCTCGCGGGTACAAGAGGCACCTCCCCCAAGCTCTCTGGGCAGCGCCGGAGCCGGGCCCCGCCACCCTGGGGTGCGCATCGGCCGCTCCCTCCCAGGGAGGCCCTTCCTGTGCCCTCGCCGCCCCTCCTGGCGCAGGGAAAGGGCGGCGCAACCGCACTTCGGGAATGGCCCCGCGTCCCCCGCCCCTCGCAGCCCAGCGGCGGCCACGGCAGGAGCGCAGCGCGGCCCTGGCAACCGGCTGGGCCGCGCCATCCCCGGCCTTTCCTGGCCGCCGCGGCCGCCGCCCCCCGCCCTTCCGCCGGGAAGGCCGCGCTTACAGGTCGGTGCCGAGCTGGGTGAAGCCGGAGTTGAGGCAGCCGCGGGCTATGCGCCTCCAAAGGAGATCGCGGCCGCTGAGGAAGCGCAGGCGGCGGCAGACCTGGGCCAGGCGGCCCAAGGCCTGCGCGTCCAGGTAGGAGCAGATGAGGAGCAGCAGCTCCTCGGGTAAGGCCCAGAGCGGGGAGGGGGGGGGAGGCGGCCCGGGATCCCCCCTCCGCCTGGGGGGATCGGGGGCTGCCCTTCCTCCCCATGGAGCAGCAGCTCCCGCCCCTCCTCCCCGGGAGCCGGAGCTGCTGCTGCCCGGGGGAGGCCAAGCCATGGACGGGGCAGCCGCTCCCCAGTCACATGGGGCAGGAGCTGCTGCCTGTCACTGCCCCCTCCGGGGGAGGAGGCGGCTGCCGGGACCGGAGGGGCCACGGGCCGCCGAGCCCACCCTCGTTAGCGGATTAATTCATTAACGGGAGCCGCTGGGACTCCCCCTGTGCCACTTGCCCTCTCCCACTCCCCCTCTCCATGCCACACGACGCCAAGACCGGCTCATGGGTCTGTATCTTCCGATCTGGGATTAGCAACGTCACCTGATCCGAGTATTCATTAATAACGTGAACAATTAGTGGTGGGGATGGTGATTCCAGGTAACCAGAACGTCTGCCTCGCCACCTGGAGCAACCCCAGATAGGCACTGTGCCCCTGCAAAGGAAGGTGAACAGCAAGGTGATTAATGCTCATTAATTGTCTTTGACGAGGGTCAGGAGTGCCTGTCACCCACGAAATGACAGCAGGGGTCATCAGGTGCTTCACAGCAGTTTTCAACACTCCCAAATTCCTGGGACATATAAAAGGGTCTTGCCAACGTAAGAGCAGGCCCTGCTACAAGGGATTTAGGTATGGCTTTTCACCAGCACCCTTCCTTGCAGTCCATTTTCCCCTCCAGAGCTCCACAGAGTGGGGGCTGAAAAGTGCTCACAATTCACATGTGTGCGAAAAGTGCTCACAATTCACATACACAAGCACACCACCTCCAAAGAACAGATCATAATAACTGAGTCATTGTTGCCATCCGCAGGAGCCTGGAGTACTGACAGTGCAGAAGGATTCTGGTCCAAAATGGCAAAGTAGCTCTCCACAGACAGTGGAGCAGGAAAATATGAGTCTAGTGTGTTATAGTACTTTCCACTCTACGCAAGCCTGAAATGCTCGAGAAATTTCTCCCTCAAAATTAAAACAATAGATAAATTATAAGAAATTCATCATCTGCCTAGAATGTTTTGAACAGGTATCTCTTAGCCACCACAATCTACATCTCATTTTGCAGGGTGGAGTAGCATAATAAATTCCAGCATATAATGAGGTTACCATAGCATACAGGCCATTTGACACTACTTGCATCCTGTTCCAGAAGGTCATCTTGTCTGTCTAATCTCAAGCTCCCAAATACTCCTATGAATAAATCACCAGCTCTGGAAGCCTCGTATTTAAGACGTTCAGAAGTGCTGGATAAGAAGCTCTCTGGTCCATTTACACTGAGTTTTAATATACCCTAGAAGTCAGGGAAGTACCAAAAGGCAGCACATTTTTTATCAGCATTTTTAAGGAGTGATGTCTGAAGTAATTAAAAAATTCTCAACCTGAGTTTGAGCTCAGGTGAAATAACGGTGCCGTCTAGTACAAGACTTAGGCAGCCAGCTGAGAGGGAGGTAATACAAATTTTGCTTAAGATTATGGAAACTCTGTGTGAATGCAGTTTTATATCAACTTCGTGTCTTTCTGATGATATGAAATTTAGTTCTTTTTGTAACAGACTACAGCATTGTCTGAAACATTAAAACTATTAAAAGCTGAGGGACTTCTCTGTCTCAATTTGTTATTGTAAAGACATGCTTATTATCAAGTTGGTCTTTCTCTAGTAGGACCCCACAGAGAGATTGCTTATGCACCCTACACTATTTAATATTTTTACTAACAATTTGAAAAATTTGAAATCCATCTTAGCAGAGCTTTATAGGAAGTACAAAGCATGGGGCGAGAGGCGAAGGATGCTTATGGCTGCATAGCCCTAAGTTACATTAGGCATAATCACATCATATGTATTTCAGTCAAGCCAAATGTAAAGTTTCACATCTAGGAACAAAGAATATAGGTACACTGAAAGGATGTAACTCTATCCTGCAAAGCTGCAATTCCATAAAGACTTCATTAAGATGAATAATCAGCTGAAAGTGAGCTCCTTCTGCAGTGCTGTGACCAAAGGGCTAGTGCTGTCCTGGGAAAAAAAAAAAACGAGCTGGGAGTTCTTTTACCTCTGGTTTTGACTCTGTTGTGACTGTTTTGGAAATAATTTGTCCAGACAACATTTCAAGAAGGATGTTTAAAAACTAGAGTGGTTTCAAAGAAGGCTAGTAAAGAATGATTACAGGACTGTCAAACATGTTTTGTAGTAAGACCCAAAGAGCTCAGTCTATTTAGCTTTATAAAGAGAAGGTTAAGGTGTGAGGTGATCATACCTTATGAGCACTGAAACGGGAAGAAAAATCTGAATCTTCTGTTTAACAGACAAAGAGATAAGATCTCTTGGCTGAAGGTGATGGGAAACAAATTAGTGAATAAAGTGTGCTCTTGTAGTGAATAAAATTAACTGTTGAAACAACTTACCAAGATTTATGGTAGATTCACCATTACTGAATTTATAAAAAACAATACCCATCAGGTTTGGTTTCAGGTTTTTTCATTAGAGAGAGAGACTGGCTAGACCACAACTGCTAAAACTTAACCAGGAACTGACCTGGAGAGTCCTAACTCAGGATATCAGACCACAGCAGTCCAAGAGGTCTCTTCTGGTCTTAGGCTCTCTTACTTGGCAGAGGCAGTGTCTGCGCCGTGTCTCCCTGCACTGTGTGGCACCCAAATTCCAGTGAACAGTCTCCAGCTTGTGGCTGTGCTGCTTTACCAAGGAAAACTACTTGGTGCAGACCAGAAAGCCTGGGTGCAGAGTAAAGCGTGCAGCACAACCCTCTGTGGTACCAGGTCCAAGGTTATGGACAAGTACATCTGAAGAAGGGGAGCCTTAGTGCCCTTCAATTTGGGACCCAAGGTATAAACAACTGTGAAATATTTGGTTATGGTGAAATGTGTTTGCATCCAGTATGCTTGGAGAAGATCAACTATGCTCCAAGCAGGGGACACAGAGCAGTACAAAGAAAAAAATTATTATACATTGCTCTTAAATGTGGCATTGTTTCCAAGTATGGAATATCATCTTACAACATGGTAACAATAGTTATTTTTTGCCCAAAACATAGATGCCATCCATTACTTTCTCTGGGTTCTTTTTTTAAGAGAAATATACCAGCAACTGCATATACTTGCACACACTTTCTCAGGCATGGTTTCAGATACAGCCTGTTGCAGAGCTCTTAAAGCTGTGCGTCACAGGCTAAGAACCCCATGGCCTTACTCTTCCCAACAATGCCAAAGTGCGTGCTTAGGTAGGTGTCTGCAGGAGCAAGAACCAAGGAAGGTTCTGAACTATTACTAAAACTGTATGTGTAGCGTGATTATTTCCATTGCATTGTTCACACTCTAATAAAGGACTTGGAGCAGGTGCTCAGTGCAGTGTAGTCATATTCATGTATCTTTCCCAAATCTTAAAAAGATCCCAGTTCTTTTCATGGCTCATGACCACTCTGAACCCCTAGAAAAGGGGGTAGGGTTCTGTGCTGAAGTAGCAGACCATTCCAACATCATGACTTGGCAGGGTTTATAATCTAAGAATCAGGGGGCTTATATCTGTAAAACCTTAACATCCTAAGTCAATGAAATCCAGCTTGAAGAAACACCATTTGAATACCTGCCTGTCATTTTTTTTTCTGTCTTCAAGGGGTTTTATTATTTGCTGTGCCCTCAAATACACCTTTCCAGCTAAAGACACATTCATGTGGACAGCTCTTTGTTTTGTTTTTCCTTCCAACCAGTGCTTTTGTGTATTTCTGAAACTTAAGACACCTCCCCTCTGCTACTACAGTACTTATCTGTAACACCATCGCTTTGAGGGATTAAAGCAGGTTACTTGTTACACACTTAGATCAAGAGTTATCTGAGTAGAAAGTCTATCCCGTTAGGGTTGGCGGAATCTGTTTTTGATCTTGAGTTGTTTTGATTTTCTCTGAGAGCAAGTAACATGTTATTTTAACTTCTGAATAAGGTGTGCTACCTGACTGTGTCTCTTCTGTTTGGCAGAAAGGATTAGAAACCTCCACAGAACTTGCACTCTATTAAAGCAGAGTGCTCACCATTGAGAACCAAGGAGCTGAATTGTTTTCAGATTATATGTGTGTGTGTCTTTCCCACATCAAAGACTTTGATGGAAGCTGTTCACGCTATTGTCAGGAATGCAGGGATTGGCACAAAGGTGATTAGCAGAATTGCTTTTCTGTAGGAGAAGCACAAAAATTATCAAAGGATTAAAGAGGATAAAATTAAAAGGTTATGCTGAATTTGGGGGCAAATTTTCTGCTTTTAAATTTTCTCCCAAATTATACATATTGATTTAGTTTTACCTCTGAAATATTTGCCAGAAGAAACAAGGATTAGAAGCTGTTTCATATAGGTTCTGTTAAAGGGAGATGAAAAATCTTCCCTTAAAAATATTTTCAACAGAACCTATCCACAAGGAGCTTTTGGTGAGTTCTAATTGCACACAGCTAGCAGTCCCTACAAGGTTCTCAGCAGCCACAGGATTGGGACTTCTAGCCATGATTATGCTGAAAATTATGATAACAAACAATTCCATAAATCAGTTTGTCATCAGTGATGCTGTTTGTTTACTTTTCTCACTACACTCTGCTGACAAAGATACTAAACTGAGGGGATCACTTTCATTATCCACTTGCTAGGCACATGCAATGCTTTTGTATTTTGATCAGCAGCTGAGCTGCTTGAATGCTTTGGGAAAAAAGGCAATAAAAAGGGATTCTCAAATATTTTAGTGTATCAAAATGAACAGAGCCTTCCAGAATCTTTCTTGCTTGGCAAAACTGCAGTGCAATAAAAAAAATGTATCACCTCCCATAGCCAGCAGAATTATCTCATTTTGCTGGTTTAGACGCTGTTTATTGTGCATTTTATTTTGAACAATCCTCTACTATTTGCGAAGTACAAGCCATATACCTATTTCTTGTCTTTGCATTTTGAGTTTTGTTTGTTTGTTTTACTAATCTCTTCTTCCCAGGAAGTCACCCGGAATATTTTATTTGTTTTAAACCTCATTTATCAAAGTATTATCTAAAGCATCTGTTCAGAAAATGTTCATTTTAACTGTTTTCCCAACAATGACCTTCTTCCTCCCCCCCAGGCCACATCAAGTTGTCACTCACCGGACAGCTGTGGAATTTGGAATCATTCCTTTTAAACGCTTTACAATTCCAAATGGTAGATTTCTAATGGCACAATATGATTGCCACAAAGATCTTTAAATTTCCCAATCCTCCAGGCTTCAAAGGCTGGACCGTCCTTGATCTCCTGAAGGAATGCTTTTGAATCTTGTTCTTTTATAGGGGCTACCTATGAAGATATTTTAGGGGCTTTTTCCTTTCGTACTTAAAACCTGAGGAACTAAACGTTCAAATGCCTGCTGGCTTTTTGGGGAGGGAGATCAAGACGTACAAAGTTGTTTCTAGGGATTCTCAGCTCAGTTTTCATTAATTCCACAGGTAGTTCCAAAAGTTTTTGGAGTGTTTATAAAGCAATATAAATATCTTCAGTGTAGCAGTGACTGTGATACTGTTTTATCCTGCATTTTCCTTCCACCTACGTGGCTATGTCACGCAGTTCCTCACCTGCCATGAGCAAGTTTGACAGTGCCCTGACTCATCCTGTGCCCATGGGTACAGAGGGGTTCATTGCTGTTGGAGGATTCACTGCTGTCATATCACTTACAAGGTAATAATTTGTTTAAGTAAAGTGAGCAAACCTAATCCTACAAGTAGTTTTGGGTCTGCCTTGACCAGGTAACCAAGACAGAGCCTAATTACCTGCAACAATTACAAGTGTGCGAAATTATTAGAGTCCTAAACTTACTTCTCTCTTTTTCTACAGGCAGAGGAAACATTTCACTATTAGTAATTTCTTGCACAATAGGATTTCTCAATCGGGAAGCTGACATTTTTTATTCATTCATTAATTAATTTTAGGTTAATTCTGTTTCTTATTAGAGGTCATTAATTTGAAGTTGAGAGACTTATAATGCACCAACAGGAATCTGGCTGGTGCTAGAAACAGCCTTTCTTTCTATTCCATTCAGCTTATGCCAACCCATAAGGCTTGTTTTACCCTCTCTCTTCTTACAAATGAAGCACACATATATATCAAAAAACCAAAGAAAGTATCCTGCTGTCCACACACAGTAGGTCCTAGTCCTGCAGCAAAGCACTGCACTTGTGCATGGTACCACTTCACAGATTCACGATAGATTTGGGGTCTTCAGCTGTACCCACCTTGAGGAAGGCACTGTCTTTTCTGTGCTCCTACAGTACCTCACGTGACATGACCTCTGCCGTGACTGAGCCTCTCAGGTATTGTTATAAGGAGCAATTAATGCTTTGTCACTGCAGTAAGTATACATTTAGATACCCTGTATTGGTAGTGCACGTGATTTTTAAATGATCCTCAGCCTAACCTCGGGTTTTGTGATGACAATAACAAACTGCAGGAGCAACTGATTACTAACCCAGTTTATGGGTCAGGGAACAGGCCTTAGATCCTCATTTACACAGTTTCTTATGATCATGTAAGCCCCCACTCTCCAAGACTATTTTTATTTGTTTGTTTAGATCAGTTAAAAAAAAAAATCCCAGGTCCCAAAATAGAGAATGTTTTCCTTTGGAACTGGAAGCAAACACACTTGATGGCTTTAACATCTGTTGGACAATGCGTGGTTGGGTGGTGGGCACCTCACACAGTTTTGTGACAAACACATGTGCATACAGCGTGTCAGATTATAAATCCAAGAATAAAGAGTCATTAAAACCTCCCTTCTCTAGCCCACCTGCCATGAAAATAGGCTTTTCACTCTATCTATTTAAACTGAAAATTGAGTATTCGGAAGAAAAATGCCGACATTCCAGGGATTCAAGTCAAAATCTCCCCCTCCAGTAAAGGAGGTCTGTCAATTGAACATAGATTGATCCATTGTCTGTCTCCCATCAGGACCCACAAGCCACCCCATGCACATATGCTTCTATTCTGGCTTGAAAGAGAGACCTCACAGTCCCAGGCCATCACAGTAACATTTACATCTGCCATGGGCTTGACCTGAAACTGCATAATTCTCAAATACCTTTCTGCTTTTGCAGTCTGTTAGCACATGGTGCAGGTTTTGGGTGCAGATCCCAGTGAGATTAGCTTGCTACTCAGCAGACTGTGAGCCTTCTCAGCTCCACCATGAGCACAAATCTTACTGCTCTTGGAAGGGAGAAAAGGAGAAAGAGACACTTGCACACTGGGTCAAGTCTTACCAGAATTCACTTGACTGCAACAAGTGCTACATTTTGTCCTATCCTTTCTCTTTTCCTCCATTTTGCAGTGGACTTACTGTTGTTAGTATGCCTGAATTATTAGCAGCAATATATTGAAATGCATTTCAAGGACAAAACATCCAGGCTGGGCAAGATGCCCATGCCCCTGAAGAGGAAAAAAGGTTTCTAATTAACAGACATAGGTTGTGACTCTTGAAACTGAATTTACTAGTATGGTGAAGCCTGACAAATAACAGTGCTTTGCAGAGATTATTCTCCTCACCTGTAACTGTGCTTCTCCATCTGTTTAGCCATTGTGAGCCTTTTAACACACTCTGAGCCTAATAACTGCCTACGTAATGCCAGGAAGAAAACAGCTTTCTAAAGCAGGTAAAGCCCACAGCACTTTTTCCCTCTTGGTTATGTCTTTTTCCATGCACACACATACAAATGTGCTTTTTTTCCCAGCATGAATCTCTGTACAAGGAAGCAGTGAAGCCATCTCCTTGCTTATTTTCTGTTGCCCCTCTGAAGGGTAAGGCCCATTTGCTGTGTAGATGCCCTGGCAGGTGTTTGGATGTGCAGGTGTGTGCACAGGCAAAGTCCCTAGCGCAAGCACAAAGATTCAAATACCAGGACCTTTCAGCCCGAACCTGACACTGCCACTTTAAAACCAGAGATGTGGACATCAAAGTTTTCCACTCCCCAGAAGGAAAGGACTGGTTTACACCCTTCCAAAACGATGTCTCTTATCTCTCTGCCTTTCCTACAGCCTCCTCTCTCTTTCTCACACACACACTTTTTCTAATACCATCCCTCCCTCTCCACTTCAAACCATGGGAAAAACCTAGGAAAAGAAGCTTGCCGACTAAGGGACCGTTTCACTGCATTGTGTTTTCCAGCTAGACCTGAACAGACTGAAATCAATTCAGCTCTCTCTTGCTCGCTCTTTCCCTCCCTCTCCCATGTCTTTTTTTGTTTCTCTTAGATCGTGCTCTCTGCCTTAAGAAAGCCCGGTTTAGTTATATCCATCCCCATAGCAATCAAGTGACCAGTGTTTTTTATTGCTTGTAAAAACACAGTATCTTTTTCATGGGAGTCAGGTTCTCCTTTAGTTTGAAATGCCCAGTGAGCAGTGGCAACAACCTGCAGAATCTTTGATCAATTCTCACATATCCATTTAGTAGACTCATCAAAAGAAAGGGGCTTGGTAATTAATATTTTAAGAGAGTGTACCAGCCTCTCAGTGTGTTATTGCCAAGAGGCCTGATTTAACAGGAGCACAGAGAAATACCTCTGTCTGATCTGAATTGCAACGTGCTCTAAAAAAAATATACATTATTAAAGCTGAAGTCCAGCTGTTGCTATATTAATATCCTCTGTTTTTTATTTGCTCCTACCTTTTGGAAGGTTTCAGTTTTCATTCTGAAATTTTCCAGGCTTGCTCCCAATACTGAGGTTATAACTGCAGGGTAAGAACCAGAGGAGAATGCAGGAAGGTTCACTGGAAACTTGAACAGGTGAGATTCAGCACAGCAGAGCCAGCAGCCCAAAGAAGGCAGAAGTGTCACTTAAATTTTGATTGTACAACCTGTTGACAAAGGGACAAAATTAAGATGTGTGTGCAAGCTGGCTCTTATGCTTTCCAATCTTTGGAACAGTTAATTCCACAGTGAGTGTTCCCTTAACATTTTTTTTTCTTTTGCAGAGTTGTCCAGAGTCTCAGGACCAGATGTGAGGGTGCTGTAAACAACAGTTTTCACTGTGTTTAACAGGATTATACTGCTTTATATTGAAACAGGGTGTCACCTAAAGAAAACACAAAAATAATCCACCTATCCAGGACTGCCATAATAAAGAAAACACAGCAACCATGACTAACCACAAAACAGAAATGTCCAGTGAAAAGCCAAACAACACAATTTCAAAATAGTTTAAGTAAGAAAAATAAAGGTGTTGTGAAGTTGCAGGCTATCACCAACACCCAGTGGACCAGAGTCCCAGTCCTTTAGGACATGCACAACACTCTCCCACGCAAACTGGACTTGCAAAGTCCAGCCAGCCAGCAGGTAATGGCATGCCAAGGGCTCCTTCTCATGTAGCCCCACTTGACCACAAAATGATGAGGCTTTAATGGCAGCTAGATCAAAACCAGTGCTGCAGAAACGTGTTCACCACTTACCAGGTGTTCAGTTCAGGTCAGGTCAACAGCTGGTCCCAGGGCAGGTACATCCCATTTGAGAACTGTATTGTCACTTTTTCTGCTACCTGTGGTTTCCATCTGGAGGCTGGAGCAACCATAAAAACGAGCACTAAAACCTGCCTTTCAAACTGACAAAGTCATTTGCCTGTCACTACCTCTGAAAATCAAGCAGAACTGTTGGGTGCTCGAGACCACTGAAAACATTTTATTTAGGTGCCTGTATACTTTTTCCAGTGTCAAGTTTCTGCCTCCTAACACTACATGTGTTGTGTCTCACCTACCTTCTGCGCTGTTCTGCTGTGGTACAAATTTTGATACTACAATTCCAAATTACTTCCCAAACACCAAAGCACCGTGTGTCCTGTATTTCCTCTACCACCTTAAGTACACTGGTATTAACAGTCTTGGAACTTAACCTACCCACGATTTGTAACAAGTATCTCCTAAGTATCCTAATTTTGCCTGCACCCAGAATGTGGCCTAGTTATATCCAGCCAGCTGCACAGCTTTTTAGACCTTTATTGCAGGAGAAAAAGTGATTAATTATGACCCTAATTTTATATTATATAGACTATACAGATTTTTAGGTAAAGGAATTGAACAGTTCAGCTGTTCAGGTCAGCATCAATTCTTTTTGGTTTATACATGTCAGTGTTGTGTGTATGTTTATAAATATTCCCTGTATTTAATAAACAGTGTATTGTGTAAATACAGTTTACCTAGTATTTTTCTTAAAAATGAACATATGGTGAGTAATATGCAAAGGAGTATAACAGATTCTGTACAAAACTGCAGAAAGGGGCAAGTAACATACCGTACAATGAGGAAATCCTAGATGATAATAGATAGTTACCTTGGAGCATAAAAAAAGGTGCATGAAGTTATCCTTTCTGCAAGGTGCCTCCCAGCTAGTGTGCTTAGTCTTACAAACTCCTGAAAGCACTAGCAATGGGTTTTGGGTTTTGTTTTTCTTTAGAGAAAACACTATGTTAAAAAAAAAAATAAAGAGAATTTAAACATGGGGCAAAGCTTTGGTGTGTTGTTATTGTGAGTGTATTTTCAGGAGCAGTTTTGCAAGAGTTCAGTCTTTTACATGCTATGATTTCTTCTGCCTATTCTGACTTCTTATTTTATATAATACCAGATTAAAATCTAAATATAAACTTTTCCAAAGACTTTTAGGTGCTGAAATTGCCTGGCAGCTTTAGTTGCCCACTTCCAGGTCTGCTGAGCTTTTCTGGCTTGCAAATAATTCTAATGATTGTGAGTAAATGCCATCTCTTGGGACTCCTGTGACAGATAGTGTAGGAATGCAGCTCCCCTGCAAGTAGGAGAGCAGGATCCACTTCCCTGCACATCTTGAAACACTCTTTGGGGAAAAACTCTTTCTGTCCATCCAGAATCTCAATTATGTCCCTGAAAATCCTGGGAAGAAGGGTGAAAACTGAGTACACACTTCAAGAAACAAAAAATATTAAAGATAGTAGGGGAAAATAAAGACATTTTCCATCTCACACAGATGGACAAGAATAGCCTTCTGAGCAATCTGAACTTTGTATAGGAGCATAAAGACAGCAGATGAACATTGTATTAAAAAGGCAGAGGAGTGAACTACAGTGAGAAAGGAGAGAGATGGTGTTGAGACATTTTCGGGGGGGCAGGGAGATGATTCGTTGGGCCAAGTGACCTTTTCCCATCCAGCAATTTCTTCTGTCCCAGTGCAGAATGACAATGGGAACCCAATGGCAGCGCAATCTGACATCCACGTCCATACTGAAAGAGATTCAACTCGACCGTGCTGCACTGCTGTGGCCATGGGATGCTGTGAAACAAGCCAGACCTAAGTTTCCAACTTGCCCTCTTTTCTGTTGTTGTTGTTATTGCTGTTTGTTTCCATTCACCCCCTTTTATTCTCCATTTTTTTCTGTCTTGACTCTGATGGGGGCTCTTTTTGTGCAAAACAAGCCCTTCTGATCTCTTTGAAAGGCCAGCTCTTGTCATTCTTCCAGATCATCATTGTATGACATGTTTTTATATCAGACTGACAAAGGAGCTATTTGATCAGGGGGTATGGTGTGTGATTGTAAGAAATTCAGCTAGCCGGTGGCAACCATTGTTCCCCAAAGCGGCTCCCTGACCCCATTCTATTCAAGGAAAAACTCCCTTGGAGTGGCCTCTATTCATTGAGTAACACCAGTCCGCAGTCTCACTCCAGGAGTATGCTCAATTCAGAGGTGTGTCACCGATATTGCCCATCAACCAGCCTTTAACTCTTTCATCAGCATTAGGTTTCCAACACAGCAGCTGTTATCATAGGATAAGCTGGGGAGGGGGGTCATGATGCATTCCAGTGAGCTGGAGCTCTCCTTATCTTGGAGAAATTTAACCTTCCTTTCAAAAGTTGCCTCGGAAAACATCTGCCTGCTGCCTCCTGCAAAGTGCAGCCCGAGTCATTTGCCTTCCCATCTCTGCATCCTAAAATGTCACAGTTACTCAGCTTCTAAAACAGGAATCTCTGTGCTTGCTCAGGCTAATGAGGGGCTTTGCATTGATATTAATGGTTTTTGGATTTGGCCTAAAATTGTCTGTGACCCTCCTGCACCCCAATCACACAACCTTTTTCCTCTTAGATAATCTTGTATCTATGTATGCATCCATGACATCAGTGCAAGTGCTGGCTCTAAAAAAGAACACACTTTCATCTGCCAGTAATCATTTGTCTCCCTAGGAACAATTTCATCTCACATTATCAGCAGAGAAAACTTAAGACATCCTCATGAGCTCTGAGAAGGCACTTCACTAAAACTGCTCCTGCTTCCTTCAACTAAACTTGCTGTGCACTAACACAGAGACTCCAAAACCAAGGGAAACCAGTGCAAAAGCTCATGTTAGGTGGCTCAAGGCCACTTGTCCTGTGCTTGAAAGGTTATACAGCACTGCCATGCAGCCCAAATGGGATCAGACTCGGGCACAAGGTGCCAAACATCTGTGGGTTTGGCACCACAGCGATCAATGGCTTAGAGCACTGTAGAGAGAACTGTCCAGATGACAGGATCAAAACTGGCCAGCCCAGTACAAGTGCAAGTACACAGATTACTGACTGCCTTGAAGTAGCCTCTAAAGTAAGTTAATCTCAGTTCATCCGTCATAGAGTGGCTCTGCTGCATCTGTTGATGCAAAATGTTTTCCCCATGCAATAAGCATGTGTGCTGAATGTTGCAGGTCATCTCTTGACATGGTTGCAGTGTCCCAGGAGCAGAGCTCCTTGCAGAGCCTCTTGGCTAACCATTCGCTTGCTTCCCTTGTGGGAAACACAGCCCTGCTTTCAACATCACCACTAGACCCCTACTCCTTCGACTGCCTTCCTCCAGCAGCCAGCATCCTGCGCGGGGTTTGGTACCACATTGATAGCTGCTATCGCGGGGATCGGGATTTGTTAATAAACTCGGGCTCCCTCTGCTGGGACAGAGCACAAAATACGGAGGGGGCGGGGGTGGTGTCTGGTAGGACAGGGTGTTTTTACTGCCAGGCAGTTGGCTTTTTTCCCCCATGACATTTCAGTAGATGTCAAGAGGAACTCTGCATTTTTCTCCACTGGGTGATAACAGTGGAATAAACAGCAATGCTTTGCACTGCAACCTCCTTCACTGCATAATCCAAAACCTCTGAGAAACTTGCATTAAACTTCCAGTGACCTGTGGACTGATGTAGCACCAGCTCTGTTTCACACAGGGGGCAGGAGGAGCTCAGGTGGTCGGCCAGTTGCTTCATGTCATGAGCTGAAACACGTGAGGCTCTCTACTGTCCATTGAGACACATGTTCTGCCAGTGCACAGTGCTGAATTTCACTCCTTTGGGAACAGTCCTTTAAAATGCTTCTGTCACAAACCTGCCCCCACAGGAGATTTTGCATCCACCTCGGATAACTGCAAAAGTTTCAGCAGACTGGGGAAACCTACTCCTGTCCCAAGAGTATGCTCTGCAGCGAGACCTGTCTGCATGCACAGGAAACTGCTTCTTGGAGGCTGTGTTTGCCCAGCCATCTCTGCATCCCAACCAGAAGACACTTCTCTGCTTCACCTGCATCATGCTAAGTGGTCACCTTACGATGCATGGGGGAAAGATTCAGGTGCAGCCCTGCTAGCCAAGCTATTCCCAGTGTGCAGAAATGTCCAGGCAAGAGTAAAACCTGCTAGGAAGGAGAAACAAACCCAGTTCTTGAGTAGAACAGACAAAGCTGTAGAGAAGACACTTCAGGGAGACTTTCCCAGTGCATCTTGGACTCTTCCCATCTGTCACCTGTGAATTCAGCGTGCCACATTATCTCTATGACCTTTAATCCACCCCTAGTTACTGTGCAGAATGTTACTGCATCAACATTTTTTCCAACAAAAACTGCAGTGTAGATCAAATTAAATGCATTTCCTCAGCAAAGATGCTGCCTTCATCACTCATGTCTGAGCTTCCTGCCCAGAGATCACTGCTGAGGGTAAGCAGACTGCTCTCCATACTCCAGTTTCAAGGAAGGTCAGACATTTCCTAGCAGCTCAATAGAGGCAAATAACTCCAGAGACCTGTTGCCTTCCATGATGGCTCCCAGCAGTAAAGGGTGCACCCATCTTGCAGCTGAGTCTGTGTTATGGTCCTGCAGCATCATGATGTTCACCTGCTGCCTCGGGTCTTATCTGGGGCTGAGCCTTCTCTGTGTGGGGTGTTGGCAGAGGTATGGATTCATTGCTTTGGTAGGGAAAGGTTTGCTTCCCCACAATGTTCCTGAAATAATATACAAATATCTTCAGAGTTCCTACCTCCACAGGTTCGCTATAGGTTTAAATCAGAGCAAGCAGCAACACAGTAAGGTTTCTGGGAATGACAATTCTGTGCTATGTTGATGACTCTCCTCATCCCCATCCTGAGGTCTTTGTGCCCCACTGGCACCCACCCTACCTTTTACCTTATGGCCTTTTGTATCATGACTGCTTCTCACGTCTCCATATTCAAGTAAAAGCTCCAAACCTGCTCCACATAACAGCAGTGACAGCATGTATCCATCCTATGCATAAAATCCTACAAGTTGGCACACTCTGAGCTTTCCTGCGCTGACACCAATGGGGCAGGCCAGACCCATAACTACCCACCAGCACACAGTGCCTGTGATGCTGCCCAGACATGGAGCAGAGTCTGAGCTCAGTGCTCAACATCTCCCCCAGGAAGTCAGTGCAACTCCTCTGGACAATTCATCAGGACAGGTTATGGCCAGGTCATCCCAGCTTGCCATGCCACAGGGTGAACCTGGCTCTGGGGTGGAGCAGGCAGCAGAGGAACAGTGAGCAGTGGGTGCTGCCCAGTAAAGTAGCCATGAAATAGGTGTGCCAGACTGCCATTTCTCTAGGTGACAGTTCCCTGAAGCAGCCCATTAGGGCTCCACATTTGTCATCTCTGCATGCCCTTGAGTGACAGGAGGACTAAAAGCCTCTGTGCTTCACTACCTGGCTCCAGCTTCCTTCTCCTCCCAACAGATATTCATGCTCAGGAAATGTACTTTAGCTAGCATAGGATGGGACCCACAGCCCCTCCTGCCCTCTCCAGGCCAGTCTGGCTGCTTGAGCTTTTCTGTGTAGGACTTGTCTACACTCCTGCCTTCTTTGTTGCCTTTGCTGTTCGTCCCTTTGCTCACATCAGCAGTACAGCTTTCCACACCTGTAATGTGATCCCACGTCACAGCACTGAGGATTTGTCTGAAACCCCAGTTCATAGAGCATCACCATCAGGACAAAAATCTCAACTGAAATTTCTCTTTCCCATAGGGAGGTTTCTCATCCTTACTGATGCTGAAGGCAAGCTGGCTCCCTCAGGGTGCCCAAGACTTGATTTGGGAAGCTCTAGCTGCTGACTGGATTGCCTGGGGCCATAGTGGCCTGGAGGTTGTCACATTCACCAGCCGGCAACACGGCCCCTCGGGGTGCCACCTCCACATCACACTGCACCACCCTGGAGTCCGGCCTCATTCTGGGAATGCCACAACTCTTACAAGGAGGTTGGAGGGCAGCACCGGTGAAGGACAGGCGGCTGCTGTGGTGGGGACAGTCATCAGGCGCAAGTCATCCCCCTGCACCGTGTCAAGTGCATGGCAAACCCACGGCTCTGCAGGGGGAGGTGGTGAAACTCTCAGCTCCTTGCAGTGATCGCTCTGAGAGGGAGTGAAGTGCAGACACTTCTTCAGGCTCCACAATGGAGGCTGCAAGGGCTCAGCACATGTCAGCAACCACTGCTCTCCGCTCTCGATCCCACCAGCCCTTTAGGGGCTAGGGATGCCCCTTTACCAGCCAGCAGCAATTAGTAAGAAAGAGCTTTTCTTATAATTAACCAGCTTGTGATAGTGGTGGGATTTGGGTCAGAGCAGCAGGTGCTGAACATACTGCCACAAGCTACAGTTACAGCCTCAGGAATTCGCAGTTTCCACAGCACTTCCGGCTCTATTGTGCCCCTCTACATCTCAGTCACTCCTCAAAAGTGCTCTGGAAGAGCATCTGGAGTCAGTGACCAGCTCCTGAAACACACGTTCTGCCAAAACCTTTGGGTATATGAAAACTTGTGTGCTCACTGCTGTTGCTGTGCTGGCTTAGTGTATGAGAATTGCAGACATGGGCATGGAGGATAATTAGGTCAAACCACCTTCTGCTCACATGTGGACTTATCCACAGTGGTTCTAGTGAAATTGAAGGAAAGACTGTGGCTTTAACCATTACAACTGAGAGCAAAAATAGATCAGACGTCAATATTTAGATGACAGGAGATGGAGTCCTCCTGGGAAAGCACAAGATCTGGTATTTCAGATGTTATTATAAAAAAAATGCTGCCTTTGCAATTATTTATTATTGCCTTTGGAGATGTGCTGTGGGCATTGCAGCTGGAAATAAGTGTCAGGAGACTGTAACTGCCTTACCTGCACCTCCTGTGAGGACCATCCATGACTCTCTTCTTCCAAACAGGCTGGAGTTATAGTGGTCCTATCTGAATGAGGGTTACAGCTCCATGGTTGGTTTCAATTACTCCTCAAGTCCCTGCCAGAAGCTCTTGGAAAACACCAGGTCTGAGCAGAGAAACATCACCCCAGCAGGTGGTCACTGCATCCTTTCTCTTCTCAAGGTCTTGGACACAAGCGAGCCAACACCAGACTGTATCGCCAGGCTGAGGCCAAGACAGTTGGCTGCACTTCACAAGAGATATTGACAGATGGGAATCATCTTAAAAAACCCCTGCAAGAGCTTGGAGAGACCTGGAAAACCTGCCTGCTCTGCCTGGAGAAACTTGGTCAGGTGGGATGACACTGTAAGCTGGAAGAGTGCAAACTCAAGTGCTGCGAGTTGAAGTTAGGCATTTTAGGCCAAAAATTATTGAAATATGGGGTCTTGGAGAATATCCTTTCTTCCTGTTCCTTCAGTTAGAACTGTGACTTTCACTCAGAAGGCACTAAGCAGGATTCTCTCATCCAAGTATGGCAAAAGACAGGGTCGAACATTCGGAATACCCTCCACGACCTTGAAATATGCTGATGTGTAAATCCAGTCAGCATTCAGGATAGAGTCCAATCTTCTGTCAAAGCTGGGGAATCGGACATGAGGTTTAGCAAAAAATCGGGTTTGTGGTTTTGTACCTCATTTATAACTCAGATTATTGCATATATGCATTGCTTCTCCCACTGGACCTCTGCCATACCTTTTCTTGGCCTTTTACAGATTGATTCAGCTGATTTGCAGCTCAGCCAGTATTTCCTTCAGGTCGTAATCTTTCTGTGCACTAATTTCCCCCACACCTTCTCTAAAGTGGGGCTATGCCACTTGCTTTCAGCTGTGGCTGGGAGCTCCTCTGTGTTCGCCCTGTGTCTGTGCAGAGCCCAGAACAGCATCAACTGCTGTGGCACAAATTATAAGGAGGAATGAGGATGAGATACTTTGGCAAAATAGCTCTGGAAAGTCTGTGCCGCTTCTCTTGCTAAATTCTCTGCTGAGGGTTTGTCTCTGTTTGCATTGGCTGCTGAACGCTAAGCCAGCCTGGTGATGATGGAGAATTTTTGATGTCTAAAAAGAGCCTCCAACAAAACCAATTGTTTCTGTTTATAGCTGACCTTCTCTGGTATACAAGAAGTCTGAGCAGGCAGAACTCACCCGGCTCCAGCAGGCAAGAGGCACCCATCAGCACCTCCTGGAAGGATGTGTTCAGCCACAGCTTAGGGATAATGGGACACCCACAAAATGCACAGGCTGGGACTGCTGTAATTCAGCCCAGCCAAATGCATAATCTGCAAGTAAAACATTTGCTCATAGACCAATAGGTGAGAAAACTGGGTTGTCTGCTTACTCCAAACTCCTCATTTTTACTTTTGTAAGAACCGGTTTCTTCATGTACAGACTGGAGGAGAAACCCTGACTGATCCCCTGGATGCAGAGTCTTACATGCACGGGCCAGAGTGGAGGGAGTTTCAGCTGCAACCCAGCCTCCCCAATATGGATGGCAAGGTAATCCAAATGTGGGAGAGAACACAGCTTCTTTTAAGTAGGTACCTGAAGAAATAAGCAACTTTGTCCTGTTTGCCCAAGGATCTAAGAAGCTGATTACAGAAAACATGCACCATGCCAGGGTACATACAGGTGGGAATCTGGGATGACTGTACTAGCAGTGAAGGGACAGGAAGAGCATGGCACCGGGGAGAACCAGATCTGCACTTAAAGGAGCCCTGCAGGAAGATCTTTGAAGCATCTACATGGGTCTCAGGAGCACACAACCTGCTGAAAGGCACCAGGTCCCAGCTTCAGAAACTGAGCCCTGGCAGAACCACAGGTCCCTGAGTACCAGCAAAAGCACAACCACCATAGTGTTTTTCATCAAGGTGCTCACTCCTCACCCTGCACCACTGGAGTTTACATTTCACAAGGTCAACCTCTGCAGTGCATCCTCTGTATTTTCAAAGTCTTTCCTTAACAGGTGGCTGTCTTCCTCCTCCCCTAAACATGCTACAACTTGAATCAGACACTTTGATCAGGAGGAAAATATCCCCGGGGGGGAAAGCTCTTGATGTAACACCAGCAATGTGTTTGAAAGAGCCTGTCAGGGCACAGTGGAGAACCAGGGCCTGAAACTGTGAAGGGAAATGAGTGAAGACCTGACCAGCAGTCTTAAACAAACCCTGGCTGAGCCCTGGGACCCAAAGAGTATTTTATAGTTTTCATAGAGATACACACACCTGCAGAGGAGTCTACATCACCTTCTAGCACACACAGTGTCCCAGGCTGCTATGGAGACATCCCAGGCTTGCACATGCTGAGAGGAGCTGCTGGTGCAGATGGAAATGGTGATTTGTGGAAATACCTGAACTTCCAAACTAGATACATCAATCTGATACATCTGGTCTGCTGGCTGGAGCAGTAATTATGGAAGAGAGCTGGACAATGAGCAATTCCCATCTGTAGGGGCTTTGAATACCATGATGCCCCGTGAGTATCAGTGGTTGCCCTACAAATAGTGGTGGCTGCCTTCCTGGAGCACGGTGCAGTGGCAGCACTGTTCTGGTGGCTGACAGTTCATCCCAAGGACCCCTACTTTAAACAAAATAGATAAAAATGCTGGTCATCCCCTTGCCTGCTCTACTGGTATGGGACAACTCAAATGTTTGCCTGAGCCAGATGCATTCACAAAATCTTGGTTTTAATGGCATTTTTGACACAGGCTGTCTCCTCCACTGCAGCCCCAACTGCTGAGAAATCAATCATTACCAGCAGTTAGCTGTTTGATGGTTAACAGCCTGAACCAAAGCCAAACTGGTTGTTAATTTGACTAACAACTGATTTCAAGGGGTTGTTTTGCAGGGCCCAACACTCCCAGCAATTGACTTGGATTTGTAACTAGCAGCCAGGCAGCAATTAACAGAGTCCAGGGAAATTCGCAGGCCATTACCAAAGGGCTGGCTCCCAGCTGGGCTTCTGCTTCTCACGGGGTGATAAGGAGCATAGCCACAGCCCAGGGCCTGAGCAGGCACAGCCAGCACTCAAGCTCCCATTTTGCATCTTGACAGTCAAAATTCTACTATGGATGTACAGCCTGGGTCTCATCCTGCACTTCAGCAAGCTCTTATGGGGTTTTTTTTGAATGTTGTTATTGGAGTTTTTCTAATATTTGCTATAAGCTTCCACAGGGACACCTTGCAGCTCTCCTTCAAATCCCTTCTCAGGACTCTCTTGTGGTAGCAACTAGACCAGTGCTTGTGTCTGTCTTGCCAGCTTATGGCACCTGCTACAGTTGACCATAGGAAACATTAAGTCTTTGGGACAAGGGCTGCTGATTGCTCTGAGAACAGCTCATAAAAGCAGGGGTTCCAGCCACCAAGATGTACTACTACAGCAGAAGGAGCTTGCAAAACACAGAAAGAGCAAGGCTGAGATTTTTTCCTTCTCCTCCTGCTATAAATCTTCAAGAGGAAAAAAAATTAGACAACACTATTGGCCATATTGGAAGGAGAAGCCAGTCCAGAAAGCAAGGACCCTTCACAATGCCATGGTCATGGTTGAACGGGCTTACTCCATGGCTGAACAGAGGGTTTGGATGGAAGCAGAGGCACAGATCAGGCACTCACCAAACTGGGGAGGCTCTGACAGCCCTCACCATCCCATTTCCAGTCCACAACAACCAATGGCATGAGCTTAGCAAAGTAGTAATACCTGAACGTGGCTGGAGTGGTTCTTCCCAACACAACCAAGCCTCCCCCATCTCTGATCTAGGACTCTGTAGCCACAGATTTTATCTTGGACACCACACAGCCTGGAAGAACATTCCAGTGTTACAGCTGCTATGAACATAGGAGAGATGCTGTAAGTCACACAAAGCCCAAGAACATTCCCCATCCAAGTCTCAGATACCCCTCCAACATCTCCCAAGGGCTCCTCTGGTGCACCAAGCCACAGGGGCCATGTCTCCCTGGGCTCAAGGCTTGTCAACACCAGAGGTCACAGCACATCCTTGTTCTGGAGGAAGGCAAAGAGCAAACTTAGCCATCAAAGGTCTTCTGCAGCAAAGCCACAGCAGTTGGGGAGTAGCCCCATTTCTAAGGGAGAACTGATAGTGCTGTAAGCATCCGTGGGGAGGGGGTAGCAAGGCTGCAAATGGGAAGCAGAGTGGTAATGAAGAGCATATGTGTAGGTGCTTGGAGCATCCCAGGTGCTATAGAAGTGCTAAGTGTTATTACTATGGCCAGGAAACTGGCTGTGAAAACCAACTGTACTCCACATCCCCTATCTCTGCAGCTTCTCCAGGGCCTGGACCCGAGACTCCCCATCAGACTCCGGAAAACAGGAACCAGCCTCAGATGACTTTGGCTGCAGCCTGTGGTCAGAGGACCTGTGTGGAAAGGAGCAGAGAGGGACCAAGGCTCATAAGGAGCTTTGGATCTGGTCCACCTGTGGTCAAGAAGATTTTGTGCCCTGTCACAATGTGGTGCTGTCCCTCAATACATGTGATTCTGTTGCAGCACAGAAGGATGTTTCCATATGTAAGACTCGTTTTGTTGTCACCCTGCCCAAAGTAATCTATCTCATGAGCTCCTGGCCCTACAGGGCCAGTCCCTTGGGACTGCACTGAGCTCATTTCTGCTCCCCCTCTAAGGTGCTCCACTTGGTTCCACAGCCAGGGCTTGCTGCTATGGAGCAGTGCTGAGCCCTCCCCACTGGCAGGATGCAGCCCACCAACATGCCAGTTTGGTCTGGAGTGGCCAAAATATGAGATCCCCCACTGAGTCCCTGTGCATCCCCATTTCTGGCTATAAACCCCTTCCAAGGAGGAGTCTTTAGAGAGGGAGGCTGAGACGATCCACAAGCTGCAGCTAGCCCCCGCCCCCTCCCAGAGAGGAATTGCTCTCACACAAATGAAATGTGTGTAATTAATGGGCAGGGGGCTGGACAGGTCTGAGATGAAAGCGTTTCCTGGACTTGTCCTTCATTTGCATGGTATCAGAAGCTGTTCAGAAGGTGTGACTTTTCCCACAGGGAGCCCTCAGTTCGGTGGCACAATAAAGCCAGAACTTCTTACCCAGAATTAATTAAAGGAGGGGGAGGGGGATGGCAGGGAAAGGTTTGAAAGCTGAGCCTCATGCAATAAACAAACAGCCCAGTCGTCCTTCCCAAGCTAGAGCCTGCCTAAGGGAGCCTGGGCAAGCCCCAGCCCTGCCTCAGCATCCCACAACCCACCCAGCTCAGTGGGCACCCATATCCAAGCAGACCTCGTGGAAAAGTTGTAAACTGAGAGAAGGGGTGGGAGCAGAGACAGCATGTGCCAAAAGGTTTGGGGTTTGGTTGATCAAGTCCTGGTGCAGCCCCTGCTCAAACAGCAATGCCCCTTTTCTTGCCACTTCAGTTTACTGCTGCCTGTCTACTCTGTTTCTCTGCCATAGAATCACAGAATAGTTTGGACTGGAAGGGACTTTAAAGGTCATCTAGTTCCAAATACTCTGCATGGGCAGGGATACCTTCCACTAGATCAGAGTGCTCAAAGCCCTATCCCACCTGGCCCTGAGCACTTCCAGGGATGAAGCACCCACAGCTTCTCTGGGCAACCACAGTAGCATTTAACCTGAAAACAGCTCCTTGTCCTGCCTGATGTTGCCCTGGCGTGTTCACCCCGCATTTACTTCTTGCCCTGTGTTGGCTGGCTGGACCAGAGGGGCTTCCCTGTGATCTGGCACAGCAGACTGTTGCAAACTTTGCTCAGCTCCAGCCTCGTGGCTGTGTCTGGATGGCACCACATGGTGAAGCCTTGTCCGGGCAGAGACACTGCTCGGAGCTCAGCATGGGCCATCATCCCTGCTCCAGCAGCCAGAGCAGCTAGGCTCCTCTCCTGCTTCATCTGCCATCTCCCTCCAGCCAGCTGGGAGCAGTGAGGGGCCTGCAGGGTGACACTGGGAATGGTGGCATTAGGAACAGGCACATGACCACCACAAGGACTTCGCTAGCTCAAAGCAGAGGTTTCTGCCCAGAACGCTAACAAGCATAACTTAACAAAAGCAAACACCCATCTCCAAAGCTCCCCATCCCCAGCACTCTCCTGCATCCAGCCCCATCTCAGCATCCCACAGTCCCCAGGGCCTTTGGGTGGCTGTGATTCTCAGGCTTGGTTCACACACCTGCTGATGAAGAAGGAAAAAGGAAAAGTCCCAGATTCCTGGGTTGATGATTGACCCTATGCATTCAAGTAGCAGCCAGGGTTTCTGTCACTGTGGAGGAACAGCAGGTACCACCAGGGACTGTCCCCACCTCCCTACATGGGTAGTGGAAGCCACCAGCCCTGGGGACAATCTGCATAGGACCCTGCAGGGCCCAGGAAGAGCACGAGCTCCTCCAGACTTACCAAGGACTCAGTGGTATCCGTGCAGAGACAGCGTTTGAGAAACTGTTAATAAATTCACTTACTCATTAACTTAGTAGAAGTGGGCTCTTTAATCTTCCAAGCAATGGTGAAACAACTTTTGTTGACTAGAAGCTAAAGTTGGACAAATTCAAACAATAAACAAAGTCTCAAGCTGTAGTGCTCCATGGCCACCCAAAAGCCCTTTAATGAAAAGTGGCTGACTAGCCACGAACCAAGTGAGCTGGGGATTCCTTCCCAGGAGCCAGGCAGAGCAGGCAGCAGGATTTGGGAGACAGCATGGTACAGAGCTGTGCAGGGACACAGGGGTGTCCATACCCACCTCAAACCCCAGGGTGCTGGCTGCTCCTTGCTCCTGCTCCTGGCTGCATCCCAGGATGGCAGGGATGGGGGAACAGCCTTACTGGAGATTGAGCATCCACACCATGCCCTACTATAGCTGGGGCATTCAAAACAAGACAGGAGATGTGGAGCCAGTCCTGTGCCTCTGCTACCCATACCTGGAGCAGGCACTTGGCACCAATCCACTCATGTTCACAAAGCCATTAGGAAAAGCAGTTAGACAAATTAAAGGAAGAAAAGCAACCATTAAGGACTATCAAATGCCATCTCTGCCTGGGGAAGGGCCAGGAGCAATTAACTTTTAATTCCTGTAGCCTGTAAACCACAACAAAGTCTCGACCCAGCGGTCATTTTCAGGCTTCTGCAGCCCTTGGGGCCTTCCTGAGACAGTCGGCCAAAAGCCATCCATGCTGTCCTGTGACTCGAGCAACATCCCTGCTCTCTGTGATGCAGCAGCAATGCTCAGGTGCAGAACATGGCCAAGTACTCAGCCCCTTGTTTTCCCCACTTGAAATGATTGACAAATATTGCCATTTCAGCCCAGGTTGCTGTGTCAGGGCCTCAAACCCACAGATAAGTCTCAGCCTGGGCACTAAGTGATGTCACAGGCACCCCATGAACACAACAACAGAACCAGGGCTGGCACCAGTGATGGTGAGACTCACCTTGCAGGACTGCTACATTTATGGAGTTTAACATATGTCACAGTTTTATTCTTGCATGCTTCCATACCTTAGAACTAATCTGTATCTGAATCCCTGGTCAGCTCCTGTAAGCAAGAGCCAG
Source organism: Lanius collurio (assembly GCA_020086605.1). Taxonomy (NCBI): domain Eukaryota; kingdom Metazoa; phylum Chordata; class Aves; order Passeriformes; family Laniidae; genus Lanius; species Lanius collurio. Next base: position 20,212,864 of record JACBWW010000010.1, on the reverse strand, counting down.
CACTGCAGCAGGGTTGAGTATTCTCTGAAGGAGAGGACCCAACAGCCCACTTTACAGAGCCACCAAGCTTTTCCAGGTAAGAGAGGAGCAAATACCAGCTTTCTCTTGGAAAGCTTCATCCCGTGCTTGAAAGCAGTGGTCAAGGCTCCATTGCACTATGTCCCCATTCAGCCTGCAGTGGGCCTTCTCCCACCTGTCAAGGAGGGGCCATCTGCACTTTAAACCTGGAATTTGCTGCAAGGAAAACCATGATTTCCATGAGACTCATCTGGGTCCAAAATCTTGGGGCAGTCTCCCACTTTCAACAGCTGTTCCCTTGGGAAGGAAATTGCACCAACCAGCAGCCTCAGCCCCATCCTGCACCTCACTGCCATCCATTTTCACCCCGCTCCAACATGTCTCTCCAGCCCCAACCCCTCCCTGGAAAGCATCAGGCTCAGTTAGACTAATACAAACTTTTAATGCACATATTAAATAAATATTTCAATCATTTCATATTCAATTTGTACACAACCGAAACAAAACAAAAATCCTCAAGGAAACAGGAAAAACCCCAAACAATCAAAAAAGATTGGATGAAAAGTCACCCCTGGTTCTGGCTCCTATCCAGTGTCTTTGTTTGCCCTCCCCATTAAGAATAATTGGTTTAACCCTTTGGAGAGAGTCACAGTCCCAGGGCAGCATGTGCAGAGCAGGGCTGGCTGAGGATGTTCACTCATGAGATTTAATGTTTCCTTTGGGGTTGGGTTTTTTTCTTCTAAATAGAAAATTGGGCTTCTGTTAACACAGAAATTTTGAAAGAAACCCCCTCCTTTCCTAGGGGGACAAGGATGGCAGTATTTCTTAACAAAGAGGAAACCTGGAAGAGACGGTTGGCAATGGAAGCACCAACTATTATGACGTGATACTGAATATTACCACAAAACAGCCTGGAATGGCTCCACAATAATTTGTAAACTTTGTTTAATTTTATGGATGAAAACTTGCATCTGATAAAAAAATATAGACAGAAAAAAAATATCAATTTTTGGTGAGAAGTTTACATTTTCCACATGGGGAAAAAAATAACACCAGTTACCAGCCTGCTCCACTTCAGCTGTACCTTAGTACTTTAAAACAAACCAAATGCCAAAGATGCTCCCGTGGGTAAGAGGTACCAAGTCAGTTCAGGACTTTCTCTGGGGAATCCATCACCCCTGTCCTCTCCTGAGTAAAAAAGTAAGTTGAGAGTTGTGAAGCCACAGCTTTCTCAGAAGGATACAAGCGACTTCCAGCAACCCCTTGCTCAGCCAAAGAAGTAGGCACATCCAAGGAAAGAAAGCATCCAGCGGTCCTCACCCCAGGCGTCACAGTCAGCCCCCACAGGCAGTGCCCCCGCTTCACTCAGGCTGCAAAAACCACCTAGGAGGTCTCCAACTACCTCTGAAATAAACCCCCTCCCCTTAGTTGTTTTCCAGCCCCTCCATCTTCTCCAGCAAGCATAGCATTAGTTCAGTTCATTTAAGTAGCACATCGCTTCCAGATTTGGATTTCCATGGTTTTTCTGCTTGTTTTAAACATGATTTTTAAACTCCTTTCCCCCTAGAGCTACAAAAAAAAAAAAAATTACAAAATAAAGCACAACCCCAAACAGACTAGAACATTTCTAAGTGAAGGGCTCTTCTCCCTTCACCAGTCTTCGAATGTTTCATTACTTTTAAAGCTGGAGTACAAAAATAGAGCCTCTCTCTTTTTTTTCTTTTTTTTTTTTTTTTTGTAAAAACCAAACACCCCCCAAAAGTATCAACAACTAGAGCAGGTAATTTTTTTTATCCTCCCCCCTCCCTTTTTTTTTTTTTTTCTGTTTTGTTTAATACCCATAAGGGAAAGTCTCTACATATAGTCAACCAAGCTCAGAGGACCATCCTCCAGGAGAGATGCAGGCAGAGGGGGCAGGGGCAGGCACATCAAGGGCCCGCTCTGGAGCTGGAGTTTCTAGTCCTTTTGCTTCTCCGGTTGAAGGGATAGTTGAGGAACTCAAAGCGTCTGTGGGGCTCGGTGGTCTGGTGGCCCTTGGGAAGCCTCTTCATGAAATGCACCTCCCGCTGGTGCTGGCGGGTCTTGGAGCCCTTGCGCGGGCGGCCCTTGCGGGTGAAGGCCATGTACCAGCCCTCGTACTTGGCGTTCTGCAGTGCTGTGTAGTTGTTCTCCAGCACAATCTCCGTGAACACGCAGTCCTTGCCTTTGCCGTTGCTCTGAGAAGGGGACAGGAGCAGAGATTTAAGCATCGGGCACTTGCTCTGAGGGCTGCTTCTCATTGCCTCACACTGGACCCAATGATGTGGCAGCAGGGTTGCAGGGCTTGTGGGCAACCAAAGGCTCACTTCTCCCACAGGTCAGAATTGCCCAAAATATGCTTTTCCTCAACAAGCCACAGGGAGCAGGCATTGTGACACAAACAGGCTCACTGGAGGCTCATTGCTGCTTAGGTACCAGTGCAGCTGGTCCCAGCCTTAACTTCCACCACACCCATAAGGGAACTTTTGCCTCCACCTGTGCCTGGGTAGAACCATAAGCAAACTCTCCATCCCAATTCACCCACACATCCTGTCCCCCTGGGGTCTTTAATATAGGAGGGGCATCGAGGAGCATTGAGTGGCCCAAGAAATGACGTGAGGTCAGTGGTGCTGATGCCCACTGATGCAGGTGGCAGGGGGACCATGGGGTAGCCAGGAACTGAGCTCCCCCCATTACGGGCAGCAGCAGGACTAGAGAGGGATCCACGTTGAGCAGGCCCCAGGAAGCAGCTGCCATGGAAAATCCTTGCAGGTAATCACTGTTCTGTAGGGATTTTGCGCATCCAGCCCCACCCCCACCGTGGGAAGGGGCATCAAGGCACAGAAGCTGCATGACAAACCAGCGGGTGGTGGGGTCTGGCCTTGGGGCCAGCCCCATGGAGCATCTTAACATTCCTGGCACTTGTACCATGTAATCGTGGAGAATAGACCAGCAATCCGCCTATTTGTTCAGAGAGATAGAAGGAATGTGCCCCACACGGCACCCGCCCACCTCTCTTGCTCCCCCTCAGGCTGCAGGATGGCTTGTCTCCCTGCCCTCAAAAAGGCAGTGCTGGCTGAGCCCCAGGACCCCCATCTCGCCTCCCCCACCACACAGGTAGCTCTGTATCAGGTCAGAGCTCCTCTCCTGGCAGTCCCCACTCCATGTCCCCGGCAGTTCTCTGCCTTGCCCATACCCTTGCACCCTACCTTGCCAATCAGCTTCCCCTTCTTGTTCATGCAGATGTAGAAACCTGTGGCTGCCCCCTTGATACGCACGCGGCTTCCAAAGGTGTCTGTCTCCACGATGAGCTTAGCTGGGGAGAGCAGCAGAGAGGAGAGAGGGGGGGAGGTCAGAGGGGCTGTGGATACAGACAGCCCAGGTATGGAGACCCCAGCAACGCACCCTGGTGCTGGGCACTGCAGGCACGTGATCTCTAGCAACCGGGACAGAGAGAGCCCTAAAATCAGCACATGAGGTTAAGATACAGCCTTGTCCCTCCCTTAACCTGCCCCTATGTCCCTGCATGACCTTGGACACGATCGTTTGCCGCCTTGAGCTGTGCTGGGTGGGGAGTAGCTCTGTTTTACCCCACTCCATGGGGCTCAGTGGTTCAGGGGCCACAGAGGTGTCCCAGATGGAGTCAGGGCAGTGAACGCTGGCTGGCAGCTGCCCTGCAGGTCTGGGTGTGCCTGTGGGCAAGAACCAGGCAGGCACCTTCTGGAAGTGCACAGCGTGCTGCCAGCTGTCCCCAGCCCAGGGGACACGGCTCCATGTCCCTCTGCCAGGCCAGGGCTGCAGAAGAAGCAGTGACTTTGCAGCTGGCAGGGGAGGCGTGAAGGGTAACAGCCACCCTTTTAATGCCTTTCACCTTTGCACAAGTCAAGAGGGTGTATTGATTTGGTCTCAGTTTTTTAATGGAGGCATCGATCGACTTCCGAAGGAGCTATGCAAATTGCTGGGTCGATGGGCCGCCTATAAATAGAACTGTCACCTTCCCTCCCTGCCTTCACCCTGGGAACCCAAGCCCCAAAGCACATCCATCCCCAGAGAAGGGGGAGGATGGGGACAGGACATCCTTTTTCCCAGTCCTGCAGCTGCTGTCCCCAGAGCAAGCCCAGATGGGGATGGTGACTACCTGTTTGCACCTCAAAAGGTCTGTGCTATGCTAAGCACCAGAGAATTCCCCACGATGCTGAAAAGCCAGCTGTGACTGTCCCATCAGCTCCTGTCCAGCATCAGCCCATAGTACCACAAGTGCTATCCAACAGGGCGATTAGGGTACAGGCCACAAAGATTCCAAGCCAACACTCTTACTATGGGTTTAAGTCTGTTGATGCCTTATGTATCCTCTCCGATCTCTGCACAAGGGCTGCTCATTTCCTCAGGACTGTGGTTCACTGCAGCTTGCACATCTCTAGCCCAGCATGCTCAGCCTCCAGCGAGCCCTAGTGAGGGCAGTGCTGTGGCTCTGGAGTGGAAAGCTTGGGAGGAGGATGCTTTTAATGGCAGGAGGAGGCTGTGGGTACACACACAAGCTAAAATGAGCCTAAATCATACTCTGGGCGAGGGGCAAATGGCCCCTCTGTCTCTGCAATGCCTCAGTCCTGCACCCCTGTTACAATGGATGCTGCTCAGGTCAATGGCACCAAGGTGGGCAATCAAGCAGTGCTGGCAGCCGCTGAGTTGACCAATGGAAAGATCATCCCCAAATTTGCTGGAGCTGGCTGATTTGGTGCTGTCAGACAGGCAAAGCTTGATATGCACGCAGGCACCCTCTCCTGTTAACATCACCCTGCAGCATCTCTTGCCCCTAAGCTACCGTGCACTCGCACCCCCCTACTCCTAGGCAGGCACAGATTGAACTCAGAGACAAGAAATTTGGGAAGAGCCAACTCCAGGCTGTGCTGATCAATGCTCAGAGTCCGACAAGCACCTAGAATCCCCAAAATCACCCACGGGAGCGATGGCACTCTGCAAACAAAGCACCGAGACTGTGACCCCCTATTTATCTATATTGGGGAAAGGGGGAATTGATCTTGGAGGCAGTAAAAGGTTTGAGGAGAATTGATTTTTCTCTCTGAGAGATAGAAAGAGCTGGGAGGGAGGGAGGGATGAAGAGGGAGAGAGGGAGGGAGTGGGGAGGCCTTGGCCCCAGCGAGCACAAAACCCTGCTTTAAAGATGCACATTGCTTCTCTTTTGGACTTTTCTCTTCCCCCCCACCCCACCCAAAGAGCAGCTGTGATTTACAGCCACCAGACGGGTTTGCTGCCCTGCACGAGCCCAGCCCATGTGTCACTCCGGCCCCCTCATCCACAGAGGATGAAGAAAACCTGGGTGCAGGGACTTGCACCCCTAGACCCTTGTAGGAAACTCATGAACCCTGCAAACTCCAGCCCCAGCTAGCAGAAAACCCTGGGCACAGACAAAAACCAGCACGTGGGCAGAGAGCTGTGCTGGTGCCCCCAGCCACTGGTGGGGTCGAGTTCAAGCTGCAGCTGGCAGTGGTTTTCTTGGTGGCAGGCACAGCCTGGGAGGGACAAGCTGGGCTGCAGCTTCCCTTAGAATTAAGGCCGCCCGCCTTCCCTTAGAATTAAAAAAAGTCAATCAAATATTGACAATTAAGACAAATAACTGAAAACGCCAGACTCGATGTTAAGTCGGCTGTAAAAATGTCAGCGTGGGGAAAGGGGTCATCTGCAAAAATAAATCAACCCTTTTACACGCCCACCCCCAAAAAAAAGACAAAAAAAAAAAGCAGAAGGAACGGCTTGGGGGGGGCGGATCTTTGCTGCAAAAGTGGATTTCTAAATAACATTTAGGGGGAGTCCTTTTTTTCCCTCCCTCTTTTGGGGAGGGGGCAAGGCTTAACGTTTTCAACTCTATTCTTTCATATAAGTGACAGATTTATCCCAGTAAAATTATGTTTCATGCTCAAACTTTGAAGGGAAAGTGGCTACGTAAATGCTGAAAAAATGCAGCGAGACACACTTGATCCCCCAACTGGACTGCGAAGAGGAGAAAGTATTCAGGAAATGTTAAAAAAGGTGAAAGTAAGAAGCGTTTTAATAGTTCTTCCAGACATGGGGGCCTCCCTAGAGATTCATACAGAACAATCCTGAACCTCTATTTTAACATTTACAGACTTGCAACTCTTTTAAAACTTTACATCTGAAAAACTGCTTGTTCTCTTTCTGGTTTAGATCAGTCTTCATTTTCCTCCTTAGCTCTTCAAATGCTTAACCTTTTTTTTATTACATTTTAATAGAGTTTTTCAAGCTACCACCAGTCCCCTCCTTCTGGCCTTATTTAAACCTGGTTGTTATTTAAATATGCACTAACTGTTTTTTAAAATCCAGGCGTTAGAGGTCTAAAACAAGATGGGATTTTCTTTTTTTTTTTTTTGCTTGGGAAATTAGCTACTGCCCTTTCAAGCTAGAGCTGCACCAGGATGGGAATAATTCATTTGCAAGATTAATTCTGGATGTATGGAATATCACATGGAACCTGCACTGTGCTTGCGCTGATAACATCCAGCGTGAAATTTTCAGCCAAAGCAAAATGAAGAAAAAGCCCCCAAAACCCAGATAGGTAAAGAAAAAAATTGTTTCTACTAATCTACCCAAGCAAGGAAGGGAAATTGCAGCCAACACCAAAGAAAAACAGTTGTGATCCTTGTGCACAACACACAGGAACACAGCGCTTCCCTGGCCCGGGTGCAGGATCAGGCCTCCCGCAGCCGACCCCGTGGCGCTGCCGGGGCTCGCGGGCCCCACTGACCCCTGCGCTGCGTTTGACCATCCCAGCGTGCCAGTAGCTCACACCACCCAAGTATCAGGGCTTCAAGAGTCCCCAGCGGAGGGACTGGTCCCCCTGCCCCACAGAGGGTGGGGGTTTTGGAAAGAGGGTGCCAGGGCAATGCACAGGCTCTCACGCTTGCAGAGTCCCTGCTTTGTCTCTGGAGATGCCGCAGCATCTCTGCCTGCAGCTGACTGCCTCACTGACCCTCTGCTTGGGATTTGTTTGGAGAAGGAAGGGATGGGACTATATCAGGAAAATGCCACTTTAGACAGTCCTAGTTCAAGGAAAGCTTCCAAAGCAGTCATTCCCCCTTTCTCCTCCCCGCCTTTTCTTTTTCAAATTTACTTTCCATTTCTGTTTCAGAAGGAAGTCTCAGGGATTCTCATCCCTCCAAAGAGCTGGGATGAAATGACTGATGATGCTCAGGATGCTGCAGCCCTGAGCCCTCTGTGTCAGGTGCAAACCAAGAATTAAAAGGAAAGAACCAGAGCCTATCCTTCAAGAACTGGTCCCCTCCCTTGGCACAGGGAACCTGCCCTCACCTTGAATCACACAGCTGCTGATTACTGACCCCTATGTTCTCCTTTTACAAGCCCCCACAAGCCGAACGATTTTAATGATTTCTGGCTAACAAACAGGACGGAAATCATCAATCGCCACGCTGGGCTGCGAACACCTCCCCAGCTCCCCCCTCGCCTGCCCACATCGCGTGTCCTTACCGTGCACATCCCCATCCTCTGCCATCGCATTGATTTTCTTGTTGTCCAAGATCTGCACATGTTTCCCGCTGGTCCGGCTGTACAGCTGGTAGGTACGGACAAGCCGCCGGCTGAGCTGATCTGTCACCAGGCTCTGCTCCCTCACATGCTGTGTAAAATTAGGTGGGGACTGAACAGTTACCTTTAGGAAATTAAAAAATATACAACACACCATTATAATCTCTACTCCTCAGCGGGGCAAATGGGCTGAGCCGAGATCACCGGCCTCCAGCTGGGCTTTACAGGGAGACCAGGAGCCAGGACCGCGGCGGTGCCTCCTGTGCCACCAAAGTCTCTCCAGGAGAAGGAGCACCAAGCACTGGGACACAGTGACCAGAGCCCTATACAGAGCTGTGCCCGCTCCTGACATGTCCGAAGCAGAGGCGTGGGTGGCTCAGGAGTACAACAGTGCTTGGTGAGCCCAGAGGCCCCGCCAGGACTCAGTGGGTCCTGACTGGCACTGGGGTACCTTGGGATAGGCATCAAGGCTGGGAGGTGGAGGGGGTCGAGGCGGGACATGAAGCATGGCATTATGTTGCCCTTTCAAGGGGCAGATGCTTTCATCCCACACCTCTCTCACCTCTGCAGGAGCATACTACTACTCCAGCTGGCCCAGGCACACCCCAGCAGTTTCAACAGCTGCCTGTCCTCTGTGTCTCAGGCTCTTTATTTGCTCCCAAATGTCCCACTTATTAAGCTCTTCCAACACAAAGTCCACAGAGATGGTAGAACTATGAGGTGTAAGAATTACAAGAAAACCATACCCCAGCCCAGGTAATTAGTGGTATAACAACCCGAGGATACCAACATGCTACCCATGCAAACACAGCCCTCACTCCCAGTCAGCTGTTTGGTGCCAGCACGGGGTCATCCCCAGCCCCAGCACACCAACCCGTTAGTCCCAGAGCCGCAGCTGAGCCCATCCTCTCCAGACCCGACACTGCTGCTCCTGGGCTTTAAATGATTTTCATGAGCGGCCAAACCTGCTCCCCCCTCAGCCCCGGCTCATGAGCTGGCACAGAAGTCTTTTTCCCCCCTCGTCTCAAATCCCTCTTTTAAGTCTGGAAAGTTTCGCTGCTCCCTGACATTTATAAAGATGTATTCTGAGCAAATGTTAGGAGATCGCTCCTTTCAACATCAGAAGGCTGGGACTACCCCCCACCACCCCCACGTCAAATGGGAAGATTTCCTCCTGTCTTAAACAACAACAGAAAACCACAATAAAAGCAAAAGCCGCTGCTCTCCCAAAGCCAGCTTTATAGAGATATCTCCCCTTGACAATGTCATCTCTCTCCCTCTGCTTCTGCCTGTGAATGTGTGTTTCCTATAGACGGGTTTTGGATAATGCAGCAGGATTCTCTCCCCAGCTCTGATGAGGGTACCATGTGGAGGAGAGGTCATTAGCCATGCTGCTATTTGGTCTCCATCTCATACTCCAAAATATTACAGCTATGTTTTTATACAACTGCACACTCCCAGTGCTCCATTCCCTTCACCATTCAGCTGGAAACTCCATTTCCCCCCCACCCCAAGCTTCCAGGAAAATAACAATAATAAAAAAAGTAACTTAAAGGGCATTTTAAACAAAGCTTCTGCACCTGTGATCTCAGGGGGAAGCGGGGCTTCACCCCGGTTTGGAGGCACACCGCTCCCAGCGACGCGTGCCTGCTGGTATGCGGGTGTTGCACAAGCTCTGCCCGGGATGTTTAATCTATTCGTGTCACTTCTGCCTCTGCCGATACAAACCAGCGATGCTAAAGTCTGACACTTTTAAGCTGGATCGAAACCTGCACTTTTTATTAAGGCTTTTACAGGGTTTCTTTTCCTCTTTTTAATTTTGCTTTACATTTCTGGATGAAGCAATATAGGAAGGGAAAAAAACGGAAAAGAAGGATGAGGGTATCCATAGTGGAATTAGAGGTTGGGGGGACGGGAATTAAAGCTGCTTTAAGATAACCCTGCGTATTTCCTTGAAATCCCGGTATCCCCTGCCTCCCGGCCGGAGTCCCCCGCACCGTATTTTGCGTCCCGGGAAAGGTGGGTTCCCCCTCGGCTCCGGCTTTTTACAACCAGGCAACTTTTATCTCCTGAGTTTTAAACTGCGCCTCTTCCCTGTCTCCCTCCCTGCGGAGCCGCTCGGCGGCGGCGGGGCACCCTCCATCCCCGCGGGGCGAACAAAGCCGGGCAGCCCAGCGGGCTCTTACCTGGGCTTGCAGGCAGAGGACGAACAAGTGCATTAACCTGAGAGGGGGAAAAGCGGGAGAGAGGTGTGAGCCTGGGGGGGCTGCGGGCGCGGGGCGGGAGAGCTGGGGCTGCCGGTACTCACACGTAGCTAAAGAGCGAAGAGCAGGGGTCCATCGCGGCGCCGATGCGGGGCCGGGGGCCCGGGGCCCGGCGGCGGCGGGGAGCGCCCGAGGGGCGCGGCTCTGCCTCAGCTCTTCGGTTCCTCTCGCCCTGCCGGCACGTCCTCGCCCCAAAGAAAGGAGGGCACAAGCGGCTACAGAGGGGAAAGGCCCCGGCGGCCCGACCGCCCGCCCAGCCCCCGGGGCGCTCGGCCGGCGGCCCCTGCCGCGGGGAGCCCCCCGCCCCGCTCCGCGGCCCCTCTGCCTCCCCGGGAGGCGAAGCCCCGACGGCGGGGGCGGGCGCGGCCGGGGGGCGGCAGCCGCAGCGGGAGAAGCCCGGCCGGACGCTCGCTACCCTCCCGGCCCCGGCGGTACCTGCCGAAGCGGAGCGAGCGGCGGGCCAGGTGTCGCCGGGGCTCGGGGCTGCCACTAAGGGCCGGGCTCCGCTGCCAGTCGCCGGCGGGACTCCCTCCCCACTCCGTGCCTCAGTTTCCCCATGGGTAAAACGGGGTTTAAGGGCTCGGAGGGTGGGTCGGGGATGCGGTTCCCCCCGCTGGGGGTTCGCCGCTCCGCGGGCGCGTTGTGGATTGGGAGCGGGCGGGCGAGCCCTCCCGGGACGTGCCAGACATTAAAAGGATTACCGGAGGAGGGGGATGGAGGGGGCCGGAGTTTCGAGAAGGAGTGAGGCTGAGCAAATACCTCAGCCAGGGTGGGGAGCGGGACACCCCCGCTTTCTCCGCGAGCATCCCCGCCGGGCGCTTACCTTGTGGAGCGGGCGGGCGCCCTCAGGGCCGGCGCTGCGGGGCCATGGGGCCGGGCGGCGGCGGCGGGACGGGGCTCAGCCCCGCAGCCCGGGCAGGGCCGCCGAGGGCTGCATTGTTCCGGCGAGCCCCGGCCCTCCCGGCCCCGCCACCTGTTGCGCACCGGGGCGGGGGCTGCGGCGGGGCTGCAGCGGGCGGCCCCCGGGGCCGGTACCTGGCCGGGGCCGGGGCCGGCACCGCCTGCTCGGCGCTGAGTGACAGCTGCTAATTTGCCGGCCGTGCCCTGCTGCCGGTCCCCGCGCTCCCCGCGCCCTCCTTTATCTTATCAGAGCCCATAATTACAATTGCTATTTTGCTTCCTCGAATCAGCAATCAGCGCTATCTGCCGCCGCTGGAGAGGCAGCTCCTGTCAGCCGCCCCTGAGTGACAGCGCGGCCGCTGCCCCGCCGCAGCAGCACACACACCCACAGAGACACACGCGTGCACGGCCCGCCCGCACACACACACACAGCCCCACACACGCATGCACGCTACCCTCACACACAGGCTCCATGCAGTCCCTTTCACACATGCACAGCTGGCACATGTGTGCAGCCTTTCCCATGAGGTCCCTTCCTTCTCCCTTGCACCCCTGGCACACTGCACCTCCCAGCGCAGTTGCTCACGCTTCGGTTTGCTTACCCCTACCCGCAAAATACACCCCTCCGCCTCACACACAGACGCACAGCTGCAGCCACGGGACAGTTCTCTCCCTCGTGTGCACACTGACACCCAGCTTGTGCACCTTGCCCCTTGCTCAGGCACCCAGCAACCCTAGACACAAGAGCACCAACACCTCTCCCCACCATACAACGTGTCCCCCAAACTCTGCCTACTGTCACCTCTGAAGATGGATCTCCCAGGGTTCTCATCTGAACTTGCCCAGAATCCTCATTACTGAGAGGTGTTGCAGGCAGGTGCGGGAGCCTGGGCACTGCCCTGCCACTGGGCTGACCCCACAGGACCCAAGGAGAAAACAGTCCCTGCATCAGTACTAACAAACCCAGTACAGCACAGAATGAGCAACTGCCTTGTGCTGGCCAAAATTACCCCAAAATTCAGCTTCTCGTTCATTTTCCTTCCCTTTTTTTTGGTGCAAAAGGTTTTAAGGATGTTTCTGAGGGGGCTTCCTATGTATAGAAAGAAGTCTTGGGCCAAATCTGCATTTAACTGGAAGCATTTAGGAGGACCACAGGAACAGGCAGGACAGGCACTGAAGGTGCTCAGCAGAAGAAGGAGCTGGTTTCCAAGGGCAGGACACATTCACACTCAGCTCATCACTACAGCATATGGTCAGGAGAAGAATCCTCCAGGCTGAGCTGTGTGAACAGCTGATGTACCATGGCACGAGTGAGGTGGATCCTCATACTCCCCTCTCTGCATTGCCTACGGAAAACTAGGCAAAACCAAAGCAGGAAGCACTAGACACTCCTGATGTTCTAAATTCAGACAATCCTCACTTTTTTATATATAAAAAATTCAAGGAATTTAGTCTATTTCCCAGATGCTGCTCTCCTTCACCAGTGGCCATCTCCACTTTACCCCTGGTGGGCACAGGATCAGGCACACATTATCCTGCACACCACAGTCTACTCAATAGCACCGTGTCCAGAACAGCCTGGGCTGCCTTAAATTGGGAGATTTATGGTGTCCTGTACGGGGTCAGAGGCAGCCACAAGCTGACAGTCCCGTGTGCCCCCTGCCCTCGGCAAACAGGCTCAAGTGCCAGTCATGGCTGTAAAATCAAGCCAGTGTGGGATCACCCAGGAGTGGCCACACTTCGCCTGACAGCAGATGACAGATGATGCTCCTGTCAGCCATCCTCAGGCCTACAGCCAAAGCCTCCACAGACCCCATCCCAACCCACCTTTGGGAAGGGAAGAGAAATGAGCAGGGTGGTAACAGCAGCCAGGGACAGGCAGCATCGTGGCTCCTGGGCTCATCCCACCTCTGCTGCTGCCTTAGATCATGCCCACAGTCTGCTCCTCGCAGGGAAGCCAGGTGCCTGCACAGAGGCATTTGCCTTCTTCCCTTGGTGCTTCCCAGCCCACCTGTGTTTGTATCAAGCGTGACACCCCCTACATCCTTTTGTTTTCAAGTAAAAAACCTTTTTGTATAGGCTCTCTCCCATGCCAGGCAGCACAAGGGAAATCTGCCAGCCTGTCAGCTCCTTCACAGGCCATCTGAGATAAGCCCCCTGGTCCAAGGGGTGAGGGTCCCCTCCATCCCCAGGCAGTGAGGCTAAATGGCTTGTCTGGCTCTCCTGGGGAGAAGAGAAACTCCTGCCCTGTGCTCCTGAGATCAGCTGGGCCTCAGGCCAAACTGCTGTGGAGATGGTGGAAGAAAGCCCCTTGTGGCAGAAAGACTTGGGGACCTGCTGTGTCCCCAGTGCTCGAAGCAGCCACTGGGCTGTGATCCCTGGAAGAGGCTTACCTACATGGTACCATCAGATCTTGTTCTGCTGCCCCACTGCTCCATTGCCCTGGTCTGCAGAACTGGGACCATGTTTCAACTGGTCAGGTACAGAAGTGTTTTCCTTCAGAGAAGAGCTTATGTGTTTTATGTTCATCAGGGATATTAAATGCTGCAGATGAAGCATTAGCAGCAGGCATGTGAGCTGCAGCCCTCCCATCCCCTTTCCCACAAAGCTGAGGGTAGCAAGGTGCAGCCACAGGGCTATGACAACGAGAAGCGGGAGCTGAGAAAGGAACCAGGACACAGAGGTGTCTATCCCAGCCTGGCTGGGGTCCAGGCTTGCTCTCAAACTTTGCCCATGTCTTTACCCTACACAGAGCCTCCTGGCAGCTGGGAACTGGGGAGGCAGCTCCTGGAGCAGCCCAGACTGCAGTAAGACAGGAAGCAGACCAGGAGAGGATTTGAGAAGGAAGGGACAGCAGGTGAGGAACTGTGAGACTCTGGGAGGGGTCTGTGCCACTGTACAGCAGAGACTGGAGAGAGCACAGTGGGTGCTGAGGAAAGCTCTTCCCATTCCCCTTGTGATGCTCGGCATGGCACCCCCACACCCAGAGCCACCCAAGCACCATCCTTCTCTCTCCCAAGATGTCCCTTAGCACATCTGCAGGACACAGCCAGGTTCCAGCTCCAACTTCCTGCCTGCTTCTTCATCATCCCCATCTAGCCCAGTCCACGTCAGAAATGGTCCACATACACCCTTCTCCTTGTGCAGGGTGACAAACAGCAGTAGAAGCTCTTGCTCCCCACAAGAGATCAAAGCCGCAAGGAGCATCAGTCTGAAACCTCTCCACTAGCACCCCTTATTTCAGAAAGACAGAAACAAGAAAAACCACACCAACCACAGCTTTAGGGGCATGCAGGCCAAAGTGGGCTGAATAGAAATACGGGCTCCTAGCAAACTGGGAGTTCATATCGTAAGAGGAGCCTAGGAGAATTTGGGGTGAGGGGAAGCCAGCAAAACACCCACAGGAGTTTTGCCTTGAATACCTCTTCCAGGGGGAACTACCAGTGGATCGTTTCAGGGGAATCTATCAGGTGGAGAAGCAACCAGGACATTGCTGTCACTCACAGAGAGAGGCCAACAGGCACAGTTCTCTGCTCCTGCCGGGCGGGGACATAGACAGGACCACAGCGCTAATCCCGACTGATGGAGGAGAGCAGTACCTGCAGCAGCACACAGCAACACTGAGCCGGCCAGAGGGCGAGGAGAGCTCCTCTTTGCAGGTGCGGAGAGCTCAGACAGCCCGGGGACTGTGAAAGGGGATGGGCAGTGTAGGCAGGGGGCTGAGGGTTAGCCAAAGGCTGGAACACACGAAGGTGAGGACACTGAAGCACAGGAAGCACTACCCAATATCTGGCCATCTCTCTCTGCTCCAACACCTTATGAAGAAGAGCCAAAATGCACAAAACCCAGGATCGTGTAATGTTTTACAGCCATGTCTGGAGGATGCTTGGCCATAAATCAACTTTTCCCACCCCAAAATAAAGACACGGAGGCTTCGAGCAAAGCCAGAGGGTTACTAGTCCACTTCACCCTCACCCTTGCCAGCCTGGCAGCCCAGTGCCCCCAGCCCTGCCTACTGATCCTTCACTGTGGCTTTAATGGGGCGTTTCAGAGGCAACAGCAGCTCCTCCATGGCTGAGCAGCACAGAGCAGCCTGGGGCGATCCCACTGCTCACCATTAACCTGCCCCCACCCCGCAAAGGGAAGGAACTTGGCGAAACCCCATTGGGATGTGTTACATGGGAATGACCTTGTCTTCACTACCCACAGCACCAAGGCAGCCCCAGGGCAAACGAGGAGCAGGGAAGGGAATACACAGCCTACTCACAATTAACTCTTCTCTCTATTCAATTACTAGCAGCAAGACTGAGGCATGTTTTGTGGGTGATGGGAATACCAGGCCAGAAGACTGCCCCTGTGTTCTGGTCACAGCCCCCTGGAGCTGTGCCCACCCCTGTGCAGGACCAAACTGGGTGGCATGGCCCTGTCTGGTCACTCTTCAGCAGCCTGCTCTCACAGCTTTGTTTCAGGGAATTGGGCTGATTCCTCTGCCCTTCACCACCTCCTGTCCCTCCTGCCCAGCAGCGCTCTAGAAACACAGCCTTTGCTTCCATAAATTTGGTCTGTGCTCCAGGAATTGCGGGTGTCAATATTGGCTTCACCATCCTCCGGTGGCCACATGCTGGCTCCCGGGCAGCAACACTCCTGCAGATCAGAGGAATCAAAGCTGGGCTCTGCTTGCCATCCAGGCTAGGCAATATGGAGAAGAGCTCACCACTCACAACAGCAGGGCTGCCAGCATAGCAGGGGCAGCCTGGGTGGCTCAGCATGTGGCAGCTTCACTCTGGGACCCCAGGGGGTCATCCTTGACAGTCCATGGATGCACACATGGATTTTCCAATGGTGTTAAGCATCCCCTGCATTTGGCTCTGTTGAGGCCAGTGCTGTTCTCATCTCTGGCATCCCCAACCAGCACATGGGTTGAGCCAGGCACATGGGTAATGGGTAATGATCTGGCAGAGCTGAGCGAGGCCAAAGCACTGAAGGGGAGACACCTGCTCAGGCTCCATCCATCGACAAGGAGAGAGAACTGGGATGGCTCTGCAGCTACCCAGCTCAGGAAGGGATCCACACAGAGTCCCACAGCTGGGCTTGAGCTAGGCAAGCCAGAAACAAAGACCAAAGGCTCCCAGATCACATGGGATCATCTTAGGGAGAAGGTGACATCTCTAATTCTGCATGATTTAAACCCAAGTTTGAGTATTTTTGTGCAATTCTGCTCTGCATTGAACAGGGGTCAGCAAAGAAGCAGCCTGACCAGGAATGGCCATGACACACATGCATGGGGAAGGGGTGGCACACATGGACATGTGGATGAGAATGTGTGTGCTCATGGCACTTGGGCAGCTCCACTCCATTCCTGACCCCCTTGTACAGACCAAACAGCACCTCCAGAGCCTGGTCCCAAGACATTCCTGGCTGGCACAACTTCCCCAGTGTCATAGCCCCAGCCCAAGCAGCAGCACCCTCCTCAGGGTCTCCAGCCACACATCATCAGGCAGGGCTGGGAAGAGGGGTGTCAAAGCCAGGCTGGGTAGGAAGGGGCTCCACTGGCCACCCAGGAAGGTGGGAGCCATCACTCAATGCCAGGTGTCACTGTCCTGTCTCTGGGATGGGGTCTGTGGCTTCTTCAGTATCATGAGTAGCTGAGACAGAGAGACAAAATGCTTGTTCCTTTCTTTCCTCACTTCCCAGCCAGCCTCATCAGGCAATTTGGCTTGGTTTGAGTCCTCTAAGGAAGAAGACTTCTGTGCCCAGCCCACAGTGGGGTTTAAGCCTAAAAACCAACAGCATGGCCCGGGGGGGGCTGTACGCCGGCTGTAACTCTACCTTCGTTTGTTTGCTTACAGCATCCACCCAAAATGCCCGTGTGCGTCTCTGGGCCTCTGTGTCAGTGGCAGCTGAACTGCTGACCCCAGGAGTTTGCAAAACACCAGGGTTATGGCCCCTTTGACATCCCATCCCAGCAGAGGCACAGCTCTTCCTGACCCTGGCCCCGAGCAGTCAGGCCCTGGGGCACCCCACATGGCCCTGTGAGAGCTGGGGCTGTGAGGGGAGACAGTGGGGCCAATGGGAGCGAACCCCAAAGGAGTGTTGAGGTAGACACACTTCCCATGGCACTTGCTGCTGTCCAGGCTTGGCTGCAGCCCCCCACCTTTCTGTGGACCACCACACACAGGCCTGCCTCAAACCCCCTGCTAGTCCTTATCCAAGCCCAGCCCTTCATCTTCTGTCAGCCCTACAGCTCCCATCCCATGCTGAGATGGGGACTGGCACAGGAACTGTACCCCTTTCCAGCTTCCATACCCAGGCCATGCCTGGTCTCTGTGCTGCCTTACAGACCTCTGTGTTTTGGGAAGGTGAGGAACTTAGGGTCACACATAAAACAACAGTCAGAGCCTGGACACAGCCTGTAACTGGCTTCTCCCCAGTGCCAGCTGTGGTAGGGGACTTCATGCCACCCTGCAGTGTGGCCGTGGCATGCACAGCCCCAGCTGCCATTGTGGTGCAGACACCATCTCCAAGGTGTGCAAGGATGGGTCAGGGCTGCAGGGGGCCAGCCTAGGCACAGGAGCCCAGGGAGTTCAGATGGAGTTTGAGAGCTCTCCAAACATTCTACTGCCATTTTTTTCCCCAGGAACCAAAATCCTACCTCCCAATGTACAAGCCATGCTGCTAGACCAGGCTGCCTTTCTCTGTCAGCTGCCCATCAGGAGATCTAGCAGGACAGACCTGCCACAGACAAGGTCCCCATCCCCTTTGCTCTCCTCATCCTCTACTCTGCCCATCAGCAACAGCCCTTCCTATCCAGCCCCAAAAACCTCATTTTTGCAGCTAAGGGGTCTCTGCCTGCCTAAGAGCCTGTTAGGGGAGCAGGGACTGGAGGCATGGAGTGGTGTGGGCTGTCCCACAGGCCCCATGCAGAGACATCACCAGCAAGGACACCACAGAAGATAAATCCTACCCATCCAGTTTAGGGGTCTGCCACTGACGGGCCTGAGAGAATAACTCAGAGATCCTAAATGCCCTTGGGACACAGCCCAGATGCTCCATGCAGGCCCTGTTCCCCTGGATGCCACCAGGCTGGCAGGGACGTGTGGCCAGTAGTGACAGTCCTGCCAGTGTCAGAGACGGCCCAGGCCAGAGTGATTAGATTTGCACCTCGCAGGGGTCAAAGGGCAAGACACCTGCGACCTCCGGGTATCTCGGCTGTGGGTGCTGAGCACAGAGCTGCCAACACTGCTCTGACGTGAGGCGGCTGCGCAGGGGACTCGGGAGGGGAGTGTGGGACAGCTGCAGGGAGCCTCAACCCAGGCTGTCCTGCATGGAGCTCTCGGCCACAGCCCAAACATATTCACTTTTAACACCTGCTTTATGTGCCTGGGAGCGTCTGTGAATTTAAACCCACACAACCCCTGCTCCAACATTATCCCGTGCTTCTCCAGCTGTGCCCCCACTGCAGAACAAAAAGCCACAGCTGCCACAGCAGTACCTTCATGGGCACAGCCCCCTCTTGTATTCTGGGCAGCACTGTGGGGCTGGGGACACAAGTCCACACCACAAGCAGCCACATTATCACAGCCTGCCACCGCCTGGGGCATGAGCAAACTCCTGTGCCAGGATGTGCATCCAGCCATCCGCTGTGGAGCTGGAGGAGCCTCTTCCCCTCCCACAGAACACTCAGTGAGTGAACAGCCACACATTCAAGCTCCCAAAAAACTTGAGGCACTCTGGGAGGACCCAGCACACGTCTGAGCACCAGCAAGCAGGTGATGACACCAGACCTGAGCTTCAGTTCTCCAGTTGAGAAGGCCATTCCCACACCGTGCATCGGCACCATTTCCCTTTGCAAGGCATATTGATTGGAAGAGGATTGGAATTAGTGCCAGCCTGGGCGTTCCAGATCCTGCTGCTGCCTGTCTTCATTGCAATCTGCCCGCAGCTCAGGTGTGCCAGGGCCTGCCCTGACCTGGTGGCTCCCTGAGGCAACAGCAGAGGTACCCGTGCCCACTGTCTGGCAGGATGGAACAGGGATAGCACAGTCAGCTAACACTTCAGAGAACAGGACACTCATCATCCCCACCATTGGGGGAGTCTCAGCTAAAGGTGGCTCCACTGGCCCTTTTCTGGCTCCTGCTGCCACACGGCTCTCTGCCCACCTTGCAGAGCTGCTGAACCCCAGGATAACGGGATGCTGCATTTCCTGGGGTGTCACCCTTGCTTCCTTCGAAGCTCAGGCAGCCGAGACTCAAAGAAAAAGAGCTTTACCCCAGATCAGCGTGGGAACCAGCAACAGAGAGCTCATGGAGCAGGAGACCAGCCCCACCTACAGCACAGTCACAGCTGCGCTTCTCAGCGGCCCTGGGGCCGTGGTCTAAGCCACAAAGAATTGAAACCTAGCCAGAACTCTGATGGGGCAGGACTGGCTGGGGCATCATAAGGAAAACCACTTCCTGGCCACACTTAGCAGAGCAGCTCCCCATCCTGCTTCTCTGTCCCTGAAAAAGAAATTCGAACCTGACCTCTGAAATCAGAGCATCCTCTGGGAGCTGCTGGCCTGGCCCAGCCACCCAGCTGGAGGAGGCAGCCAAGCCCCAGTCCAGAGAGGCTGCACCTGAGCCAGGCCCTGCAGCAAGCAGCCCGAGCCTCTCAGCAGGAGCAGCAGGGTGTGGGAGGGCTGTGGAGTGTGTGGCACCATGGGTGCACAGCCACAGTGCTCATGCATGGTGACCTCCACATTAAGTCCCACTACAGCCACGTTTCTCTGCTGCATGGCTCAGCCAGGGGCAGGGCTCCCCACTGCTGCTGGAGCAGGGAGGGATCCCTCACCAGCTGCAGCAGCATGCAGAGCCCTGAAGCAGCAGAGAGGAGGGATGCTCAGAGCAAATCAGGTCCCAGAGCAATCCCAGAGCCATTGTCTGAACTGGGGCATCATTTGGCTCCCCAGGTACTGGCACCTCCACCCCCCGTTGGGAGAGGGATGGGCTCCACTCCCTTACATGTGTCTCCAGCACGGGGAGCTCACACATGTACATAGAAACACAACTCGATTACACCCTTCACCCTGTGGAAGGCAGCCCTCACACGAGGAGCCCCACGCTTCACTCCCTGTGCACAGAGAGCCTCCTACCCCCCACCATCACTGAGCATCCCCCAGCCATGCCCAAGCCCACCTGCTCTTAGACAGCCCTGTTTGTTTGCCCAAGGTATTTGCAGCCGGGGGCACCTGCTTTGATACCATCAGCTCCACGAAGGAAGCTGCTCACCTAGCGTGACCCCTGTAATCCCATCCTTCCCCATTAAGTGCTGTGTGTGAGCGCATCCCCCCTTCCCAGCCTCCTGACATTTCAGCATTCATCTCCCTCTCCCCAGGCTGAGCACATCAATGCTGTGACATTATTGGGGATTTGGAAGCAAACTTCCCCAAGTCACTTAGAAAGGGGTTTGGCAGTACCAACAGCCCTCAGCCCCTGCATTGCTCGCTCTGGGTTTGGGGCATCAGCTTCCCCTGGCATTGCCCTCCAGCAGCACTGGGGAGCAGCCAGCACTCATGACGAAGTCGTGAGCTGTGCCAGTCCTACAGTGGGGTGCGCAAGCCTTGTCTTATCAAGCCTCCTGCCACCATCCTCATGTCTCCCATGGTGCCACCTTTGTCCCCTGCCAGGACAGTCCTGCCTGCCTCTGTTCCAGCTACCTAGACACCCTGAAGGACACCAGCAGACTGAAATAATCTCCTTTTTCCTTTAAGAGGCCAAATACTGCTCATCAGCCGGCACAGCCTCTTCTACTCTGTGTGAGGCAACAGTACCACCCTTACAGGACCAAGCTGTGTCCAGTCCCTCTACTCATCACTCCCCACCAGGCTTGGTACCAGCTGCCTCCCCCAGTCCTCCCTTCCAAGAGTGCCTTGTTAAAAATGGTCTGCTGGCTCTTGTTTCCCTGGAGTCGAGCTGAAATTCCACTGAGCACAAGCACAGTCAAGGTCTGGCAGACAGATTATCCCTGACCCCTTCCAGGAACACATAGACAGGGAAATCTACGAGGTGATAGGATGCCAGCCCTGGCAGGGGCTGGGCACCGTCCTAGCGCTGTCTCAGGCATGGCTTCATCCATGGCCCACATCCTTTCCTGTACCATCAGCCCAGGCCACTGGTGCGCTGTGCCCACCAACACCTCCCAAACGTCCCCAGCCCCCAGGGAAGCTGCTACATCCCTTCTCCCAGCTCAGCTGCAGCAATGTCCCGCTTCTTACGAACTTCCCAGGGCAACGGGATTTGCCGAGAGATCTGGCAGCACCTGTGGGCACGGGCACCGAGCGCCAGCCCCGGGCACTCGGGACGGCGGGGGAACCGCACTTCCCCGGGGACAGACCCCTGCCAGCCGCACCCCAGTCTCGCAGGGATAGGAGGAGCAGCAGAGCAGGGTGCTCTTTTCATCCCGGGGTCTGCCCGGGGAGGGTGGCCATGCGCCGGGGCCAGCCCGCCGGGGCCGGGCGGTCGGGGCGGGAGCGGCCGGGCCCCGCGGTTCCCGGTGCCCCGGGAGCGGGGCCGCAGAGCCCGCCTGCCCCCTGGCGGTGCCGCACCGGCCCCCGCCGCCTCCCCAGCCCCCGGCATCCTCCCCCCGCGCCGCTGCGGGGGCCACGCACGAAACAGGGGGTTCAGCTACCCCGAGCTGGCTTTCTCCGCTGGTGCCCCCCAGACATGCCCGGGGTCGGGATGCACGCAGTCTTGGGGTCGTGGAAGGTTTTGGGTTGTAAGGGACTTTTAAAGGCCATCTAGTCTAACCCCTCTGCCATGGACAGGGGCATCTTCAACTAGATCAGAGCCCTGTTCAACCTGATCTTGAATGTTTTGGAGGATGGCGTATCTACCGCCTCTCTGGGCAACCTGTGCCCGTGTTTCACCACCCTCATTGTAAAAAGCCTTTCTTCCTTATATTCTTTTAGTTTAAAAGTATTAGCACTTGTCCTACCACAACAGGCCCTGGTGAAAAGTCTGTCCCCATCTTTCTTATAAGCCCCCTTAAAGTACTGAAATGCCACAGAAAGAACTCCCCAGAGCCAGCTCCTCTTCAGCCTTTTTTCCTTTGCTGCAAGGGCCTTTTGAAGCTTTGTTCCAAGAGCTAAGCAAGGACTGTTTGGGAAGGAAACAGTGGGTAGGTGGGAAGGAGCTGCACAGGTCCCAGAGGAGAGAAACATGATCTAGAAAGGAGCCTGAGCTGAGGATTCACCCTGGATTTCCTACATGGGTCCAAGGCAACTGAGAAACTCATAGTCCGAGGGCATCAAATGAGCCAGCCTGACAGAGCAGCCCATGGTGCTTCTCAGGGACAACATCCAGACAAGGACGGGGACAGGCATCAGCACATGGGCCAAGAATACAAGACTGGTTGCAGAGAAACTGCCAGTGAAATATTTAAGAGCAGAACCAGCCACCATGAGTGAGAAATGCCACCTGGCTGAAGTGAAGAAAGGATCAAACCCTATCTGGGTACCCAGGCATGGAGGGACACAATGCCAGTGGAGGGGTCACAGCTCAAACCTGACCCACTGAAGCATGCATGGGAAGAACCTGCCAGCCAGCAGAGACCCTTCTTAGACCTGATGCCTGAGAGACCTTTATTGAGTGTAAGAACAGTTCCTTACAATGCAGATTGACCCAGAACCTCCCCCCAAATGAGACAGCCTGTGAGCTCCCACCCCACCAAAACTGCAGTCAAGAACAGAGCCTGGGCCCCAGTTTCACACTTCCATGTGTACAAAAACCACCAAACTGTGAGCAAGCAAAAGTAAACACATTGGAATCAGTGAAAGTGCCTGTCCCACAGTTTGCTTTGCATCCATCTTCTGGGAAAGGGGCCAGGACTGGGTATTTCACAGCCAGCAAAAGGGAGTGTAGAGAGCAGAGGTCCAGGACAGCAAAAAGGCACAGGGCAATGATCACCTCCTCCACCCCCAGCTCCCAGAAAAGGGATGGGGGAGAGGGGATATACCAGCAGCATCCATCCAGTTTTGGGATAACCCTCCCAGTGATGTGTGAAAGGAGACACCCCAGTGCTGGGAGCAGCCCCTGCTCCCCAAAAAGTTACAACAGCACAGAAACAAAAACAAAGCAGTAAATGTTGAGGTCCTGGCAAGAGGTGTCCAAGGTAAAAACCATCCAGGGAGAGAAGTCCCAGTGAATACCTAAAGGAAAGAATCAGATTGAGACCAGCAGACTCCAGAAGCACGTTCCATCCACACTTGCCACACTGGTATCACAGCCACCCAGATCCTTCCTCCAAGGCTGCCTTGCCCCTCACCTTGCCTGGAGACAAATTACTGCT
Source organism: Lanius collurio (assembly GCA_020086605.1). Taxonomy (NCBI): domain Eukaryota; kingdom Metazoa; phylum Chordata; class Aves; order Passeriformes; family Laniidae; genus Lanius; species Lanius collurio. The sequence continues at coordinate 20,189,762 of JACBWW010000010.1, read as the reverse complement.
TCCTCCTCCTACTTCTTGGCTGGCATAATAGGAGGAAGCTCCTCCTCATCCTCCTCAGACAAGTCATCGTCCTCCTCAAAGGAAGCATCTTCCCTGTGCACTGGGACACACAAGTAACTTTTACTTAGCAATTTATGTCTGTGCAAATACAACTGGCCCCCAAGACACCCCAAGAGCAGAAGAGCCCAAGGAGCACTTGAAGCAACTTTCACAGCAGCTAACAGTGGGAAATAAGCAGCATCCCGGTTGGAGGGGGGTCCCAGAGGGGAATGGTGACAGCCAGACATAGAAAAAGGGGATAGTCTGAGACATCCAGACCCCTTTTCCCATGCAAGGCTTTAGGGCAGGGAAGGAATCCCTGCACTGAGATGGCCTCTGGTGAACCAGCACAAAGGAGGGACAGAGTATGCATGCACCTAGGGCACCTCCCAGCAGCTCCCTGGCCATTGTTGACACTGGAGCCCCTTCATAGCCCTCACTCCTCCCAAGCTTTCCCCCACCCTTCAGTCCTTACTGATCTTGTGCCAGCCAGCGAGGTGCACTGGGCCAGAGCCCGCTGCCAGGCGAAAGGTCACTGGAGGCTGCAGCTTGAAGTTGTCCAGACTCAGCTGCAAAGAGCAGAGATGGAGCTGAGTTAGGGGCAGAGGCAAAAAGCAAAATATCCTGTAGTTCCCAGCACCTGGCCCAGTTAAACTTGTCCATCTGAGGGCACTTTCAGCCAGGCAAAGGGTATTCAGAGCATTTGCCTGTGAGCTGCAGATCCCAGATCAGGATCCACAAACATCCAGAGCTGTCCTGTTCCCTGCAGCCATCCACTCCTGACTCTTTAAATCAGACTCTTACCAAGGGCTGGCATGACAGCTTCAGATTTGCCACAGGCACAGCGATCTCTTTGTTCTCATGGTTTCGCCCAACGACTTCCACCACGTTGCACTCGTCCTTGGCACCATCTGTGAGGCAGACCTGGGTGGGAGCAGAGATTGTGAACAACTGCTCTCCCAAGGGACACATCAGGGACAGCTGGAGCTCTCCACAGGACAAGTAACCCACAACAATGCTACCAGCCCAGATGTCATGCAAGGTGTGAGGATGCTGCTCCACAAAACAGGGAGAGCACTGAACCACCTCGTAGCAATTATCCACTGACTGCCTCAGAGGGGGCTCTGTGCCTTTCCCAGCTGTAACAGCTGTTATTGCAGCCACCTCAAGGGAGGGCACCTGGGATGTATTTTCTGCTGATCTGATCCATGCTGGCAGGTTCTGTGCTCCTAGGATAGAAAACAACCCCAGGGAGAGCCAGGAATGAAGTTCTGCACCTATGTGGGCTTGGGGAGCAACAAGCCAGAGACTCAGCTGGTGTGAATTTGGTGTGAGGCTCCAGCAAGGTTAAATTCAAGGGAAAAATATTTTTCTTCACCACCTGCCTGGAGCATTCTCCTATTCAGCAGTCCCCTGCACCACAGACTTTGCACAAGCACCTCTGTATGATGGATAAATGTGATCACTCTGTGACCTGCCCTGAGAGCAGCCAGTCCTGGGGCCTCAGTCAAGAGAGTTCCCTGATCCAGCCCAGCCAAGAAAGGAGGATGAGACTGGAAAGGGGGCTTAAGGATATCGGTGACTACAGGAGAGAACAAGCACAGTTAATTCACATTTCTCTTACCACAGACAGCGCCAAAATGTGATCAGAGTCATCTTCTTCATCCACCTGAAATGTGTAGGATTTGGTACTGGCAGTCAGCTCACAGCCTAGAAGATCAAAAACAAGCAGCAGGCATTACACAGCACCAGGCACCACAGGCAAAATGTTCTGAGGAGGAGCCCTGGCCAAGCATGCACATAGCACCCCTAAACCTCCTTATTTTCTCATGTGAGGAGCAGCATCAGGCTAGGGCACTCTGAGTTTTCTGAATCCCAGAAAACTACAGACCCACGTCTGCACCATGCAGGGACAAAACCTGGTGTCCTCAAAGCGGGCTGCCACAAAGCAATGCCCACAGAGACCCAAGGTTCCCAAGCACTGGGAGGGCAAGGCTCTTCCCCTCCAGAGAGCAGAACAGTCAGGGCACACCACTGTGGGAAACAGGTGGGAGCAGACAAAACAGGGACTCTGCTCATGCCATCACCAGTACAACTTTTTCTTGGATGAGAGTCTGGAAGTAGAGACAGACACAGAATGCAAAGACCTGAATGATGAAGGTCAACCCAAGGGAAGAAAGCCAGGCCAAGCTGCAGGGAGCCAGAGTCCCCCAAGAGAAATTTTGAGACATATTTTATTGCATACTTCTTCAGACAGTTACAAAAACAAGGGAGATGCATAACTACTATGTCCTTAGCTCTTAGGATCAGGACTCAGCCAACCAAACAGAGGGACTAAACTGCCCTAGGTGCATTTAGTTATTGCAGAATGATTCACCAATGTGAGGCTGATCGGAAAAACACAGAGCTGAGCCCTGCATACCAGTGCCGGCATTTGCAAGGGAGAGGAATCGGCCTTCACGAACGCAGCCCAGGGCAGGACCTCTTTCTGGCCATGCTTATATATTCATCTCACCGAGAGGAGGACCAAACCCCAGGTGCATTAAAGGCCTGGGGAGCTGCAGCTCCGCTCTTCCCCCAGCGCAGCGTGCGCTGAGCCGCGCTGCCCTGCCCGGGCGCTGCCCGCACACGCCGCGGCGAGCAGCGCAGGGCCGCGTGTGGCGGGGCTTCCGCGGCCCCGCCGAAACCCCTCCCAGAGAGGAGGGACACGGCTCCACCGCCCCGCGACAGGCGCCCACGAAACGCTGTCGTGCGAGCGCGGGGGATGAACCGGAGGAGCGGGAGAGGCCGGCGAGAGCTGGGGCTGCCTACCCACCACCCCGGTATTCCCAGCCCTCAAAAGCCGCCAGAACACCAAGACCCCACGCGGCTCCCCTCAAAGCGCCCCGGGACCCCCAGCCTGTGCCCGCTTCCCGCCCAAGCCCGGTCACACACGTGTCTCTCCACACCATCCTCCCCCCCGGCACGTTAAAGCCCTCCACGTGTCTCTTCAGACCCACGTGTCTCTCTTGCCTCCTTCCCCCCACGATGTGTCTGCTGCCCCCAGCTCTCTCTCTGA
>JACBWW010000010.1:20115408-20186267 GCA_020086605.1 Lanius collurio | reverse complement strand
CCCGGGCCGCTCACCGAAGAGGACGCTGCCGGGGCAGACGGGCCCGTGCGGCTCCATGAGGCGGCGGCGCTGGGAGCGGGTCTGGGAGCGGGGCGGGCCGTGCAGTGCCGTACCGAGCCGCCCCGCCCTGCGCCCGCCCCCGGGGACCGAACCAAAGGGTCCTGCGGCAGCGCCCCGCAGCCTTTAACTCGGTCATTTCCTGCCCATCCTGGGCCTTCAGCATTTACTGAGCGCACCGCCGGCTGTGGAAACGCCACACCGGAAAAACGGCCCTTACTATGGGCTGCTGCTCACCTATCCCCCTTCTCCTGGGCACCCTCCCGGCACACGGCAGCAGCCGTCCCAGCTCTGGGGAGGAGATACAGGGCACTTACAGAGCCAGGAGGCTGAGGGCATAAAGAGGGGTACTGTGGGGACAGCAGGGTGACAAAGAGGGAAGGAGGGCCACAACGGGAGGGACTTGTTCATCTCTATCCCTTTAAGCATGGGCAAGAGCAGCGTGACCTGACACTGGGGACTGCGGCACAGGAGTGTTTGAGCACAGAAGGCAACATCCTACTTCAAAATCTACGGCAGGGAGAGCCTGGACCGGCCCTTCAAAGCAGAAAGGCTTCCCTTGATGCTGCAGAGGAGCAGACAAATTAAAACAAATCCCACTAACAACGAGCTCACACTGCATTCTGGGGACAAACCTGGCTCTGCTCCCACCGCAGAGACCAATGCCAGCCAGCCACTTGCTTTGCTCAAGCTGGAGTAGGTTCAAAAAAAACCTGACTGAAGAGGCTTGAAAAGCTGAACCAGTCCCAGAGAGCAGCAAGTGCTGGTGCAGCAATGGTTACACAAGCACACCCATGTGCTTCTCAGCAGCTGTTCCACGCAGCCACCTGACCTACCTGACCTGTCTGCAGCCACAACCCTGGAGCAATGGAGACAGCAGCATCCATTGCTGCATTATGCTCCCTTACAGGAAAAAGAGTCTGGTGCAACATCAGAGTTCAGTACCATTTGCCAGGCTACGGTGTGTTGTAGAGACGTCTGTCATAAGCTCGTGAAATGGGCTTCAAGAAAACATAGTTACCTATGTGCAGCACATTACTTGTTTTAACAGAGAACATTTACTGGGCCAGGACAGAATGCTAACTTTTCTGTTTAGTTTGTGTGTTTTCCTGTTCTCCACTCTGCACAGCTTCTGAACCACACCTGTGCACTTGTACAGCAGGTGGACAAACTCTTGTGAAGTGACCTTAGGAAAAAGCTGCTTTTCATATGCCTGGCCCACCCCCTTGCTTAGCTGTCACTCCAAGCAGGAAGCTACTTGCTTTAGGTATCTCAGTATTTATCTTCCCAAGTTAAATTTTGTGGATGTACAACTGCCAACACCAAAAGCAGACACAAGTCTCTGACAGCTGATCCCGAGGGCATCAAACACTTACACTGTGGTGTAACATATGTTGCCAAATCACTTCTGGCTCTGGACCAGCTCATAAACAAAATACACATTTGATTACATTCACTTCTCAATTTTTATTCTAGTTCTCGCATGGTCTTCAAATACAGTTTTACAGGTCTTTTTCTGCTACAGATACTGTTGATCTAAAACAGATTAATGAAAGTGGCATTCCAACCTTAATGAAAATTCATAACCATGAAAGATATGTCAACATATCACTTTACAATCCTAGAATGATGGTATTGGCCTGACATTCCATAGGCGTAGACAATTAACTTCTATAATAATAACAAATTCATAGGAAGAGAAAATGTGGCAACTCCTTAAAAGACAAGAAATAAGGCCACAAGCATCCTATGCTGTAATGTTATGCATCCAGATAAAATAAGTCAAGTCTGGTATCCATGAAGAAACAAAACTCTCCCACCTGGTAAATCAAGGTATCAGCTACTCAACATGCACCCAAAGCTGTATAAAAACTAGTGGCATTCAGCTCGGACTTAAAGAAATCCCACAGCACAACCCCATACCTCTCTCTAAAAATGAAATGAACTTGTTTCAACTTAAATACTTCGCTACTGCATTAAAAATCATTCACATTCTGCAAAGGAAAAAAAAAAAGAAACATCTTGCACATGACTGCACTAGAAGGCCAAAAACAGCATCTCCTTACAGGTTGAAGAGAGCATTACTGCAGTCTTAATGCCATTCATTACAGGTTGCAAATTAACTTCCGTGCAGCTGGAGGCTTGTAAGAGTTACCAAGCTTCCTTTGTGCACCACTGAAGAAACACCAGGAAAATTTAAACATAATATATAGACAGCTGATGGCAGCAAGTGGAAGTACTGCAAAGTGCATTACCATTGTCCAATCACCTGTCTGGGACACTGGGACTTCGCGAAATACCATTTTCATAAATGATCCAACTACCTGACTACCAGGTCCCATACAATGCCAGTTCCATCCCATCACCAAGCATATCCATCCTGGGTAAAAACATTAAACTCTTGGAACATTTAAAAGTAGATAACCATTTAAATAATGTGTAAAAATGTGCTTATTGTGGCATTTCTTATAGAAAAGTTATTTGATACAAATGTGCAGGACTTGAAGACCCTGATTTAATCAAACTAGTACGAACAGGCTTTGAAACATGGTGACTCTTCCAAGGACAAATCCCAGCTGTGGGCCAGCTCTCTCTCCCTCTCACCATCTTTCATCCATAATCCCATGCGAACATTACCAAAATTAACGGGTTCAGCAAAGCATCCTGTGAATTGCTGTTTCAGTCCCAGGAGAATGGTACCCTCAAGCAGTGACAAACTGCTATCTGAAGGAAGGGTCAGTTGGGATCTGCTCCCTTTCCCAAGATGGTCAGTTCCTAGCCCTGGATACGAGGCACAATAAGAAAGGTCAGTGCTGAGGACAGACTTGTTCTCAATTGTGGTTTTAGGTCATTCAAAGAGCCATCTTGGACCTATACCATTTCACTTTTTGAAAGAAAAAGTTACAAAAACTAGTAAACAAAAAGTTAGTCAGCATACAGCTAAGTTTATATACACTGAGATTTACAAGTTTGTCATTAAGTGACTTCTGCCACAGACCACTGCACATTTGTCCCTAACAAACCACAAAGCTTGAACCAATGGTCATTAGATGTGACAACAGGTCATTGCTTTATCAACAAGCATAAAGGTAGTAAAAAATAGAACTGTAACTACTTATCATTAAAAATGCTGATTGACACAAGCAATCCCTCCTATTTCTGCAACTTCTAGTTGCACATCTGGCTCTATGACAGAGAAAAAAAACCTGCAACTTTATAGGCATTCTGCCAGAGACCAATTTTCTGTTGACACTTGACTGCAGAGAACTGTCATCAACCACAGCACTGACTGAGAGGGATACCTCTGAGAAGCTACAGCCCATGCAAGATTCCTTGGCACTTCACACAGGACCAGGAGAGGACAAGGGTTCTCTTTTTTATAACAATGTTTTCAGCAGCATTATCCCCTTCCAACAAATTACAGTCTGAATGTGTGATGGGTGATTTTCGCATAGCCCCTTTTACCAAGCTGGCTTATTGCTGGCTTTGTGCAGTTAGACCATATGAAGATCCCCACCACTACCTGCCCAGCTGTTAAGGGTCTACAGTACTGGAACAGTTTGCTGTCAAGCACTTCACAGGCTTCTTCCAAGGATAACAACATCCTTTGGAAATCCTTCCATTTTAGCAATTTCAAAACAACCCAGCTTGCTGTAGAATTCCAAGATTCTTTTATCATCTGGTCTCACTTCACAAAAAGCCCCACGGGAGCCTGAAGAAGGAAGAAAGAAACAAAATACTGTAGGAGAAGAGTTGTAAAAATCACAGACATAAAATATTACTAGAATTCCCACCTATTTTATCAGGTAAATCAGTGATCCAATTCCACATGGAGTATAGTGCCCAAGAGTTCAGACTTATGGCAGCACAGCTGACTGTCCCCTAACAGGACTGCACACTGCAGGTGTCTCATCACACTGAACAAACCCTCTGCACACCTTTCACAGCACACAAAAGTATCTGATGCTGGCTCCAAAAACAGCATTACAAGAGGGCACCAAGCGTTACAAAGGAATTCTGAATGTGAGGTGAGCAATCAGGGCAGGCAGCCAAGCACTTCCCATGCTGAAGGTTTGGTAATTACCCATCAGTGCACACAGCCAAACATAAAAAAGGCATCATTACCAAAGCCAGCAGGGAAAATAAAGACTTTTGTGCAGTGTTTAAGATGCAAAGATGTCTGCTTTCAGTGCCAAATCACTCCCTCAGTTCTGCCCATCTTCTAATTTTGCAGGATTATGGCTAAAGTGAAAAGCAACCTTTTTCAAGGCAGCAGCAGAAGTTAGCTATTCCAAAGCTTTTGTAATTATTTACCCAAATCTTCCCAAGTTTGCCTTGTACCCTAGAAATGACACATAGTAAGGAAACAAAGAATTTTAAGTGCAAGAAACTTACCATTAGCCTTTAGAGAAGAAAGCAGGCAGGCCATCATACTTTTGGCCACACTTGGATCTGTCACTTTTTTGTGGATATCAATCTTTATCAAAGATGGGAAGTTAGCAAGGAACGATTCTGGCAATACTTCTTGTTCTTCATGGAAGCTTAGCATTATTTTCTGAAAAGAATATGGGAAAGAGGTATTTAATAATTATCCAGCTTTTCATTTTCATTCATCTTTATCAGGGGAGACTGCTTTGCTCATGGAGTGTACCTCCAAACCAGCAGGCTTTTCAGCTACACCTCTCTCTGATGGCCACTTAGTTCCTCACCTGCTAAATTGCTGTCTGTACTCTAAGACAAAAAGATTGGCTAGAAAAGCTTCTCAGACAATCAAAGGAGGCATGTAAAGCTCCTTCTCAGTGACTCATACTTCAAGTGAAAGAAAACATAAGCCAACACATAACCAATAGTTTGTGCACACAGTCTTTTAATGGGCAGTTTTAGGTTGCTCTGCAACCTTTACAGCTGTCATACTCCACAAACGGCTCATAGATTATCACACCAAAAACCAAGTGCACTTGAATTTGTTTTCCATACTTAAACTGATGTGACTTTCAGTGCTCTACCTGCAGCATGAGGAAACTACTACATTTTGTAGTAGAAAAGAGAAGGAGCAATACTTTATTTTCAAAATATAATTTTCTCTAGATGAAGGTGCTTTACATTTACTGCATTGATTACTACTAAAGTACACCTCATGGGTGTATTACAGCACATAGCTGTATCTGACAGGCAATTAATAATTCTACTACCTCCTTCTAACACATCAGACACTTTAATACAGTCTTTAAGTCATCAGAAAGGTGCAAAAACTGAATTTCATGCGAGTTCAAAATGCAAGAGAAAAACAAAGACCCTCTTTGGAAAGACTTCAGCATACAGTTCTGATCTTACACGTTATACCAACCTCTGCCTCAGACAGCTCCTTGTCACTATTTGGTTTAGTATATTTTTCTTGCATGAAAGGGATCCAAGACATTTTGCATTTCTTAATGAAGGGAGTTACATCAACCGTTCCCAAAGCATAGCCACATATGCCATCCTCATCTTCTAAGACAAAGCAGTAATCCAGGCTGAGGGTGAGAAGACCTCCAACTAACCTAAAAAAAAAAAAAAAAAAAAAAAAAAAAAAAAGTGCAAATTCAGTCAAAAGAAGGTTTGGCCAAGTATGCCCTTCAGGTTACCATGGAGGAAACTTGGGGGTCAACCAAAGAAGTGAGTCCTCCAGTCATAGAATTAGTTCAGACAAAGCACCAATTGACTGATCAGCTATCAAAACTCAGCTATAAGCAACATCTGGACGTCAGGATTCCACAGTTTAATCCCATACTCTTCAGCTTTTGCCCTTAGTTGCTCTGCTGCCATTACTGCCTTGTTTGTTCATAATTTCCTTTGGGTATTATTTGGTATTAGTTACACACCCTTTCTTAACTGCCTTCCTGTCACTCAGAGCAGACTCTCTATAAAATCTTATCTAAATTAAACACCTGAGACCAAAAAAACTCACTCAAAGTAGCTCATTTTACAGCTCAGATTTAACACCCCTCCCTTTTGTTTTTTCACTTCATCTATCATTGTTTATGCTTTTAAAAAGTTTGTACATGTACTTCAGAAAAAACTTGAGGCACTTGGCTGGGAGACTGCCGCAAAACCCCCTCAATTCTATCTTAAGAAATACAGTAGGTCAGAAAGAATATCAAAGGGTAACCATAGACAATGGACACTCTCGTGATATATGGGCACAAAATCTGAAATAAGATACTATGATGAACAGATTTCATAATACAGAGATTTCAGCTGAATTTATTTTCTAACAGCATATAACAGGTGACCAGCACATGAAGTGAGACAACTGTTTACAGTCTCTTTAAGAAACCAAAACTCCAATTTCCTGAGGGTAAATTATTTTATCTATTTCAAATGTTCTTTTTATTCTTCCCACACACTTCTAAAAACTCAAATTAAATACAATGCCAGGAGTTCATCCTACAGAACCACCTCTGCAGGACAGCTCCTAATACATACTTGTCTCCAATTAAATCTGGTAAACTGTGGAAGGGTTGATCAGCTCCATCAGCATACATTTCTCTGCAGATCTTATATACAGATGCCTAAGAAGAGAAAAGAGATGATTTCAACTTATCAGTCACATTCAAACCTAGTACTCACAGGCACTGAGCTACCTGAGATGAAAAGTATCAATCCATGCAAAAGAATGGGCTTCCCTCTACCTCTTCCCTGAAAGTAACTCAAAGTTGCCTTCAAAAACATTGCAATTAAATTGAATGGCTGGGAAGGAAAGGCTGGAGGTCAACCTCCTGCTCTTGGAACAGCACAAGATTAATTCTGAATGTCAGGTACTAAACACTCAGTGAACACCAACACCATTGCTACAAAGCCCCTTTACAAAACCTCTGATGTTCAAGTACAGCAACTCAACCTCTGCCAGGGACAGACAGATCCTCTATGTTCAAAGGCTTTCACCTGAACCTCCTTAAAAGAGCAAACTGGTATCAGTCACATCTTAAATAAGAAACTTTACTTTTTTTTTTAACAAAAATGCTTTGCATTTGACTACTCTGTCCTCCTTTCATTAAAAGGAGAACTCCTCAGAAGAAATACTGTTTATGACTGCATGCTTAGCTGCATCTCCAATTGCTAAGGTGGTATAGAAATATCAATTCCATTTTCCACAAAAGAGTAAGTCAGCTTAGGTCAAGTCCTGCAGGAAGGTTTGGAAAAGGCTTCTTTGCTGTTCCTGAGAATGGCCCAGGACACAGTTGGCCTAAAAGTGGCAGGAAAGAGAGGTCTTCATGCACCAGCCCTATGTGTCTGACTGGCTTCAAAGTTAGGACTCGTTTGAACTACTGCAAACTCACCCAGAAACTCCTGTTTCATCTCAATGTATCTACCAACACAAAATTTCAAACTGCATTAATCCCTAGATTGTTTAAACTGCATCCATAAAGAGTTAACTAACTATTGGCTGATACTTCAGTTTCAGGTATTCTCCATGGCAAGCCAATAGGAAATAAACTACAATACAGATCTGTTCAGAAAACAGAAAGGTAAAAAGCAGTAATCAATAATGACTAACAAAATCTTCCTGGTTTTCAAGTATCAAACACTCCAAAGCAGATTTGACAACAATTCTTTCAAAATCAGACCCAAAAAGCTTACTGTAACTAAAATGATATGAATGGCTAAACCACGATCACATTTTTCAGCTCCATTTTGAGATGCAGTATCAATTTTCTGCCTATACAACTCTGCAAATACCAGCAGGTACCACAACAACTACTGAGTGAAAGAGGCATACAAATCCACCCTCTAAGGTTAACCCACTGCATGTCTCCCTGCTGCAAGAATTCTTCTAACAGCTGTGAACAAATTTAAGTTGCCTTTCATAGAGAAGGTACACACAGATTTAAAAGGGTGAGGGGGTGGGAGGCTGGGAATCAAGCTGTGGCTGTACACGTACTGTTGCACAGCATGTTGCTGAACCAGGGGCAAACCACTAAACCTCAGTTTTCCTGGGAGCTGGCACTTGTGCCTTGTGCAAGCTATCAGGATACCTGCTTGTTTGGGGAAGAAGGGACTCAGCAGTAACCACTGCTGACACAACACCAAGTGCATCACTAACAACCAAAGTGACAAGTGTCAAAAGCAGTTACCTCATCTTTAGGGAAGTAGGGTCGTATGGTGTACACTTTGGAAGTGGGTGTTAGTGGAGGTGGTTGAAAAAAGAGGTCATTTGCCCCATCAATAGGCAGCAAACGCTGTGAAAACAAAATACTTAATATAACTGTATGAACAATAGAACCCATCACTCTTGGGTGTGCACTGTAGACTCCCAAATTAACATTTGCTACTTGCTACCCCAGAAGAAGATGGGGTTGGTATGCTTTACAAATGCAAAGACCTTATTTGAATAGAAAATATCCAATTGGTGTTCTAAAATATGCAATTGAAACAGCACATTAAGAGTCTGTTAATCTTAACTGCTTTAAAATACTTTTTACCAATCATATCTACACTAAGAATACAGAATGTCAGGAGGAAAGGTTTGGTCTGAAGAGGGTTAACTGGCCAGAGGAGACGCTTTATCCCAAAAGCAATGCGCTGATTCAATTTGCTGCGCGCAGAGCACCTGTGAGGGGGGAAAAGTATAGCGCCTGAAAAATCCATGAACAAATCTGCACATGGTACAAACAGCGATTTAGGAATATTTGCCAATTGAATTCCTCGCAATAAAGCATTATTTCGAGAGGAACCAAAATTTGGATGATGATCCCTTTTGCTCATGGAATTCCCATCGGCAGACAAGCATGCGCGCATTGTGCAATTGCGGGCGCAGGTAAAAATGCTGTGCGACCTGCAAAGAAACAATGTGAAATGTACAACTAAAGCCGCTGCGCTTCGCATGCGCGTGGGACAGGCAGCATCTCCTTGAGAAATTACTGTAGAAAGGGGAGGAAAATTATTTTAAACCAAGCTGTAAGGCTAATGGGCTTTGGACCAGAAAGCCTTCGGCAGACCAATCCTTCCAGACCTCTGATGTGCAACAAAAGGTTTCTCATAAAACAAAGAAAATGTCATTCAGTTGTGAAGTCATATTGATACCTGGAACTCTCCTGCTAGACCACCTCTAAAGGCCCAGGGTTCTTGGTCTCCACTTAAGAACTGTGCTGAAGATTGACTACGACACCCTGTTGAGATCAGATCCAAGCGGAGAATGTTACGAGAAGGGGGATTTCCTGGGTGTCTTACATGTCCAAAATGCTAACATACACTTGTGGAAAAAGCTCTCTAACTGAGCTAGAATCCAGGGCTTGGGGAGGGGGAGGGGCTGTAATAATGTATATTTTATAAACATTTTGTGCTTGCGCACTAATTGTGGTATTTCGAATTTTTGATTACCTGTAACAAGACGGTTGAGGCAATTCAGCTACTCACTTCATTCTAGACCAGAAGGCACAAGAATGGTGCCATGCACAACTATGTAAACTTCCAACATATTTTGTACACTTTTTTTCTCATATTTGTGTCAGAAACATTTATTTCATCTATGAAAATATGGCATCTTGGAAGCTACATGGCTTAATAGCTAGTACCATAAATTTTAGATTAAACAAATGCCATTATCACAGCCCCTGAAAAAAAAATGGACCTTTCTGAAGTCACATTTTAGTACTGATTGTTTCTAATCTTGTCAGAAAACTAGGACTGGCAATACATGCAAACAGTCTGGAACGGCTCAGGCAGCCAGGACAGCTGTATGAAACAGCATTCTTTCAAGAGACTACACTGATTTACATAATTCAGGCCACACCTTCACAATACTGCTAGCACATTAAAAAGCTAAGTAGTGCTAACTGGAATTAACTCACAATTTAAGTAAAACACCTTGGTGGCCACTTGCTTTTTGTATCTTGATTTTTTCTTCCATAAGCAAAGCACCAGGGACCCTGCTGCTCAACCAGCAGCAGCAGGCCCATTGCAGTTTTTAGCTTTAGTTTGCACTGACTTTAGCAAAGTAACTTCCATTGGCTGTTTGACTTTTAACACTTTTCTGCCAGCAAGGCACTGCAGCTTTCACCAAGTAACATATATAACAGCTTTGGAGAGAGAAAAAAGCCAAGTGGTATCTGGAGTGGAGACCTCAATTACCCGCCTAGTTTTCTGACAAGAGGAGCAGCGCAAATACTCTTTCCTTTTGTGGACAGCAATCTACCTCCTGTTCAAGTAACAGTCTCAGATCAGTACAGACAAGTATGTTGTGCTAGTCAGAGAGTCCCAAAGTGTGCCAAGTTTGACGTTTATGACAGTTTAGGAATACAGGTTAAATACAAACTACCCTAAGTACAGTAAATTTCAGAAACAATCCAAACATCAGAATTCAAATTTGGTTTACTCCCACATTTTGAAGTTCTCATATAAGAAGATATCCTTCACAAAGAGATTTAGTCAAGAACTTGGAAGACAGCATCTGTCTGTCCTTTGAGACTACAACTTAACTAGCACTTCCAATTATTACAGTAAAGAGCTGTGTGAATGAAGAGCTGTATAAATGAAAAACATAGTTAATGCTTTAGTCGCTGCGCAAATGTGACTTCAGTTCATGCCTGTTGTACATCTAATCTATCTGAGCTGCCTCACAGACAAAACCTTTCCATTTTAATTAATTAATGACGACGCGCTGTGAACATCTGGCGCTGTCCATCCAATAGCAGTAGAAACTTGTGCTGAGGATTCTCCCATCTGTACACAACGGGGAAGAAGACAATAGAAGTCATTAGTAATCCATAGTACTGTACAGCCACACTAATTTAAGGGACTGAATGCTAGCTGGACTTGGGAGGAGAGGTGAAGAAAGTGTACATCCAGTGGACCATTGAGCACACCACTGTGAAAACTAACTTGTTTGGATTTGCAATGTACTTGGCTTTACATCACGAGGTATTTTATCAAAGACCTTTACTCTGTATTTACATTAGTGATAAAATACAAGCTGAAGACAAAAATGGCCCCTCTCACAGAAGCACTGTTAGCATAAGAATATTAAAATGTACACGTGAAAACCCCTGAATTTTTCAACTATCTAATAGCAGAGTTAGTACTGCAACAGAACAGTGCCAAAGTTAACAGAGTTTGTGTGTACTGAGTTGGCTTCTACTGTGAACAATTCCAAATATTTGATGCATTTAGAGACTTGAACTCAACTTTACAGGGACACTGATAACTGAAAACAATTTCAGCTGAATTTAGTACATAGTTTGATAATTCTGAAATGCAGTCTGCATTGGGCCCTCAATGTTTACAGAAATTACAAGAATCACTGTTCCCTTTATAGAGCTTTGGCCTAGAGTTTTAAGCAGATTAAGTTATCAAGAAGAGTGCATTCTCTCCAGCTAAACAGACTATTCTAGCAAGCGTAGTGAAGTTGGAGGAGTTGTGTTAAACTTAAAAATGCATAAACTAAGGCTTTCAAAACAGCATGAACTTGTTAGATAAATGTTAAAATAATACAATGCTGCTGAGTTTTCCTCCCCCAGTAGTTTTCTGCTACGTACTTTGCAGAAGGCAGTCTTAAAAGCCCTCTTCTTTATCAACTGTATGTTTAGGCACCAGATATTTAATAAGCACAAAACACAGGAATTTGTTGGGCACAGACCAACTTGATGATTTAACGGTCTTCTCTGTCTCTGCTTAAATCTGGCAGTGTTTAGGAATATAATTTAAAGGCAATCCAAACACTAGACCAAGGTTGTGTAATGGTTAGCCACTGTGAGGTTTGTGACAGCTACAGAAAGTATGACTTGAGATCATCAGCTTTGCTGTCTGCTGTGTACATCAAGCAACTCCACAGCATATTCCTTACAGTTGGATTGAAACCTGAAAGTGAAATGAGGTCACTAGAATTACCCAGGCCATGCTGGTGCTATCTGCCAACTTAGGATCTCCCAAAAATCTTTCAGGAAAAAAACCAAAGCAAAACAAAAGAAGAAAGTGTCACACATTTAAAAAAAAAAAATCTGTTTCAAGATCATTTTAAGTCTCAGACTAAATCTGTCCAGAGAGCTCCACAATTTCCACCCACTACCAAAAAATAAAATATAAAAAAAAAAAAAAAAAATCAAAAAAAAAAAAATCAGCAATTTGGAAAGCGTTTAAAGGAAATTATTTTGCACCAGAATAGCCTTATGCTAAAGCTCGCATGCGCACAGGGGCTGGGAGGACCACCTTCCTCATGGCCAGGCCCATTGAAAGGTCTGTTGAAGACAGTAATAACGTTATCAAGACAGAGCAAACAGCAGATGGCTGATGCGATCACATTTCGTAGCGTCATTTCCAATCGTACAGCGGGGCATCCAAGGAGTTACATGGCATAGTCCAGTGTGCATTCAGTCAAGAGTAAGTTAAAGTCAACACTTACGTGTCAGATGAGATTCAAGTTTCATTAGCCCAAGAAGAAAATGAAGGTCTCCAAACTTAAGCATCCAGCAGACTTCACTTTTAATAGCAAAGCAAATTCACTGCAAGCGTTGTTTCAAATAGCAAGACAGGAAAACCTTTAAAACAGGGTCAAACCAGACCCCCTGTCCAGGAAACCACATTTGCCCAATACTTCAGTTTTCCCCGTGGGCTAATTAAAAACACATATTAAAAAAATATGCTATCTGGGATTATAATGGCTCCCAATGCACCTACCTAACCACTGCACAAAAGATTTCACCATTGACATAATACTCTTGATATCCCAGACGTAGGAGTACATGTCATAAAGGATTGTCCTGTTGGCACAATTGGAGAGGCGAGTGAACATGCCCATCACCAAGCTGCACATCTCTTCAAACTTGGCTGCTCGGTTACGCCATTCTTCTATCTATGAAAAAGATCCACAAGGTCAAACACAGGCTCCTAGGGACGAGAGGTACTCTAAATATGGAGGAAGACTGTACAATTCATTACTTCATTTTACCAAGATGGACTACCACACCACACACGACTCACAGATATTCTCTATGGCTGTTACAAGTGAGGCCAGTACAGCAAACACTGGTCAAATGCAGACACTGGACTGCCTTCATAGCTACATGGCACAACAAGGCTTAAAACAGTAGATTCCACTGGAGTAATGAAAATTACCATGACCTGTGGTGTGTTATACACTAGCCTTCAAGTCCTACAAAGTAGAACACCAGTCTTTATTAGAGACAACAAATAAAATTGCTTGGGATTTTGACTTAAAAGGAGAGAAACAATATTTGCACTCACTTTTTCAGCATCTTTTCCTTTGCAATTAACGCTGACAACACTGCTATTTGCTCTAAGCCACTGGAATTCCCTCAGCATCTGTGCACCTTTGGGCCCGTGTTCATAAGGAAGGTAAAACAAGTCAGCAAGAAGCTGTAAGTCCTCTAAAGTCACTGGTTCTACTGTGTAAAGAGGCTTTTCATTCGGCCCAGGCACAAAATGTTCTTTGTTAATTTGTTCATCAGTCTGCATAGGTGCAATGTCACTACCAGAGTCTTCCTGCATAGACATCTCTGGAGACTTTGACTCAACTATACTCTCCTTATCTGTATCCATTGGCTTCAGCTCCTCTGCCATCTTGGCTTCAGCAATATCTGTCAGTATCTGGTTTGCATTCTTGTCTGCATCATCTTGTTTTTCCACCACCATGTCCATTGGTTCCTCATCAGATTGCTTCTTCTCCTCCTCCTTGGCCAAGGCTGGTGAGTCACTGCTCAGCGCCGCGCCCTGGCTCATGATGGGTTCCTGGTACACCGTGGTAACCACTGTCGCTGCATTTAAAGAGGATGGTGCCACCAGTGGCCCTACATCCCCTACAGGGGTTTTAGCACCACTGTGGGCCACTTGCCTACCTGAGAATAAAAAGAAACAAGTTTAGTTTTCACTATCTGCCAACTAACATTCAAATCAGCAACTCCTGCAAACAATGGATGATTTTGTTACCACAGCATCCCACCAGCACAGCTTCCTTTTGGTATTTTGCTTGCTCACTTTTGTCAATGTAATTTTAACTACTGACTTTGAGTTTTGCAAGTTTCCTTTTCACATAACTGGTAAACAAAGATAGGATGAAGAAAAAGTTAGGAAAATTAGTTAACATTTATGTGATGCCACCAGCACTTTTAACTGCGTCATCAGAATAAAAAGCTCTCAAAGTCACTGTTTTTCCAGCTGCATCAACTGACTTGGTGAAGTTGCATTTAAGTAGAAAGGACACTTCATAATAAAAGGACTGATGCTTAAATATTTCAATTTCCAAAATGTCTTCAACCTGGGGAAATTGAGACATTCAAAACCTTACCGGATACAGTTGGACAATCTGCTTTAACTCATCCTCCCTGAGCAAGGTCATAAGACTCAAGACAGATCTCAAGAGGTCCCTTCCAACTTACACTATACCGTGAAAATGGAGGAAGACTGACACCTTAATTACTGCTCTTCACCCAGCATTTCTGCTGCAGCTGAGTTTTAAAAAAATACAAAACTCTACAGCAGTTCAAAAGCATAAATGCACCAGGGCAGTCAGGAGAACTGGTTCTTCTAGTCCATCACCAGTTACCACAGAAAGATGCTCTGATCATCTGAAACCCAGATCAGAGAAAAACAGATTTTACCTCAGATCCCAAGCTCCCACTAGTACAGAAAAGGTGTACAATGCTGGAAGGAACTCAGCTGGTTTATGTACACAGAAACTCAAGAAAGTAAAACTATCTTAAAGCAACTGGAAGAACATGGAGTCTTCTGGACCAGAACTAGTGTTTACGACAATTGAACATCAACTCGGAAAAATAAAAACAATTCTTTCCTTCTCAGGTTCCTCCAAAGTCTAGTAACAACTGGGACTAGCAAGATGCAGACCCTTTCCTGCCTCTTATCAGTGTGTCATCAAGATTTCTTCTGTTGATAAGTCAGAGCATTACCAGCACACTGCAGAACATCAAGCATCCTTACTTTTTTAAGGTTCCCCAGTTACTAAGGTAGAAAATATTTCCAGCTGAAGTATATGAATTGCCAGGACCTGTAAAATCTCTTAATCTAAAGACAAATACTGAACATCTAACACCATTTTTGTAACAACACCAGAATGATACGAAATCATACTCACTGCTGTATTGTTGAGGTACTCCAAATTCCTGCAACCATTCTGTTAAGGCCAGCTTCAGGGCCATTTGTGGGCTGTAGAGAACATCCGTTTCAATATCTTCATCACTTCCCTCATTTTCCAATTTAATCTGGATTGAAACCGTGCTGTCTTCAGTATCAGCTACGGAGACAAATTTTTTTTTAAAAACCATCACGCAAGCTTAATTTAAAGTAACAAAAATAAAACTCATGTCAGATGAGGCATTCAGTAACTCACAGGCTTACTTAAAAAAGGACAAGTTACTAGAAAAGAAAGAAAATTATGGTCACCATCAATATCAACACAGAAACCAGACACCTCAGCATTCAGGGTGATCTGAACTGCTTCTATTCCAATGAAAACATAGCCATGGACACATGTCAAATTCGGGCATCGAATGTTTTCCAAAAGTGTTAATTACATAACCACAGAGAGACTAAGCAATTCTTTGATACCACATGCTCCAGATATGCCCCAGGAAGTCAGTAAAGCAAGATCATTATCTTTCAGGCAACTGCCTTTTACTTATGGGACAGAAAAGGCTAGGTGATCATAAGAAGAAAAAGTTGGTGAGGAAGACATAAAATCCTTAAAAACACCAAAAATTGGTATGATTTATATGGTTAAGCACAGATCCAGCAAACAGGTCTGCATACTTACTCATCACCACATCTTTTCTCACTCCATTCATGTTAGACTTGTACCAGGTCGCAAGCGTGTGAATGGCAACGTAATTGGCTTCAAATTCACAGTTTGGATTGGTCAGAACACCCTTTAGTCGAGGGATGAGCTCAGTTGACCGACCCTTGTAAGGCCCAAGAAAAAGCCTCTTTTGATCATAATCATTAGCATGAATGTTATCCCAGATAACTGGTGCTCTCCTGATGATCTTAGAAACTTCTTCAATGGATTCTACCGGAATGTCTTTGGATACAACTTTCGGACCTAAGCAGTAAACAGGATAATCAGAGGGCTTTGTATATACTTGAAGATTCAATCCCCAGGTAGCTGGACAGTTTACTTTACTAAATACTTATGAGAAAATACTTAACACCAACAAATTAAAAGAAATAAGCCATCAAACCAAACAATTTTTTACCTGTCCATAACACTTCAATTCCAGGGAGCAGCTTTTCTCCTACAGTCCGTAAATACGGTGACTGGGCAACATTTGGATAACAGAAAGTTCCACAGTACTCTGCACAGGAAAAGAGAATGTCACTGTTATCAGAAGGATGCACATGTGTGACAACATACCCAACTGTCCCACAAACACATTGAGAGAATACCACCCTTTGAAATGAGAAACATTTACAAAATTAATCAAGTAAGGCCCAAAAGTCTAAAGTATAAATAGAAATGACATCATGAGTGACACTTAGCATAAATATTAGAAACAAAAAGTAGAGAATTGTTTTAAATTGCTCAAGTGTCAAAACTGGGGAAAAATTAATCAAGTCCATAAATAGAGGGCCCTGTTACAGCAGACAGTATCCAAGAGAACAAGAAAACCCCAAGACTCATTATAAAGCGCAAATACCTAAAAATATTAACACTGGAGCATATGTCTCTAAAGTTAAGGTCAGCAACAGAATCAAACTACTACAGTGTAAGAGGACAAACTAAAAAGAACTTTTTTATAAATAAAGCAAGTCAGTGACTAGTGAAGTCAGCAATTTTATTTAAAAAAGGAACCAGGGACAGTAGTAAGCAGAGACTACTTCTACTTTAAAAAAAAAATCTTAGAAATTAACCTGCTAATTCAAGAAGGACAGATTTCAGTTCAGGCTAAAAAAAAATAAATCTTCCTTTAGCCTAATTCTCAGTTCCAACTTCTTGAACTGTTCTATCAAGTTGCCTTCTTTGCTGGCATTGAGCCTTTCAGAAATGTATAGATTTAGAAAAATCTTTGCATACATTTGAATAATCAAACTTTTCTTTGTAAGTCAATTTCTTCTATAAACCCCAGAATACTCCTTAAGGCAGTTATTATATTTTAAACCAGCTTTTAGAACAGTAAGGCAACAGTCCCCCTCCTTTAAGGCTGAACCAAACAACTCAGCTCATTTTACCTGTAGGACAGAAAAGGAATGTGTCTGGTTCTCCCAGATACTGATAAATTTCATTTGTGATTGAGACTTGAGCATGAGCAAAAGAACTGAAAACTTCTTTGTCTGCTGCACACATGTTGTGATCGATATCATCAAACAGCAGTGCAAAAGATCTGCAGCCAAACTGAGAAACCTAATACAAGAGACAAGAGCAAAATGTTTGTTAAACTGTTTCTTTTAATCAAACTGTAGAATTTTAAAATCTAATCTACCTTAAAGGGAACACCTATAGGAATGATGGATATAGCGGAAGCAAAACAGACTTTGGTTTCTATTCACAATGAATGCCTATCTCTGACCCACAGCTCTGCTTCTCTCAAAGATTAGACCTTGAAAGACCTGCAATCTGTTCCAGTTTTAACCATCCAAAGCTGATCTCACAGGATGGACAGCTGGGAAAAAAGCTAAATCTGTAACAGCTCTTGGACAAAGGAGAGGAGTCAGTTAAGTGAACGGAGATGATGTGCATGTCAGGTCTGTCTGCACAGGCATTTACTGTGGGCAAGAGTTCTTGCTTTAGCAGTGCATCTTGGCTTCATGACTGAAATGCTCTGAAGACAAAAACAGCCTTCAACATCCAGTACAAGATGAGAATTTTTTTAAAAAAATCTAAGTTATTGCTGGCTACTTCGGCAACACAACCTAAACACATCCATCGGAATCATTCAGAGACACCCAACCTAACAGCAGTGCTGAAAAGGTTCAAGAAGCTGGTGAAAAGCTGCAAGAGTGAGCAGGGTATTGGAGCTTCCAAATTAAGCAGCACTGCAACTGAACTAAGTTTGTGTCATCCTTACCTGGTCCAGCTTACGTTTCAATGTGGATACCTCTTTAGGATTGGAGAAAGTGATGTCAAGTCCAGGTGAGATTGCATAGATGAATTCTATTTCATGTTCTCGTGCAGCTGATATTAGAGTCATTAGCTGCTCTGGAAATCAAATTAAAATAGTTCAGAAGAACTCAACAGTTAAAAAAAATTCTCAAGTGTCATTTGAAGTATACTATAAAGTGAAGGTGCCCCTTCTATCATAATGAGAAAAAAAATTTGCTGGAATTTCTTGAAACTAACACAGCAAAGAACACCAAATTACTTGGAAGAGTCTTCAGCAATTATGACAAAAGGAATACAACTGTCCTTGTATTCTCATTTTCCATGTTAAAAATTCTATAATTTTAAAATTCTCTTAATCTCAGTGCTGTGAGAAAAATATGGATATAGATTGTTTCCACAGTATGCACATCAACAACTCTAGAATTATTACTCATTTTTTCCACATATATTAACAATTTATTGCAGTAATATCATGTGACAGTGGTTCACATACTACTCATAGGACTGAAGCTTGGGCACATGAAAAAGTGCGGTTTAACATCACTGTGCAGAAGCAGTTGCCTTAAGAAACAAACCTGCACTTGAATCTTCCATAGAATGAATAAAGACAATTATTTTCAGCATATTTAACAATCTTTTCTGTTACTGGCTATTACCTTGCAGTATCCTTTAGATTATTTTTCTGTAGTGATTCAAAGAGGACTCCAAGAAGGATTATTTAATTTCAAGAGAGTATAATTTTTCCCCTCACCCAAGGAAAACTATAATCCCCTTAGTCTAATAAAGCATCCTAAATCCCATAAATGCCAGAGGTGGATGAAACAACTCGCACTAGCATGAACAGATCTTTTATGTTCTAACCGGTCAAGAGCTGTTTTTGTAACACGTACTCTTTTCATTGAGACAAGGACTTAATGAATCACATAAAAGGACATGCTATTTGCTCATCAATCTTTTTTCCCTTTTCTGAAGCAAATAATTTCTACTTCAAAATATGGCCCAGATGTTCAAGAGGCAGAGGAATAAGTCCAAGCAACCTTTCCCTGACAAAAAGTAAATCTTGTAAGACAAAGCCTTAAAAGCAGTTTCAGAAATCATTTGCAGTTATGGTTAAAAGAAGTAAATCCGTGCTTGTTCCAAACCTCCAATAAACACACCTGCAGGGTATTAAGAAGACATCTCCAGTCACCTTTGGGAAAGGCTACTGTGACTAAACACATGCAAGCATACATAGCAATAACCAATTTATTCAAGAATCTACTTATATAAAACACAGAGGAGAAATAAAAGCAATTACCTGCTTCCTCCACAGAGTACATTTCTCGCCAAAACATCCTGTGCTTGTAGTCATCCTTTGGAGCATACAGGTATGTATTCAGTCCCCATTTCTGAAGCCTACAAACACAGGAAAAATGCAGGAATTTTACTTAATCTATTTTTTTTGTTCACTGAACATTGCATTATACTATTAAGTCACAAAACTTGAAGCATAAATTATATTAGACAAATTTGGTTTATGCAAGATGAAAAGGTGAATACAAATCCCCAAGAATACAGATATTAGGCAGAAAGTTGCTTTAGGTTAGAACAGTAATTCTTTCCATGCTTAAGTGGAAGATTATGATTAAATTCCAATGGAATGTGCAGCAGTAAGAGGAAACATGACTTGCCTTCTGAAAAGTTCTTTCCTCTGCTCCATCACCCAAGGTCTTCCATAAAATCCTATGGACAACATTAGAATTATCCAGTTAGATTATGCCTGCTCCATGAAACTTTGTATTACAACCCACCATCTTCTTCCTCTTTTGCTACATTTATCAAAAAGCTTCCCAAAGCAGAGAGCAAAAAAAAAAATAGTTAGCATTAGGAAAGTGTAACTGCCTAAACTGATCTAAATTTAAAATGCAATTAAAACTTGTTTTATTTCTTATGATCTAAGGTCTTATAATTTTGGCCACTGAAGCAATTAATTTTCAGAATACAAACTGCGATCCTGAGCACATGCCCTTGACAAGTCAGCATTATTATAGCAACAGACTGAACAGTTATAACCTAATTAAACTACCACTCCAGACTCCTACAAAACAGATTTGATTTTAAGGTGAACACCGAAGACACTTGAAAATATTTACCAGCTCAAAAATGCTTAACTGGTGGTACAGGCTAGAATTTAAATACACAGACTATTTAAATACATACTGAAGGAGATGACATGTAATTAAAGAAATGTGCAAGTGAGCCAACAAAATGCTTAGGATTTTATTTCTTTTACTCTGTTTAATAGGCTTTTTGTCAAAATTCAGTTGCAAACTGATATCCTACTTTACCATTTCCATATTTTACAAGCTAGTATTATGTCTGTGAATAATCATATATAAAAGCATTTACACAAGTGATTTTAGAGTACAGTATATTGAAAGTTATACAATTCCATGGAAATTGCAATTGCTTCTGGCTTTAAATCTAATCTTTCCATTCTAGAAACATAATACTTTTAAAAAGCAATTTCAATGAACTCTTCGTCAAGCCAACTCACTTAGACCTATGTGCAAACAGTTCAACCACAAGTGGGCACTTCAAAACAAAGCTTCAGCTTGCAAAGACCAGAGACTAAAATAACATGAAATTTAATAAGCTCTTATTTCCAAACAGCACGGCCACTCAGCAATGAATGATACTACTAATACACAAAGCTCACACGTCCCCGTACAACACCAGTTCAAAAGGTAAACAGTATCTTCACTTCCAAAGCTATTCACCCTCGTAGATCTGTAAATATTCAGTCTCACTGAGGTCAAAACCACCCTTCCACCCTTCTAAACTCCAAACTGATGCAACTGAAGCCATTTTTTATATACTGTATTTCAGTTACATGTTAAGAATACAAAGATCTTTTAAGAAGCTCAAAGCAAGAGGCTCAAGTTTTAAGAATTATTCCCTCAAACAGTGATCTCAAACTGCCTGGCACCACAATGTGCCAAAACTGAGCAACTACTTCTCCTCACAACTGCCCAGTGGCAACATGGAACAACAAGAGAGTTGAGAGGCCTGAAAACCTCCCAGTTTACTTCACCCAGAAGGAATTTCTTATTTTCACGTTGGTTTCCTAACTCTGACTGATGCTGCCCTGAGGAAGCTCAAGAACCCAAAAGAGAAGTGAAATCCTGTGAGACCTAATGAATATCCCCTATGTCTCATAACTTGTTCACAAGACTTTTGCTTTACTTATGATACTACTGTTTCAGACTTACAAGCCTAAAGCAGAGCACAGCCTACTACAAAAAGAAAGAAAATCAGTTACCAAAAACTAATGAAATAAGGCTGAACAGAACTGGCTAATCTGAAGAGAGACTTTTTCATCTGTCAACACATTTCTTAGGTTACTACTGTCACCAGCTTATGACAATTCTTGGATCTTTCTGTCCAACTGAAAAAAAATTCGACCTGGTTTTGTATTACTCCCTCAGGACCCTCTGTCAGGTTAATACAAAGTCAACAGATCATGCCAAAATACCTCATCCCATTACCATGCTCTCCATCACTAAAAGTCAGGACATCCTAGAGGCAGTGCACCAAACCTTTGCATTCAGCAATCTCTTAGACCTTATTACTCTGCAAAACAGTGAATTTGGTAAGTGCCATAAGCCCTTCACATTCTTAGAGTGCATACCCAGTATTTGGCCAATTGTCCTCTTCCTTTTCTGCCAAAGGTCCAAATTCTCCATATCAGTGCTTTAATCTCATTATACCTTAAGTCTGTATTAACCACTACACTATGTTTAAGTATTTATCTACACTTCTGAAGTTAATTCTGTTTTTCTCTTAACTCTGTAATTCCCTTGAGTCACTAATGAAACAGATGTTTTCACTCACTACCATTTACCTCATTCACCACAAGTTTGTTTTTCTGTTGGTAGTGGTTTTTTGTTTGCCTTTTTTTTTTTTTTTAACACTCCTCTATTCCTTTTTTTCCCCATATACACATTACTGGTAACTCCTAACCAGTGTTTGATGGCTTCATGAGGCAGAGGCCATTTTCTTTGCTTTGTTTTGTGCACAGTACACTCAAGAACACCTGCAACAAAAATATATGCTGAGGCAACCAACAATGTAACTAACATGACAAGAAAAATCATTATGGTATTCTCAGTCGTTCCAAGAGAAACCTGGAGGAACAAGAGATGTTCCAGGTGTATCAGCAGGAACATGAGAAAACATGCTGTTACAATCTGTGTTTCTCTTCACTGTTACTCGCCTCCAAAGCCTTCAATTTGGCATCTACCTTCACGGAATTAAGTCTATTAGCAAAAAAAAGGCATTTTTCTGCACATTTACTATATTTAAACCCTACCAAGTGCTAAAAATAGAGGCATCAACTGAGCCTAATTCACCTCTCACAGTGAAATTTACAAAGCCAAATGGTCTTTTAAGTTAAGATATGAAAACAGTCTGCAAAGCAACGCAGATACTGACTTTGATAAACTGCCTGTTCCCCTCTCCATTCCATCTGTTAATCATTTTGTTTTCCTACTACAAAATCATTATAGGTAAAGAAATAATAAGAAAGCACAGGAAATAAACAATTTAAAACCAACTGTTATGCTGGGAATAAATCACTTTTCCTGCTGACTTTCAACCACCTACCTTAACTGATCTGTCAGAAATGCATTACTGAGAATTGCAAAAAGTCTCTTTATTCTGCAAGTTCAGCAACAATTTAAACCCTTAAATGCAGCAACTATGCTAAAAGACAGAGGTCTATTCTACAATTAAAATGATAAGCTACAACACTTTAGAGAACAAAGTACTTTTAATACTAATTACAGAGCAGAAATATACGGAATTACCTAGTCCCTACTCAGGACTGAATGTGAGTGGTGCGCAGGAAGAGCAAGTACAGCCAGGATAATCGTGCGGTAGCTCTGCTCTCTCCTACTTCCCCGTTTAGACACGTACGAGCAAGCGAGCCCCAGCACCGCCTCAGCCTCTCAGAGGAATCATCGGCGCGCTGGGGTGCCAGGCCTGCCCTCGCCCCGGCGCACAGCTGCCATCAAAGGGCGCTCCCCGCTCCAGCACATGCCCCGGGGGCAGAAGCCCCGCCCGGGAGCCTCGGCTCCTCCCCACCCTGGCGGAGTCCTGGCCAAGAACCGCACGCCACCTCCCCGCCGAGCGGGCTCCTCCGGGCGGGGGAGGAGAGGAAACGGGGAAGCAAAGCCAGCTGGGACCAGCCCACCCCCGGCCTCCCGCGGATACCGAATCCTCCGTTCTCCCGCACCCCTCGTGTCCCAGGAGAGACTCTCTCCGATAACTCTCACCTTCAACGACTCCACAGAGGAAGCGACGGGAGCCCAGCGCCGTCTCTGTCTCGGTGTCGGTCTCCTCACCTCCCGGGACCGGCCCTGCGGTGGCGCCCGGCGGCTCTAAAGGGGCGCCAGGCACCCCGGCCGGGTTGGGACTGCCCTGGGGCTCCTCCAGCGCCGCCTGCCCCTCCTTCTGCACCATCCTGCCGCCCGCCGCCAGCGCCGCCGCTCGCCGGGCCGGGCCGAGCCGAGCCACGTCCCTGCCGTCCCCGCTCCGCAGCGCCTTTGTCTCCGCCGCTCCGGGGCCGCCGCCGCCGCCGCTTCCTGTTTACGGGGCGCTGCGCCTGCGCGGGGAACCGGCCCCAACCGGTCCGCGCCGCTCCAGCCGCAGCCGCCCCGCTCCGAGGGACCGCCGCGGGGGCCGGGGGAGCGTCTGCCTCGGCGGGAAGAGAGCGAAGGACGCGGGCGGCCGGCACCGCGCCGGTGGAGCGGGGACAACAGGCTGGGGTGCGGGAGACTCCTCGGGGAATGAGGCGGGCGGGCGGCGCGCGCGCTCTGCGCAGGCGCGGGGCGGGGGAGGGCTGGGACTGCGCGTGCTCGGCGGGGCCGGCAGCGGGAGGGGCGAGGCCGCGGCGGCCTCAGGGCGCTTGCGCGGGGAGGCAGCGCTCGCCCGCGGCGCACGCGCGAGGGGCCGCGGGGACCGAGGGGGAAGCGGCAGTGGGACAGCGCGCATGCGCCCTGGGGTTTGTGTAGGGAAGCGGCGCCGAGGGGGGGAAAAGGGTGGGGAATTGGGTGTTTACCTCGGGTCTGCGCATGCGCTTTCCGGCGCAGCGCCCGGGCGGGAGCGCGCCTGCGCGGGAACGAAGGGCGCGCAGGCTCCCATGAGACGTGACCTACTTGTCGCGGTGCCCCGCAAGCTAAGCAGGGCCCGCCGGGGCTGCGGCGCGGAGGGGAGACCGAGCTGCTGCGGGGAAAGCTCCGACCCTCCTGGCACGGCACGGCACGGCACGGCACGGCACGGCACGGCACGGCACGGCACGGCCGATGACACGCTTGGAGGTGTTTCCATGCCTGGAATAGGCCACGGGAATGCTGCAGGGTGGGGTCCAAAACTGAGATGATATCAGTAGATCACAGGAGGTCACACAGCAGCTCTCCAGGGAGAAGCTGCAGCCGCATGGGAGAACGAGGCAGGGACCTTAGGGCGGGCTGAGAAGGTGACATCTTTTGTGGCTATGGAGAGAGGCCGGCAAGGTGATCCTGCCAGCCTTCCCAGCACTGAGGAGGCTGCAGCAGGTACCAGCCAACAAGAAACAAGTGAGCAAAGAGCTCCTGAAAACCCCAGCTCGTGAGGAAGGGCTGGAGAACACCTGCGGATACCTTGGTAGACACCAGACACATCCCATTTCAGCTTATTCCCACTGATAACAGTTGGGCATGACAAGAAACTGAAGACTGCTGTGTTTCCAGCATCATCAATTCTCATGCTCAGGAAGCTGCAGCAGAGCTCCTGGCCAAGGAGCATCTCTAGTTACCACCATCTTCAGGCTAAAGCTTTCAAAGAGCAAAAATAGAAATTGTACAAATACCCTAAATAGTAAGCAGCTAAATTGCATTGATACATGACCAGACTTTACAGAAGGGTTAGAGAGGAGAAATGCACAGAATCTGGCTGGTGAACACACAGGGCTTTCATATACCTACTGAACTGGGTGGTGACTACATGGTCACAAAAGACCCTGAAGGGGTGCTGATATCTCTGATCATACCAAAATAATCCTACAGTAATAGTTCTCCCAGTGTTGGAATCTCATCCTTCTACAAAATGTTTGTGTTTCTAGGCAGTATTCAGGATGCTGGAGTGGATCAGTGCCCCAGGCTGCATCAGCTGCCTCATCCAGTTGCTCAGCTGTTTTACCACATAGCTGCTAATAATTTTTCCTCTGTAAGCTGGAAGAAACTTGGCTGGAAACAACGCAAGGCTGCCCTTTTCCAAGGATCCTTCAGCTCCTATCTCTGTTCTCATCATAGACCAAATGGCTTGACTGTTACACACCCTTTAATGCCACCTCCTACTAACAAGGGTCATCCAAAGCCCTGGCTCACCCAGCAACTTCTCATAGCAAGCTCATGGCACACCTACAGGGGTTGATGCAGGCCTCCCTGCCCTCAGCCCCTTCCTGAGCCTGTTTGGGGGAGAACTAAACAGATTATTTTTGACTCCCAAAGATGCTTCCCCACCCCCCCCACCCCAATAGCTACAATCCCTGCACAAACCTTTTCCCATTTGGTGTGGAAAAGCTACGGCAGCATTTGAAGGCTGAGCCCCACAGCACTGTTTTTCCTATTGTCACCTCAGCCTCTTTCCTGCCCTTTGCTCTGGGGACAAGGGCCCCAGGGATCCCATCAGTGGCTCACAGCATCCCTGTGCCACGAGAGGGCTCATCAAGCCCTTGGATGTCATTGCCCGAAATAGCAACCAGCCAAACAGCTCAGGGGATAGGATATACCAGGAAAAGTGGGTTAGAGGGAAAAACACGCTCAGGCCCATTCATACTGCCATACACAGCCCTGGGTGATGGCCAGCAGCCCAAAAATGTCCCTGGAGAGTCAGAGGCTTTGATAAGATCAGACTTGCTGCTTATCCAGTCCCACAATGGTAACTCCCCCCACAGCCAGAGCCCATCCTTTTAAGATGTTTGGTCTCCAGGCAGATCTTTGCATTGAGCTTTCAGTTCCTGGACCACAGACTGTGTAATGCTAGAGCATCTTGCTGTCCCACATCAAGTCTATTACTCTTTCGTTCCATTGCTTTCTAACATGACTGTTTCACTTTATTTTTCCCAGTTCTCAATGCTGGCTTTTTCCAACACCCAGTGATTGCCCATCAGTTCATGTCCCTAAGAAAAAGCCCTTCCCACTCCCTACCTACCTCCTCAAGGTGGCAGGTGACCATGTTCCTGTTAGCTCAGCCTTAAATGCTACATCCTAACAAGGGCCACCTGGTCCCAAGCCTGAGTTAATCCAGCAGCATCTGTGACAAACTGAAAACACACCTGGCAGACTGACTCCTGAAATGTGACACACTTGATGTAAGAGCTTCTTAACCTTAACACCTACAGCCTCTTAGCAGGGGAAAGTCTTTATTTACGGGACCACCACTGACATGGCCAAGCTCAATGTGCACCCTGTCCCCCCATGCAACCACAGTACCCCAAAAAGGATATCAACCCTCTGCAGACACCCCTCATTTTTCCTGCCCTCCCATCCCAGGCAGCTGACAGATGCAAAGACATAACGGTGGTGTGCATAGCGATTGTGGTTAGATTTTATTGGTTTTTTGTTGATTTTTTTGTTTTGTTTTTTAACTCATATAATTGTTATAATACAAAATATACAGACTGGAGATGCCAAGCAGGTTGTGGGTCACCATGCCCCAGGGCAGGGGGTCACACCATGCGACCTACAGAGTGAGGGGGGAGGCAGCACGTGCTCCACGTGGCAGGGGACAGTGGGTACCCCAGAGAGCCTGGAGGAGGGAGAACAGGGCCAAAGAGATGGCAGGGTAAGGCCCTCCCATCCTTAGGAGAATGCAAGTGGGAGCTCTGCCCCACAGCAAACCTGGGAACAGGTCTGTGAGATGAACAGTGTGTTGAATGAACCTAAAAAACACATCATGTCTGCGAGATGAATAATGTGTCTCATGAGCCTAAAAAACACATCAAATCTGCAAGGGCTGGGACAGGGACAGTCCCTCTGGGAAGCAGCCCTGTAGCTTTGGCTCAAGAGCCCAAGGGGTTAAATTCTAATGTCTCCAACCCCAGGGGCTCAGCCTGGGTCTGGCCCAGCATGGGTGCTGATCCCAGACATTGCAGCTCAGGCCAGCCCAAACCATCTCTGGCCAGGAATACAGAGAGTAGAGTCACAGTCAGGGGCTGTCAGGGCTGGGTACATTCCTGGTGCCTGTGAGGGGCCTCTGGCATTGGCATGGGATCATTAGCCCCTGGGCATCACTCTCCCAGCTCTGACTTGGAGTGGTATGTGGGCAGGACAGGCCTGCCTGCACACGCCTGGCTCCAAGGAGCTGGTGGTGACAAAGAGACCCAGGGTCCCCATCCCCAGGGTCCCCAAGCAGGCTCACACATGGCCATGCTGGGGAAAGGAGATGAGCCCCCTGCCCCAAGGTGACCCTCCAGCCTGCTAGCAGCATGGCAGCAACTCCTGTCTAACCCCAGCCTCGACTTTCTCCTCTAGGAGATGCTAGCTCGGCCATGTCACCAGCACAGGGCTATTCCTGTGGGAACACCTATCTGCCTCATTGCTCATTCCCCAGTCTCCCAGGCAGCAGGTGGGCTGGGATGGGCCAGGGCACAGGAGCAGGGCAAGGTCCGCAGCAAATGATGCCAGGAACATGGCTGTGAGCCCTATGGGGGCAGAATGGCCACCAGACACCAACCCATCTCCCTCTTCCACGTGTCTGCACACCCTGGCTGTCATGTCCTCAGGAAGTGTTGGAAAGGGTGTCTCTCCACTAGAGCCTCCAAGTGGATCCCTGGGGTCCTTCTGTGCCAACACCCCAAACCTGAGGGACAGGGGCTGAGGTTGCAGCTCTCCCAGGCCTGCATCCTCCATTCTGGGGGACAAGTGCCACAAGAAGTCACCTCGGGGTCCCTTTAGCCTCCCCTTTCCCCTTGTCAGGGCAAGCCTCCTAACTCTTAACTGGGATCCCTGGGATCAAGCATGCTGCCCATAGCTCACGCAGCAATGAACCCCAAGAGCTCACGTGGCTGCCTTTTCCAGGCACAGCCCCTCTGCCCACCCACCAGCCCGATGTCAGGACAGGGAGGGTGGCCAGTGGCTCACAGTGGACACACTGGACACAGTCCCCAGAGCAGGGCACAGCCTGGGCAGGGGAGGAAGCCGAGGCACTGATGCCCATTGCAAGACTTTATTGGTTTCTAGACAGTGTCGCTGGAGGGTTTGGGCTGGAGCCGGGACTGGGGGCTCCTGGGGCTGGGGAGGATCAGGGTAGGGGAACTGTGGCTGCACAGGGTGGTGTGCATGGGGAAAACCTCTGTTGCAGCCCAAGGCTGCATCTTTTCCACCAGGATTAGATATAGGGAGGTCCATCCAGGTGAAATGCTCATCCTGTGCCAGCCGTGCCCATGCTCCAACATCTGGGACCACCTGCTTGGGATCCCCTGAGAAAAGCAGAGCTGGGCCAGGGAAAAGGGAAGATTTCGGTGCCGACTGCATCTCAGGGAAGGAAGGCTCCTTTCCACGGGGGTGTCTGTGCAGCCGGAGGAGGGGAGTCTCAAAGGAAAAGTCAAGAGAGAGAAGAAGGTTCTGGGCCCAGTGTCAGGAGAGCTCGTCTGGAGGCAGGTCCGGGAGCTAAATCACGCTGTCGAAGAGCTGCATGGATCGCATGATGTTCTCATCCTGTCAGGAGCAGGTGGGAAGCGGGCAAGTTGGGCACAGAACAGCAACTTGGGTAGCTCCCCCAAACCTGGCTGTACTCTAGTGGCAGCTCTGGCACATGGGACAAGAGACTACAGGCAGTTTCCAAGCCCTGCTAGGATCCACAGCTCTCCTCATCTGTATGGGGATGGTGGCATGGGTACAGTACCCAAAGCAGAGCTCCAGCCTTGCCCCTGGAAGCCCTGGCTTCACCTCCTCTCTGCAGGAAGGAAGCAGGAGGGACAAAGGTCCCCAGGGAAGAGAGTGGTGACCTAGCTTAGAGAAGAGCTGCTGATGACTTTACCTTCTGGCAGGACTCCAGGAACTCCTCGATTGTCACCACGCCATCCTTATTCCGATCCATTTTCTGCAGACAAGCACAGCACAGGGTGCATAGCAGGGACAGACCCAGCCTCAGGGAGAACCTGGTACTCCTTCCCCAGATCCCACAGGGACTGGCCACAGTGCACCCCTTGTCCCAGGCATGCCCAAGCACCAACAGGACCAGCACAACCCTGCTTCATCCCCAGAGTGGGGTGTTTTCTACTGCACTCACTGCAGCTCCGTGCTGGAGCTCTGCTTCCCCGATATGTACTTGGCTCACCTGGAAGAAGTTCTCCACGTGCTCCCGGGGTGCTTCCTCCCGCATGGCCGGATAGGTGTATTTGCCCATCATGTCATAGATGGACTTCATGATGTCCAGCATTTCCTGATGGGAAGGGGAGCAGGGTTGAAGTGTCAATTGCAGTGCAGCTCTGCCTCCACCTGGTCCCCTACCCACACCTTTTTCTTGATGCTTCTGAAGGACCTGTGGGGTGCTCAGGTGTGTTTCTGCTGGCTCTGTGCACACTGTGGGGCCATGTGTGCACATGCATGCACAGTGGAGCCCCAAAGATGCACACCACTCATCCACCCTCCATCCCAGAGTCCCACCAGTGCCAGGGGGCCAGGAGGGACATTTGCAAAGCTGAGCTCAAGTAAGTATTGACCCCTGAGCTCTCTGCCAGAGCTCAGCCAATACCCCTAAGTTCTGCCCTTGTGCCTGCCAGGTGCACACTGGCACTGGCCCCGGAGACCAGTCTGGACCCCGCCATCCCACCTCTTTGGTGATGCAGCCATCTTTGTTCAGGTCATAGAGGTTGAAAGCCCAGTTCAGGCGATCATCAATGGTGCCCCGCAAGATGGTGGAGAGCCCAGACACAAAGTCCTGCAAGGATGGACAAGGCAGGCAAATGGGAGTTACAGCCACAAAGGGCCTCAGAGACACAGAGGGTATCCCCCTGCTTGATTCTCTTGCAGAGAGGAACTCAGCCCCAAAGCCAATGTGCCCTGGGGCTGGGCTGACAAGGTGAAATGTTGGGTATCAAAGAGTCTGGGGAAGAAAAAAATTGCTTAACCCCATACATTTCCCACACTACTCCCTTGGGTCACAGCAACCCAGAGGACAATGTGCATCATGACCTGCTGTTCTGCCAAAGCCTGAACAAGACCCAGCCATGGCTGTGTCTGCCGTTAT
Organism: Lanius collurio; assembly: GCA_020086605.1. Classification (NCBI taxonomy): domain Eukaryota; kingdom Metazoa; phylum Chordata; class Aves; order Passeriformes; family Laniidae; genus Lanius; species Lanius collurio. Next base: position 20,155,894 of record JACBWW010000010.1, on the reverse strand, counting down.
GGGTACCTATACAACCCTACCCAGAAAATACAAAAAGCCCTTTTTTCATTGCTTTTCATAGGTTTTCTATTGCCTCTGGGAATTGAATAAACTCCACTAGACCTGCGAAGCTCTTCATCCATCTGCAACAGCAACGCTGGTGATGCCAGCCATTGGTCCCTGGAAGGACGTGCTCTCCTTGCCCTGCTGCACCCCATCACCCCCTCCTTGGCCACAGCTCACCTCGAAGCTGACGGAGCCATCATGGTCAGTGTCGAAGGCGTTGAAGAGGAAGGTGGCATAGGTGCTGGAGTCTGCAGGGAGGTAGACAGTGTGAGGGCACGCTGTGTAACCCTCTGCCCCGCAGAGGCACCCATGTGTATGGGGACAGGAACAGGGATGGACACTCACCTCCTTGAGGGAAGAACTGTGAATAGATCTGTTTGAAGTTTTCTTCGTTGACAATGCCGCTCGGGCACTCCTGCCAGGGCAAGGCCACAGCGTCACTTCCACATTGCAAAAAATGGCTGAGCACCCCATAAAACCCTGTGGCTCCCTTGCCTTGCCTCCCCAGCCCTGTGCACCTGGTGGGGTGGCTAGAAATGCTGCTTGGAAAATCTCCCTGATTTTTTGGGCTGCACCCCTTGCTGGAGGGGATCTGAATACCAGGCACCCAGGAGGGGGGCTCTCTACACCCCAGGAAATGGAAAACAAGATCAGGTCTCCTCACTGAGCTCTCTGCAGGTAAGATCAGGCTGTAGGCTTATATAAACTTCAACCCCAAGGTCCCAAAAACTTTCACAAACAAAGCACCACCCCGAGGTGGACATGGCAGCAGAGGTGGGGACTATCAGAGCTGGTCAAGGGGTACTCACATTCTTGAAGCCTCGGTACAGGACCTGCAGCTCTTTGCGGGTGAACTTGGTCTGTTCCTNCCCCCCTTCCTCTCACACCTGCCCAGACTGACACATTTTTGGGGTGCTCTGTTCAGCCAGAGCTGGGTCTATGCCAGCAGGGGACACTCACAGACACCCTGGCTGCAGACCAGGGACTGACACTGGGCAACAACCCCCCCTCCAGTACTGGGCAGAAAAGAGGTGTGAAAACTCCCCAGTGCTGAAACCCTCCCTGTCTGCCCTTCTCCTCCCAGCAGCACAGGCATCTGCCCTGTGGAGTTCAGACCCTTGATATCCTGCAGCACCAGGGCTCACATCCAGCTGGAGAGTTGCCCCTCAGAACCCCCAGCCCCAAATGCCCCCCCTCCCCCAGCCTTTCCAGATTCCATCCTGCCCACTGTGCTCCTACCTTCATCGATGGCTTCTCTCCACCATCTGCCAAGCTGCGCAACCCCTGCCTGCAGCAACCAGCACCCCCAGACCCCACTCAGCCAAGAGGGACACATAGCCCCTCTCCATGGGATGGTTCAGACCCTGCACCTCCATACTCACCTCTTCCCAGGGGGAATTGGCTTGCACTGTGGAGCTGGGAGAGATTCTGACCAGGGGCTTGGACTCACCAAGGGGCCAAGCATACCCAGTACAGGGGGTTAGGGGACTCTGCACTCACTCCCTGCTCAGCCTCTTTCATCCTCCCATCACACCTCCATCTCCAAACTGACCCTGAACTTAGAGAAACAAACCTCCACCCCTTAAACTAGTGCCCGGAGGGCCTCGCTGCCCTGAGCCAGCTCCCAAGCGGTTCTTGCCGCTGTGCATCCCGTGGGAGCTGCTCCAGGGAGATGAAGAGGGAGAAAACCAGCCTGTGAGCCGGTAAAGACAGAAGTAGGTGCAGAGCCCATGGAATCGGACCCCTCCAGAGCGGCAGGGCTGTTCCTGACAGCCAGGGCAGGGGAGAGGTGGAGGCGTCCCCTTCCCGCAGGCAGGGCCAGGGCGGAGAGCAGGCAGCAGCACCGCCGGGGACAAACACACACAAAGGCAAGAAGAAGCACTTGCTTTCACTGAGCGAGGGGATGGATTTGGGCCGGCAGCAGGGCAGCAGTTTGAGGAATCGCTGCTTCAGCGCTTTTTTAGTTTGGACTGGCGGGTTGCCTGGAAGAAAGAAGGAGTCACCAAGCAGAAGAAGAGTTAACAGAGCATCAGCCCCCGGTCCCGACGGGCAGCAGGGTTGGGCACCCGGCGCAGGGTGATCTGAGCGGAGGCAGCACATGCAGCGTGAGGCTGGAGGAGCAGGAAGGCAAAACCCAGCCCAGGCTGTGGTCGGCCTTCCTGCTCAATCCCAGGACAAACCCGGCACTGGGGTATCCATCCTTGGGGAGGATGGGGGCAACCCTGCTAGGCTACCCACACCCGGCGCCTCTGTACACCCCTATCACGCCGGGGTGCACTGGAGACTCCCAGGAGCCCAGAGAGTCAGGAAATGGCAGGGCTCGACTCTGTCCTTTAGCCTTGAGGACAAATACCTGCTCCCCGGGGATCCACCCCGAAGGACTCTGCAGGGAGGATGAAGCCCAAGAAACAGCCTGTGGCTGAGCCCAGGGCATTGCATCCTCCCTAAGCTCGGGCTGGGTTTGGTCCTGCTGGCACCCAAGGGCTGAAGGCAAAGCATGCACAGGAACCCCCATGCAGCCCAGACTGCAGCATGCACCCCCACCCCATTGCAGCACTGGGACCCGAGCCCAGGGACCTGCTTTGAGACAGCCAGAAGGGGAACGGGGCTTGGGGCTTTGCCTTGGCCAGGCTGTGGGGCTGGGTGAGGGACTACCCACAGCAGCCTGGCCCATGGCCATTGTATCCAAGTCACCCTGCATTAATAGTAGGTCCTGTACTGAGCCCACTGCCACCCCCTGTTCCCCCATTTGGGCCCCAGTGGTTTCACTCAGCCCCATCTCTCCCAGCTGGTGTTGCCCCATGGCTGCAGACCCCCTCCCTCCCTTCCCACAGTACCTCAAGCCAGCAAACTCAGCGCAGGACTAATGCTGCAGGTAGGGAAAGGAGGAAGAGGAGGGGATGAAGGCCATGCTGGGCTCGAGCCTCCAAGGGGAGGCAGGCACCAGCTTGGGGACAAATGGGACGAAAGGTGCAAAGTCCCTTTGGGGCTCTGGTTTGTCACTGTGTTTGGTCCAAGCATCCTGTATATCTGCAAGCAGCAGGTCACAGTGCCTCTGCATCCTGAGCCCCAGGTCTGGGGTTGTTTCTCTAGGGTTCTAGCAGATAGCTGCCACAGAAGCCCTTTCTCAGCCTTGTGGGGCTAAGCTGAGCCCCAGATGCCAGGAAAATGGTGTTCCAGGGTAGCCAGCTCCAGGACAGGGATATGGGTCTGCATCCAGCAGCCACTGCTAGGCAGGTTGGCCCAAAAGTGCCCACAGGCAGAATCTGGGAGCCTCTGAGCTCACAGCAAGGTGGCTCCATCATTCTGAGGGATGGAGAATAGCTCCAGGATGTCATGGTTCCAGCAGGACATCACACAAAGCCACTCAAAGAGGGTAAATTCTCCCCAGGGATATGGCATCCACAGCAGGGCGGCAGTGATGTGCAAACATATAGGGATGAACAAACATTTGCATTTGTCAGGGGCAAGGGTGAGGACCAGGATCTTGGCACTGGCAGAACAGCACAACCTGGCTCCTGTCTGCTCCAGGGTTTTCAGGCAGATGAGGAAAAAGGATTTTTCCTTCCTAGAAGTGGGCATCAGTTGTACATAAACCATGATTTTGTCCCAACAATGCTTTCAGAGCCTTAATTTGCAGAGGGAAAGAGAAATTGCACCTTTCAGCCTTCCAGGGATGCTCTGGGGCCAGGTGCCTCCAGCAGCGCTGAGCTGTGGGAAAAGACCTGGCAGGCAGAAGTATCCCCTTTGCTGAGAGGGAAGGGAGAGGGTAAGCAGAGCAACACCCAATGCCAGGGTGATGGACCCGGGAGGGAGCAGGGCAGGAGGGAAACCACACAGCGAGAGAGATGCAACAGAGAGTAAACTGTGGTTGGACTCACAGGGGCAGCAGGTATAGGCACGTGCAGTAGGTCAGGTCGGGTGCAAGTTACACTTTAGTTTGTTATAAAGAAGGAAAAAGAAAAAAAATAAAGAACATGGGCGTTTTCTCAAGGAGGAAACCGAAGGGGGCCCGATTCCAGGGTCCCCAGGGGAGGGGAGGGAGCACATTCAGCACATGCAGCTTAACAACAGGAGAAGGGTGACCAGGATTGGGGTTTTGCTGTCCTGGCTTTAGTGAACACCAAGGGCTCTGCTGGGTAGGACACACCAGCCTGTTTCTGTCCCCAGCATCCAAACCACAAGCAAGTCTGGGAGCTCCCCCTTGCCAGGAAACAGCTCTGCCTGAAGATGAGGAGCAGAGCCCAGCCTTGTGCTGCCATTCTGGACACAAGGGACATTGCAGCACGAAGCCTTATCCCTGCCAGCAACAGCTCCTTTTCCAGATGCTGCTCTGCTCTCCACCCTTCTGCAAGGGCCATCCAGCAGCCAGCACAGAACAAAAAGGGCTGGCAGTGTTTTATCTGTGGCGGGAGGTCTGCTGGGTTAAGTGGCTTGTCGCTTCCCATGCATCACTCCAAAGCTCAGCGACTTCGAAACACACACAAATACACACAAACTGAGACTCCATCCTCGAGCAGCACCAGAAGGAGAAGGGATTTCACATCCCTGCCTCCAAACACTGAAATGAATCCCCAAGGCTGGCTCCAAAGGGACCTACAGTGGGTAGATCCCTGCCCCCAGCAATGATTGCCATCAGGATGGCTATTTACCACTTTGTATTGAGTCACCAGCAGCTGATGTGTCCTTGGGGGCTGGAACCAGCCAATGCCACCATGCTGAGGGTTACCCAGTGTTGGACTGACAACCCCTTCCCATGGAGGAGCCAAGCCTGGGCTGCTCCATGGTCTCCCCAGAGGAAAAGCAGGACACAGATACATAACAATGTCCCTGTCCTCCCACAGAGCCACAGCCACCAGTGCCCCCACAGTGACAGCTGGATGGGGAGACCAACCCACCCCTTCCATGGCACCCTCCTGCTAGAAAAGATTCTATAATAACAAACCAGCAGGCAGTGCCAAAACTCCCTCATCACTGTCAGTAACCTGTCAATAAATGCATGATCATGATGGGTGGAAAATGTGCTTCCCACTGTAAGACCCCCACAGTGTCCCCAGCCCAGCTCCTGGGCACAGCACTGTTCCAGGAGGGGAGCAGAGCACCAGCAGCCCACCAGTCACGCAGCACCCACAGCCCCTACTTGGCCCTGTGGGGCAGCATTGGGCAGCTGGCAGGTCAGGAGAAGCTGGTATCCTAAGGCTGATGTGAATCCTGCTGCCCCTAAAACCTGTGGCTGACAATCATCCCTGTGCGGAGCTCAGCCACTCAGGGAAGTACTCAGCATCAGGCAGTGCCACCAACCATAGCTCTCTGGGGTCTGCAATGAGGGTCAGCAGGAGGAAGAGTGAGTCCCCCCAGTCTCTCTGGGGAGGTCAGGATGTGTCCCACCAACAGCAGCTCTGCAAATGACCCTCATCAGTCAGCATTGCAGAGCCAAGTGTAGCAAAGGTGCCAGACAGTCATCCATCAGAGGAATGAAATTAGAGCTGGCATCTCCCGAGGCCAGAGAGTCCCTGTCCTGGGGGTGGGACAGAGCTGGAAGCACCAAAGCTGCCAAGCGAGCTGCGGTTCATGGGACAGCAGAGGCTCAGGACCAGGATATTCCCCAGCACCAGAGGGAGGAACAGCTGCACAACCCTTGCACTGAGCACACCCCAGGGGGAGGAGGTAGGGCCATGGGCCAGAATGGGCCACAGAGCCAAGTGGGGCTCACAGCAGTGCTGTTCCCAATCCCATCCCCAGCCTATGGCAGTGCTCCCAGATAACCTGGCTGTGCCCAAAGGAGATGTTGCAGAGTAATAATTTCTTCAGGGCACATCATGTACAAAATGTTGCAAGCAGGGAATGGAACAGGATATGCATCCAAAGGGACAGTGGAGCTCAGGAGCTCCCCAAACAGGGCAGACAAAGCTGCAGGACTGGGACAGCCAGAGGCATCACCTGGCTGCAAAACTCACATACAGGGACATATCCTGCCCCCATTGGCACCTCCTCTGGCAGCAGGAACCAGCACATCCAAGGTGCCAGAAGAGCTACCCAAAAAAATGCCTCAGCAGAGCAGCAGCTCCTCTTGGCTGCAAGCAATGTGTTCCACAAGAGAGCTGGTGATCTGCATACGCATTACCCAGCTGCCATCCATACCCTCCACAGTAATGCACAGAGACAAAGAGTGGTTGTGCTTCAACCACACCCCAGCCAGATCCCAGGCAGCTCAGGGACATCCTCCATCAAAGGGGGTTGAAAGCACCTCCTGGGCACAGTACCTTCCTGTCCTCCTCTCCCTCTGCTCTACTACTAATTGCACCTCTGACCACTCCTATCGACACTTCCTCCCATTCTGAGATCTGGCTACCTGAGGGGGTGTGATCTGCAGTCCCTTCATCTCACAGCATCCCCAGTGTCACAAGGAGGCAGAGAAGATGGAGGCAAACCAACCCCAAAACACATTAATGCAAAGTCTGTTGGCAGCCCTCAGCTGAGCTGGGACTGTTTGTGGCACAGTCGAGGAAGGCAGCCAAAGGAAACAAGACATCAACACCATGCAGCTCCCCGTACTCCCACTCTCACCAGGCACAGCCAACAGGTCCTGTATCCATTGCTCTGACATATTTTGGGTCCTCTTGTTTGGCCACATCCAGCCCTATCCTCAGTACCCACTCGCCAATCCAGGAAGCACAACACCCACAGCATCCTCTTCTTTCCCCAGCCCTGGCACAGCCTCACAGGGAGGGCAAAGGTGCTCTAGCCTCTTTTCCCACATTTCCCCCGTAGCCAGCAGTTCCTGTAGCAGTGGGAATGCAGTGCATGGTGCTGCCCCCCACATCCATGGCTCTTTTCTCCCAGCTCACACTCACCTTCTCAGCCCCAGTTACCTGCAGTTCTTTTCCCCATCATCTGACAAAGCCCAGCCCTCTGCATTCCCTTGCCCTGAGACTCCAATAGCCCAGTCTCCATCCCCCAGCACCCCACACATGACTGAGTCAAGACCCAGATATCCCCTACCCTAATGCTCCCAGCCACCCTACATTTCTAGCATCCTGCCCAACATGACACGTTCTAATGTCCACAAATATTCCCACCCAATATCCTAACACTCTGAAACACCCCCAGACACCCCCACTTTCCCAGTTCCCTACATCCTAATGCTGCCAGACACTCCAATGCCCCCCTACCCCCCCCAAAAAGCCCTAAACCACACTAATCCTTCAAAAACTCCCCTATGCACCCTGCAGCTCTTGGGATAGGAGAAGCACCTCCACCACAACATCCCCATCTTGTTGCAACCCCATCCCCATCCCTGTCCCCATCCCACCTCCCCTGGTCAGGTCGATGATGCCCAGGGAATGGAGTATCTTGAGGCTGGAGCAGAGCAGCAGGATGATGCCCACCGTTTGCAGACCCTGCAGGTCCCAGGGTACCTCAGCCGCCATCCCCCAGACACGCAGCCCCAGCCAGCAGCTGCTCTGCCAGCAACAGACCCAGCAACGCAGGAGAGGGGAGGGCAGGGGAGGAGAGACCTGCCTTGGCCCTCCCTCTTCCTGCCCTGGCACCCACTGTGGTCCCTCGGGACACCCAGGCTGCAGAGAAGGAGAGCCCACAGAATTTCCCAAAGGATTTAGGGGTCAGGTCTCCCCCAGGGCACACCTGCACTACATAGCCTGGCACAGGCACCCACAAAGGGGTGCAGAACTGGCACCAGTGGGTGCATGGAGGTGGAGGAGGATCAGCTGCACTGACTTCCACCCCAACAGCAGCTTGTGGTGGCACTGGAGCTGAGCAGTCTGCAGGAACCCTCGAGCTCATCACACACTACAGGGATACTGCTGCCACCAGCCCAGGGACCAGCTCTGCCCAGGAAATCCCCTCTGCCACATCACAAACCACCAAACTTTCCCCTCAACAGTGTCCCCACCTTGCATGGCACAAGTTCCCCGCCTTGGAGCTCAGCCTTGTCTGCTGATCACCTCCACAGACATCTGCAGTCCTCATCTCTTCCCTCTTCCTCTGCATCTCTGCACCAGCAAGTCAATCACAGCCACGGCTGGGGGCTGCCAGCCCTGGGTACCTTGCTTGCTGCTGGAGAGAAATGTGCTCCACAGGGTGCAAACGTGCCTCACAGGGTGCTGCCTGGAGGGAGGGACAGCCAGGGTGGGTGCTCCCCACAGCCCACCCAAAGTCCTGCTTTGAGGGCAGCAGGACAGACTCCAGCCTGGCAATGGTGGTTATTAGAAAGTCTCTTTCTGACAGATATCTATGCACCTATCACCTAAAAGCTGCTTCTGATGAGGCCACCTCCTGCTCCAGCAGTACAACAAGCCCCAAGGCAGGCACCCATGGGGGAATGAGACTGTATCCCTGTATCCCTGGGAGGGGATGATGCAGCCAAGCATGGATAGCACATCAGACGTCCTGCTACCCACACTCCGGGGACCATGGACTCCGTACTCCCTAGAGGCCAGTCCAGGGCACTTGTATTCCCACCTGTGCCCAGTCATGGGGTCTAGTCCTGTCCCTCACAGGGGAGAGGTGAAGGAGACCCCATTGAGCTCCCACAGCACCCTGCAGCCCAACAAAACCCTGCACTAGAGAGTGCCAGCTTCTCCCACTGCACTTGAAGGTTTCACCCTCCACCAACAGAGCAAGGCTATAAAGAACGGCTGTCCCAATGGGCTCCTTTGCTCTCTAGATTTCTTGCTTTTTTTCCAGCCTGTGATTTTCTCACGTCCCTGTGGCTGAGTGGTCTCCTGCCCCTCCATCTGCTGCCTCAGAGCCCATCCTGAGACACAGTGGGGGCCCTGCTCCATGTCCAGCTGGGTCCCCTTGCTCCCCTCTCCAGGCACATCAGCAACAGTAAGAGCAAATCTGGCCAGAGGGAATTGGGAAGGAAGCAGTGTGAAAAGTGATTAACACAAGGCTGGAGGGAGAAGAGATTCAACAAGCTAATTAGGTCTGGGCTGGGCTGAGCAGGACGTGTCACCATGCAGCAGCAGAGGCACAGAGTGCACTGCAGGTACTGTGGACCTTGGGGAGCTCAGGGCTGCTGGGAGAGCCAACACATCCTGCCCAGCCCTAGAGCCAGCTGGCAAATCTGCTAGCCCTTGGAAAGGCAAGGGTTAAATCCATTGCACATGGGGAAATCTCTGGTGCAGCCCAGCCCAGGAAACCCCAAACTTCAACCTGGAGAGCCTGCAGCTGTCCTGGGCTAGATTTCGATGCTCCAAGCTCTACCCCCTGCAGCAAGCTCACCTTGAGCTGGGATCTGTCAAACCCACCAGGCTGGATGATGCTCTGAGCCCAGGCACCAAAGCATCACAGCCCGAAAGGCCAGTCCCTCCTGCAGTCAAGACACAGCACTCCTGCCAAAGAGGTTCCTGGAAAGCAGGAGGAATCAGGGCTTGGCATGGGACATTGCTCTCACCAGCACCTTGTGGATGCTCACTTTCTCCCCTCTCCAGAGGGACCCTCAGCCTGAGCCAGCCATGAGGAGGTGTCCATAATGCTCACTGCCACCACCCTCCTGCCTAGCACCATCTGGGGTGCCAGTGGCACCCAGGCATGATGCCCTCCCTACATTCTGGAAGCGTTTGGCACCCTCCCAGCCCTGCTTGTCTCTCCATATCCTGAGCTCTGTGGCAGCAGCCTCCAGGGAAGGCAGAGGCCAGCACACCCCATGTTGGGGGCTCTCCAAGACACCCCCAATCCTGCCTGCCCTCCAGCACGTATCCTGAACAGCCAAGACAGGCACAGCCCCAGGCAGGCACCAATTATCCTGCTGACAGCAATCTGCAACTTCATTTAATATTAATCTGTGGCTGGGCTACGCGGGTGGCTCTCCCGCCTTTTCCCTCTCACCATCCCTACTCCCAGCCAGGACCGATTGCTCTGCACTGAATTATTGATGCTGCACTTCAAGAGGCAAAATTGATAGTGTTTCTCTCCACCTGCCCCATCCTTGAGCACTTGGCCAAAGCAGGCTCTCGGCAGGGGTCTGAGAGCCTCCTACATGCGTCTGCCAGGAGATGTTCAGGGCTGGGACAGGCACGATGGCACAGGGCAGAGGTGGGGTGACACAGTCCATCATTGATTATCCAGCTGGTAAACAACATCAGTTCCAGCATTGATCACCCTGAAGATCCTGGAGCACAATGCACTCACGGGAGATGCTCCATTGCTGCTGCCAGACAGTGGCTGTGCCTGTGCCACCAGGCCTGTGGCAGGATCCAAGGGGTACAGTGCCAAGCAGACAGAACAATGGGGAACAGACAGCACTTTTGTCCAGGCCTTTTCTCAGCAAAGTGCCAGCTCCAAATGAGGGATGGGGCGCTTGGGGCCTCATCCAGCTGAGTTTGGGAATGCAGCAAGCCTGGAACTCCCCCAGGATCTTGTTGCAAGATGCTCCCACTGAACCATTCCCCAGGCTTAGAGAGGTTGGCTTGGTCTGCTCTGGAGCTGCTCCATTCCTGGCCCATTGCTGTGGTGGCACGACACTTCCCAGCACAATCTATCCATGGGATACAACCAGCACAGCCTGGGCAGAGAAACAGCCATGGCATGGGACCAGCAGGGATGGGGCAGGGAGAGTGTGGGCCAGCAGCTGGGGCAGGGGAAGCACGGCCGGCAGCATCGATGGCTCCGAAGCAGGTGGCAGAGCCTGGTGTCCATTAGCAGACCTGAGCCATTAGTGTTTGGTTTCAGGCTCTTTATGGTCTCTGGGATGTCACTGTTGACTGAGCCATGGCTTGTAAACAACCCCTGGAGGGGGACACTATTTTCCAGCCTCAGACACTGCCTGGGATCTTCCCTGGAGAGCAAAATCCTACCTGCTGCCTCTCGAGTCAAGAGGGGAAGCGACCTATGCAACAGCATCTCACCCCCATCTCAAACCACTGTTGTTCACACACAGGACTCCTCATACAGTGCCCAGGGCTCAGCTTAACCTCAGCCAGTTTCTGCCCCTTAAGTGATATGTTTCCCTCTCCTCTGGGACCCTTTAGGCAATGGGAGTAACTGCTGGCAGTCCAGGGCACCTGGATCCCATTCCCACCCTCACAGCTAGGGCACATCTCCAGCCAAGCCAGGGAAATGCAGCTCCTCATCATGGGAGTGTGGGTGGAGGTGGACAGGCATGCCCCTCTTCCTTCTGGAGGGGTGACAGATGACCAGGACAAGGGTGCACACGGGATGCTCCATCTCTGATGTCCTGCTCCAGCCCATGCTGGGGAAAAGTCGATTGCAGGTGGACAAGGAGTGTGTCCCAGGAAACAGAGGAGCCACACAAGGCAAGGAGCGGCCCCTGCCTTATCCTGAGCCCCTCAGCAGGGTTGCTGCAGGGGCTAGGGGCTCTCTGTCTCCACTCTTTCCACTGCACCCGGGAGCTGCAGAACAGCTGCAATCGTCACCGATTTTGGCCCAAAGCTTTGGGCAGCTACCCGGGGAAGCAAAAGCACTGGGAAGGGAGAAAGCAGGGTCTGGGGGAGGCACCCCCAAATCACCAGCAGAACTGGGGAGGGGGAATCCACCCTGGGCACAGTCAGCATGCCCTCCCCCGGCACTCACAAGGCAGGATGTCTGTCAGTAAGGTCAGCTCTGCCTTAGTTTCCCTCCTGGTATGATCCACCTAGGAGTGCAGTTGCTGCTGGAGCACAGGGACTTAGCAAGCAGTTAAGCAGTAATGAAAACTTCCACTCGTCTTTCCTGTCCTTCAATCAGGTTCACAGCATCAGAGGGAGAGATCCCCCTGATCTGCCCCCCTCCCTTCCTCCCTATCCCCAGGCACAGCCAACGGTAGGTGCAGCCTCAGGGTGATGCCTGCTCCACTGCTTGTGGAGGGGAGCATTCACCACTACACCCAGGCAATGTGAGAGCCAGTGCTGGAGAAGCAGAGCAGAGTACCCCAGGGCACCAGTAGACCAGGGAAGCTCTCTGTCTCCTCCTCACTCAGCGCATGCCCTGACACCAGGGGCTGGGCAGGTTGCAACATCCTTCAGAGACGAGTGTGCAGGCATGGGCAGGGGCTGGGTGGGACCCTTCACACAACCATCAACCTGGGAGTCCAGGGAGCACCCAGCCAAGCAGTCCTGACCTCCCTCCCACCATGCACAAAGCCATGCACAAAGTCCCCAGACTGGATCCAAACTCTGCCAAGCGTGTCCCCTGAACACCACTCAGTGCTTTGCACAGCCCATCCATAGCTGGACAACTCCCTCTGTGTCCCCTCACCCTGCCCAAGGGCCACAGGGGGCCTTGGGGAGAGACAGGAGCAGGGAGTCCAGCATGCACCCATCCTGCCTGAGCCTGGCTGCTCTGCAGCCTGGTGCTGAGTCCAACACCTCACGTGCAGGGTGAGGTGACCATGGTCTCTGGGAACACCTTGCTCCTGTGGAGGGACTGCGAAACACCCTGGTGCCCCCATATACGCTCACGTACAGTCCCAGCCCACAGCACCCCAGCACACATCAAAGTCACCACTATACAGCACACCTGCCCACCTTGTCCCCTCCCCACATTCCCAGCCACTGGGACAGGCAGGATGTTCTGTTCCTTGCATCCTGTGCCCCTAAAAGCAGCTGACAGACACCATGTCCCAGGACTCTCTCATGGATGCAGCAGCCTTGGAGCATCCTCGGGGGCAGCTCTGGACACCCACCACCTGCCCCTCGTGTCCCCGGAGGTGACAGCACCCCCCACACCCATTACCTTCCAAGGACACAGGCTCGAAGAGGCCAAATTGCTCCAGCACCTTCACGAAGAGGACCAAGACCACCAGCACCGCAATCATCTCAAGGCCTTCCAGGTTCATGGTGGGGGTGTCTCATGGCCATTCACCCCCCACCCCTCCCCACCACAGTCCTTCAGCCCCCTCACCCCAGCACCTCAGCCGCCAAACTCCGCATCCCCAGGGACACCCGCCTGTGTCCCTGGTGGGGTTCAGCTGCCACCCCCTACTCAGGGGCACCCGCCATCAGCCATGGGTGAGTGAGGGGTCAGCGTGGGGCTGTGGCAGGAGGCTCAGGGAGCCACGGCCGAGAGCCCAGGCAAAGCAGGGCTGTGCCTATGAGTAAGAGTGGAGAGAGGCCAAGTGGAGGGAGGCGTTGGGGGTGGCGGGGATGGGGGGGTCAGGGGGGGAAAAGAAGGCATGCCCTCCCATTCCAATGACACCACCTCCATCGATTTGCTTAATGCAGTTGCTAAGGAAACAGGCCACAGATATTAAAAGGCACTCGGCTCCCAGGGGGGGACACGGGGAGGGGCAGGACGCTGGGCACTGGCAAAACATCCAGGATGGGGATGACTCAGGTTTGTCCTCTGTGCCCCGGACATGTGTCTGCCCCATGGGGATCAACTTGGCTGAACAGCTCAACGTCTCACTCCTGGAGAGTGTCTGGGGCAACAACTCCAACTGCCCCATTTCCAAGCAGGCAGATGGATCCACCTGTTTTGCTGGAACACCGAGCGAAGATGGGGAGCAGGTCTGGGAGAACAGGATGGGAGCAGAGGCTGTGATGCACCCCAAGTGGTGCAGCAACGAGCAGGAGAGGAGGAGATGCAGGGGCTAGGAACCCAGCCAAGGTCACAGAGCAGCTGGAAACAGAGGGTGACCCTGTGCATTTGTGTGCCTCGAGCACATATCCACACATAGCAAATGGGTCTAAACTGAGTTCCCCTGCTCTTTTTTAACAGCACTCCAGCCCTTGCCTGGCTGTTTGATCACAAGCCACAGTGACCACCAGGGATCCAGGTGCCTGTCATCACTGCCTATCACCAGGGGTCAGCACCCCTTGTGGTCTTCCCTCAGGGGTGCCACTGGCACTGCCCATATCCAGGTGGATAATTCCCACATGGCACATGATGCAAGACCAGTCCTAACCCTGTGCCACTGCTGCCCCCCACCCTCCCCAGTTCACCCCAGGAGCAAGGCCAGCTGCCACAGCTACAGCAGGGTGGCCATGTCCAGGTTATTGAGCAGAACCTCAGCAAGAGGTCCCAGCAGGGCTGCCCCACACCAGTCTCCCAGGAAACCCCATTACCAGCCCAGTAGGCTGCAGGTTTGTCCCCTGGCAGGGGATGGAGAGGGCTGGTGTGTCAGTCCCAGGTCGTGGTATAGCCTGGCTGTCTAGTGGCTCCATGCCACCAGGCTCAGCATCTCCTGCCCACCTGGGGCACACTCCCAAGGTTGTTCTACCACCAGCAGAAGATGCCAGAGATGCATCAGAGGCCTCTTGGGGAAAGAGCTGAAAGTCTTCCCTCAGGAAACATTCCTGAGGCTGGAAGTGTTCAGACCTGGCATTTTCTTTTCTTGGAGAGAGGTGAGTTTCCAGGTACTGAGCTTGGATTTCATATGTCTGCCTCCCAGTTTTACCCTCGAGTCAATCCCTCTGGGCTGGGGTGGCACAGACCTGTTGCACTCTTGCAAGAAGTTTCCCACTGATGTCAACTGCATTTTTAAAGCCACTTTTCCTGCTGAGCCCAGTTACAACACATCCTCTCCTCAAGCCTCCAGCTGCTTCCAGTGCTGATGCCTGTCCTGCAGGCCATGAGTCTATTTTTGCAACCTAGTTTTGGCCAGACATAGAGGGAGAGGAGCCCTTCCAGCCTGATCCAGAGGGTTTAGGGCAGCTTCTCTGCAAAGGGAACCTGCTGAGCCCAGGTGAACAGACCATCATCAGCCCCTCATGTGTCTCTGGCAGCATCGTGGGATGCTGGGGCAGAAGGGCACAGTGGCAGGTCAGTCACGGAACTTCCTCACCTGCCCCTGTGCCTCTCCTGTGCCAGCTGTCCTTCCCAGCGGAGCAGAGATAATTCTCCCACTGGCCGCCATGTCAGGATTACACATTTCCATGCTGGAGCCATTAATAAAACCCTCCACTGTTTGCTGCCAGCATGACACAGAATCCCACCAGGACCATCACAGGCACCTGGCACTGGTCCCATGTTCCCCTGCCACACACTGTGCCCAGCTCCCAGCACCTCCAAACTGCCCAGAGCATATTCCCAGAGCATATTCCCTCCAACCAAGGGCAGCCCCAGATGAGCTAAGTATAACAAAGGACCACACCTTCACCTCACCAAGGTCCCCAGGGATGTTACTCCATCTGGAGCTGCCCCCAGGATGGAGGAGACACATGGGACCACACGTGGGACTTCACCAATGGAGCCAGACCCGCAGCTGCCTGCAGGGGATGCTCAAAAGCATACGTACCCCACCAGAAGTGTGGGACAGGGCTTTGCCCCCCATCCCACTGAGGGGCATTGCTCCCAGGGGTGCTCCTTGCCCCTGCAGCCAGTCAGTGTTTGGCCATGCTGTGCAAAGAGCCTCAAGGCCCTGGCTGAGCTGTGCAGAGAGAAGTCTCACGGACGGATGGAGCAATGCACACCCCAGGCAGGAGAGGCTCTGCACGTCCCCAGACTCGTGATGCCAGTTTCATCCCTCCTGCCCTGCTCCTTGCCTTGGGGTCTCACCCTGCAAGCCTCAGGGACTCACATCCCACTGCAGCGGGGCTTGGAGAGACCCTTCACCGGGGAAACTGGGACCCCCACCAAATCCCAGAGCTCCCCAGCACACTGGCTGAGGACCAAAGATGTGGGTCACGCCCAAAAGTACCCAGAGCCCCAAAATGCAGATTGAGGCCCAAGCATGAGCTCTGGGCACCCTACAAGAGCGGGAGGTTCCAGAGAGTCCATCTGCATCCCCATCTCACAGCAAGGGGCAGAAGTACCTAGACTCAGGCAGCATGGTGGACCCCGGAGCAGCCCTGGATACAGTCCTGAGCCACAGCTCAGCCCCAGGGCTGCCACTGGCTGCTCTCACACACAGCAGAGCAGGACCAGGGCCAGGAGGAACAAATGAAGTGGCTGAGGAGGAGATGGAGGTCTCGCAGAGAGGCAGAGAGGGAGCCCCCAATCCACCTTTCCAACACCAAAGTGGCTCGCCTCACCACTTGTTTTGTGGAAGCTGACGGGACGGGCCACCCTGTCCCCCCACGTCCCCAGCCCCGTACCTTCAATGCCGCTGATGATTTTGAAGCAGCGAGTAGTGAACCAATAGGAGATGAGGAGGAGGATGGCAATCAGGGAGGCATAGAGCAGGCTGTCGTTGTGCAGGGATGTCCTCTCCATGGCTCCATCCCCTGTGCCCGGTCGCGCCCCCACCCAGCCTCGCCGTGCTATCTGGGGCAGCCCTGTCCCGGCAGTCCCCCTGCCAGAGGAGCCGGCCACCGCGGGCAGGGAGGCGGGGGGCCGCACGGGCAGGCAGGCAGGTAATTGGGAGCGTTGTGTGAGAGCCAGGCTCCCAAACCAATTACCTTAATTGTGCTCAGACAGCACATGGCAAACAGTTAAAAATAACCCTCCTGGCCCGGGGGGAGAGTGGCACCATCAGCCAGGAGAAGGAAGCAGGGGGCAGAGAACAGATGGGGCTCGTTACATGTGTGGCTGTTTCTCAGTGCCATGGGGCCAGCAAGGCACCACCACAGCCCAAGGGCTGCTCTGAGTTCCCTGATGACCTTGGGATCCTCAGGGCTCAGCCCCTTGCTGCCACACCACAGGTGAAGCTGGGAGTCCTGGAAACGGGGCTCCCTAGGGAATGATGCTGCCAGGATCTCTGTTGATGCCTGTCTGTCCTTGCTCCAGACACGAGGCCTTGAAGGAAGGTGTCTTTGCAGTTTTGCCATCCTGGAGAGATGGGTCTGGTGGAGAGGCACTGGCATCTCATTCCCTGTGTCCCACAACAGCACCTCCCCAGGGATGTCTGTAATCAGCGTCTGTTTTTCCCAGCCTGGAGTCAGAGCCAAACAGCCTGGTTCCTGCTCTGTGATGCTGGGTGCATTTAGACAGTGCCACTGTGGGTTTGGGCACACTTACTCACAGATCCCAAACCATGTGGGATTAGCTGCACCCATGCCTGAGACACTTCTGGTCACTTCACAGCACTTGGCCCTGTCTGCTGCCCCATGGGACATGTGGCTGAGGAACACACTGGACCCAAGTGTTTCATCCCAAACCCTCTTTGCATACAAGATATCCCATCCCTACCCTGCACCCACAGCCAGAGGATGTGGCCACCAGGGTGTGGATGAGGAGTACAGCATTGCCTCAGCTCTGCCTCTTTCAGGGAACAGAATCCAGGCATCCAGATCCGTCCCTCCCTCCCTTCCCTCCTTCCCTCCCTCCCTCCCTTCCCTCTCCTCCAAGATCAGCTGCTCTGAGGATCCACAGGTGACACAGGACAGGATGGCAAAATGCCCACGGCTCAGCACTGGGGAGGGAGGCAGGCCCTGTAACATCGCCCCAGGACCAGCTATGCCAGGACAGGCAGCCCAGGCTGGCACTGAGTCCATTCCGCCTGTCCCACTTTGGGCTGTGACAATAACAGCCATGAAGTATCCCCCACCCAACCACCCCCGTCCTGGCTCTCCAGTGTTGCCAGCAGCACAGCCCTGCCACACAGTTAAATTTAAACACCCCACCAGCTAGGTGGTGTATAAATAACCCCTGGAATGGGGTTTCTTGCCCAAAAAGCAGCTCCATGCACACAGCTGGGGCAACACCCTGAGCCATCAGGCAGCAGGTCCCAGTCTCCTTCCTCCCAGCACCACCAGCAGCTGGGGACAGGGAACTGTCCTCAGCTGCGGGATGGAGCAGATGGGGACGGAGCTGGGCAATCATCCATCATCAAGGGACCTGTCTCTTCAGGAGGGGACCGTGCATCTTGTCTGTGGCCAGGCTCTGCCCTCCATGAGAGCCACCCCTGTGACTACCTCTAAAGTGCTCTTCACCCAGTGCTGAAAGGTGTTAGGGCACTACCTCCACAAAATGTGCCATAGGACCTGCTGGGCCACAATGAGTTTATGGTCCCTGGGCACAGCTGGGCAGCTGCTGCCCAGGTCCCTTGGGTGCTCCTGACCTGCTGGAGGGCCAGCCTGATGGATAGGAGTTTCTCCTTTTTTTTTGTTCTCGGGGCCATCATCCATTAGGGAGAGTTAAATTTAGGTTAAAGCCGATCCCTTATTACCTTGCTGCTAATCAGAGCACGAGCAGATTATTAATAAGCACATTAAAATATTGGTGAAATGCTATTTTTGGGAGGTGAAGTCACAGTTTTAATCTGGTTAATTGATTGAGTCATTTCTCTTTCCCCTCTGGCAACCCGTCCTTGGCCAGCTCCCCAGGGCGCCCAGCCAGGGGACCCCTTACCCCGGGCCCACCCAGTCAGGCACTCAGTGCTTTCTGCAGTGAGCTCCATGGGACCTCCTTCACCTGTGCAGGAAGGAGAGGGGGTCACTGCCTCCCAAAAGGGAATTATGGGGTAGGATAACATCTGGAGCAGGGTCAGCATCTTGGTGACCCAAGGACTGGAGCAGCAGCTGGGGAGGAGGTGATGCTGCAAAGGGGAGAAGGCTGTGCAAGCCCCACATCCCACACCCAACTCAGAGCTGCCCAGCTTTGGGTTTCACCCCAGCTTGGCTTGTCACAGAGCTTGGGAGGACACCAAGAAGAGGGTGAGGGTAGTCAGTGCCCCACGGCCAGTCATGCCCTCTGTGCCCATCCCAATCCCCTGCACACCTAGCAGGGCTGTAGGGAATGCCCTTGGTCCTACTCAGCATCACACATGGCCACTCCAGAGACCCAGTCCCAGGGGACACCTGCTACAGCCCCAATGCCATAGCACCCAGCTGGAAAGCCCAGGACACTGGGAGAAGGACCTGCAGGACATCCTTGCAGGTGGTGGGGGTTGGGGGCATCCTGAGGTCCCATTCCCTCCTTGCTCCATCACCTGCAGCTCTGCCCCTCATGCCCTGGGCTGGACTCAGCTGACTCATCCTCTGCCCCCTCCACTCTGGGCAAGTTGGCTGGTACCCAATGGAGCCAACTAGCGGGGATGGACCTGGCACTGCCTGCGGCACACCCAGGCTCCAGAGCCAGGCGTGCTGCTGGGCTTGGGGAGCTGTCCCCTGCTTTCACCAGGAGCCTCCATCCCAGGGCTCATGTCCCTGTGGGCAGGAAGGTAACATGCCAGCAGGGCATGGCTCACAGGTCGAACATTGCTTCCATGTCCCAGCCTCCAGGGCTGTGCCAGGTGTATCTCCATGGTATCCTTACATTTCTCTGGCCCCAAGGATAGGCACAGGCTGTGGAGACCCAGGGGTTTCCCCATGCAAGGAAGCGACAGAACCTGGGAGGGGTTTCCCAGGCAGGCTGACTCCTGGCAAAAGCAGTGCAAGTCCCAGCCCTGCTCCAAGGCATGACGCTGCCACATTGGCCTAACAAGGCTTTCCCTGCACTCACAGTACAGTGAATCCCTTCCCAGCACTGTCAGGGCCCAGAGGGGCAGCCCAGTGGTCCTCTGCAGGGCAAGGCCATGGGGATGGCAACTTTGTCCCTGCACAGGGACACAGGGATAGGGGCAGGAGTAGGGCACCCAGAGTCCCAGCATACACAGGCGCATGATGACCTCCCCAAGATATGCCCACTGGGTTTGGGAGGTGGTTCTGGGTTCACACCCACAGGAGGGGGTTCTGGGCAGCTGGCAGGGCAGTGCAGGGACCAGCACAGGGGTGAGGGGTCCTGCTATGGCTGTGACAGCAACCCATGAGCACACGGCATGCAGCTCTGTCCCTAGGACCAAGCATCCTAGGACAAAAGCACCAGTAGATTCAGGCACCAGGGTGTGTCCCTGCCCTGGCTCATGGGGCACACCCAGGGCTTCTTTGCCCAGCTAGATGGAGGGCACAGCTCCAGCCCCAGAGGAGGCAGATTCCTTGACATGTCAGGGAACAGTCAGACCAGCTGCAATTTATTTGTACTGCAGTTCTTTCATGCTCGACTTTGCATCAGTCCCCTCCCCAAATAAAACATTCTCCTCACCCCAGGGCCACAGAGGGCCTTCAGGGGCTTTTGCTGCCTCCGGGAACCGGCTTCAGCTTTGCTTCACACGGAGCTCACTCAGCACAACCTCTCCGCCAGAGGCTGAAGCACTCAGCGCCTAAACAGCATTTCTCCCCTCCCCAAATAACCCTATGGAACTCACCCGACAGACACCCCCTCTCACATAATAGAGATCCCTCGTCCCCCAGGGCGGCTCCTACCTTGGGAGAGAGTCCCGGTGACAAACTGGTAGAAGAAGCGGATCACCCGGCCCAGCTGCCTCTTGCAGCGCTGCTGGCAGTGGCTCATGGCTTCAGCTCCCAGCGCTGGGGAGGGACCCAGCCGCACTCCCCCCCGTCCGCCAAACAGCCCCCCAGCTCCTCCGAGCAGCGGGCGATGCCCGGGGGAGGACTGAACCTTTCCGCCCGGAGCGAGCCTGCGGGCATCGGCGTCCGGTCCAGCCCGGCGGAGCGGGCAGCAGCAGCGCCCGGCAGCGCGGCAGCCGCCGGCCCCGCTCCCCGGCGGCGGGCAGCGGGAAGTTTTGCGCGGGGATGCTTCGGTGCAGGTGGTCAGTGGGACAGAGGGTGCGGCGGCGATGCCTCTCCCGGGGCTCAGACTCACGAAAGCTGACCGCTGAGACGGAACGGGGTGTCCGGGTTCGCCTCCCCGGGCCGTGCCCGCCCGCTGGCCCCCTCCGTGCCGCAAAGTTGCAGGGAGCGGCGGGGAGCAACGTCAGGGTGATGCGGGGTGCCGGTAGCCTGGTGGTGCCGGCCAGCTCTCCAGCAGAGGCGGATGGACACCTCCCTGGCTGGCAGAGCCTCGGGTTGCCCCTGACTCCTGATCCGCCCCTTGGCACCAGCTCGACCCGGCAATTCACGCCCCGGCTGGCCGGGAACCGGAGGCAGGTTGGTATGGCAACCCGCAGACTCCACAGGTCCCGCTGACCAATGAGGCACCGCTGCATCCCAGGGCCGCCTCTCTCCAAGAGCAGTCAAGGATGCTCCTTCCGGAGGGAAGCCAGAACCGAGAGCATCCTGCATCCCTGGGCATCAGCCATCCACTCCCACTATCAAGTGTTGTGAGCATCCTGCATCCCTGGGCATCAGTCCTTCAGCACTGCAAGTGTTCTGCATCTCCAGGCATCCAATTCTGCTGGCTCCACACCGGGGAGGAGACAAGGATGGATGCAAGGATAAGAGGAAGAGGAGTTGGACTCCAAGACCACCCAGGATAAGAGCTCCTCAGTCCAAAGCTCAGCCTGGCAGTGATCTTCTACCTTACACAGTATGTCAGACCCAGAAGACAGACTGGAGTGTAGTGGCAGTGGGATTTCCCTGCTCCCAGAGCCAGCCTGAGATGGTCTGTGCAGACTCAAGATAACATCCCTTCCCCAAGTCCCATTTTCCCAGCTGTATTCCATCTCTACAGTGCATTCACACCCCACAGCAGCAGGATTCTATCAGTTCTGAATCCATCCAGGCTCTATAATCTCATAAATTTCATCTCTTATTAATAGGGAAGGAAGCGAACAAAAAGGGACCTGATGGAAATTACAGCTTCTACTCCCTCAGGGATGGAAAAGAGGGTGGAGCCATGATACAGCCAGGAAACAGCCAGATTATCCAGTCCCTACCAATACCTCAAGAAGGAGCCTCAAGGGAAGGGGTAAGAGCACCACCACCTCCCACCAACCCTGTACTGTGGTTGGCAGAGGGAATCTCACCCCTTGCTCCCCAAAAGAAGGGCCATCCCCTCCAAACCAAGCCCCAGTCTTACACAGGCTATGACCCTGCAAAAGGGGGGCAGCTGCCCAGCAGAGTGTCTCCACACCATGGTATGACAGTGTCCCAGTGTGGGGGGGACCCGCAGCAGGGGATGCTGCACTGGTCACTGCATGGCTGCACCAGGTTTGGAGAGATCCTAAACAAAGTACAACACACAGCACAGCAAGGACTTGCAACCCTATAGGAATACATCCACAAAGCCCCAGGCCAGGGAAAGGATGCAAGGGGCATCGATGTCACAAGGGGAAGGGGACAGTCCAGGGCAGCTGAGGCAGAGTGGGCAGCTCAGCAGTCAGAGACACAGATGCAGAGACAATCTGTGAATGCAACACCTTGACTGAATCTACCTCTATGAATCACTTGTCCCCCACTTGAAAGTTCAGAAATTTGGATAGCCAGCAGTTCCCAGTCCGGTCCTGCCACTTTCCAGTGACAGGTCGGGGGTTTAGGACCCTCATCCATGTCTACAGTATCCAGGAGCTCTGGTCCTGGCTCAACCCCACAACCCACAATGGGACCCAGTTTGTTGCAGTGTTCAGGTCCTATGAGCTGTGTGATGCAAGGCCAGATCCTGCAAACGCACACCGTCCCCAGTCCTGGGGGAAAGGGGCAGCTCCGCAGCGTGTCCACTGGGACCAGCCAGCACAGCTTAGACCAAGGCAGCTGCAGCATCCCAAAGGCCCGCGGGATACAGGACAGGTGACAGAACAGCCACAGGAGGGTGCCAGAGCCCACAGTACGTGACAGCAAACAAAGTTTGCAGATCCATCCCAAACCCCACCATCCAGCTCCTTGGAAGCCAGTTTCCATCTGACAGCGAAAGTTGCTCCATCCCAGCATGTCCCGGGCGGGTGAGACATGCAAATGCCATCCTGTGCACCGTGGTCATGACGGCCATGCGGGACAGGGGATTTCCTGTCTCTTTCCGGAGCAGCAGATGTTGGCCACCCTGGTCACTGATCCTGCTCCTACCTGGGAAGCCGAGCAGGAATTCACCACAAATCAAAAGAAAGCCACAAGGCAGAGCTGTTGAGCTCATCCTTACACACCTTTTCTTGCTAAAGACCCCACCTGGGTCACATCCACCACGGGTGCCACTACAGGGTGCATTCTGCCAGCCTCCTGCCCCACAGCCCAGCCTGTGGCTCTCTCAGACCTGCTCCCTGCTTAAGGAGACCAGTGGCTCCCCAGCCCCTGCCCCAGCTGTAGTCCCAGGTGAACTACATTCCCCACAGTGAAGCACTATGGGGCAAAGGACATCATCTCCCAAAAAGACACTTAGAGTCAGCCTGTGCCTTCAGAGCACCTGCTGGACCCCAAAGGGGACATGACGTTGCAGGAGCTGCAGCAATGGGAAGGAGGAAGACTATGGCTCCAGGCTCTGTCTCCAGCTCATGCTCCCCCCATGTGCTTAGACCCTGGTAAAGGGGGATACTGCCCGCACCTCCTAATGCCGAGCCTGTGCTGCGGACCAGCCCAGCTCCCCACTGTAGGGGGTAAAGGGCAAATTCAGGGAGACCAAAGGCCTACATTGTCCCGCACTTCCCTGCCCCAGTCCCATGCCTGCCTGAAGACTGTGCCAGGACACCTGCAGCTTGGAGACACAGGAGCCGGGACAGGCAGTACAGGCCATGCGACGCACCTATGATGCCATGGGTGTGGACACGGACTGCCCACGCTCCGTGCCCCACGCTTCGTGCGGCCGCGGTGCCGCTGCCCAACGCTGAGAGGAGCCCCGGTACAGCGCAGCAGAGCGGCGGAGCGACGGGAGGTGAGCTGGGGACACGGCTCGTTCAGACGGCTGTGGCAGCTGATGGCACACGGGGGACAGGAGGGGACACGTGCTGTTGTGTCGGAGCGTGGCCCTGCACGCGTGTGAGAGGATGCACGGGAAACATAAAGGCCATGCGGCCACCACGGACGTGCGGCCACCATGGTCCGCTGGCAGTCCCTTGGTGGCTGAAGGGACAGTGACAGCACCGCCGAGGAGGGGGATACGACACAGCTGCCCACACCAGAGCCATTGCTTCCTTCCCTACCCAGGTCCTCTCCTCCCGAGAGGGCTTCCTGGCAGATACATCCTTCCTAAACCACCGAGTACCGGGCTGGTACCTGCCGAGGGAATGCAGGGAGCTGCCGGGGAATTCACGCTGCTTCCTGGCCATGAAATATTCATTAGCACAGCCGCCAAGAGAAGGGGGGAGATAAAAGATAAACAGAAGAGTTTGGGGGGAGAAGACACAATGCTTGCAGGCAGCTATGCATGGTGGTGACAAGCCCATGGAGTGGCTGAATCAAGGTCTTCATACCAGTCATCACACCAGTATGTGGGTCCCTTGGTGTCCATGCAAAGTCTGACTCGCTGTCATGGGTGCCATGGGCACATAAACACCCCTAGAAAATGCAGCCAGGAACGAGCAGTCCTTGCAGGCACGTCCAGCACGGGTAGGGATGCCCTGTGATGTGCACATCACCAAGGGGCACCATGCTGGGTTGGTGGTCAGAGTCTGTACCTGCCTGTGCCAGCCCTGGATGGTGCCCGGGCTTCAAAGTATTTCAGCCTGGGCTACACCCCCCAGGGACAGAACCAGAGCAGGGCGAAGGGCCACCTTGGCCAGGGCATCTCTGGGCTCTCTGGAGTCATCACGTGGCTGGCAGAAAGCAGATGCCAACATTTCTCTCAGCGACGAAGGGCTGTCAGGGTGGGAGGCGCATTTCCAGTAATGAGGGCGATCAGGAAGGGAAGGAGGAAAATTTCCATTACCAAGGAAGGACAATCAGAGTGGGAAGGATGCAGGACATCCTACGACCCTGTGCCAAGCCTCAACCCACCACTCAGGCCCACAGCGACTGAACAAATGCTCTGTTCTCTCTCTAAATAATTCAAACTCACGCTTTTTTGGGGATGGAGGGCATACACAACCCAGCAATGCCAGACCCACAGTTGCTTAGCAAGGACAAAGCAGGTCCGGGCTCGAGGGAGAGCTCAGCAAGACTCACCCTAGAGCCAAGACACGATGAGGGAGAAGGAGGTGGACAACCCGGCGGCAGGGATCACTTCAGGAGCCATGAGTTTCTGGTTCCAGACCCGCCACATCGGGGCGAGTGGCTCTGTGGGATCCCAGCACTCAGCACCAGCAGAGGAAGGCTCAGCCCAGCCAGCCCCGCGTGCTGCTGCTCTGCTCCTGCCTCCTCCCAGCCCGGGGAAACCGCAGCCTCCGGGTCTGGGGGAAGTGCTGAAAACGTGATGCCAGAGAAAATAAATAAGGCAGCTAATGAGGTAATTTGCATAGCTATTAGCAGTCAGGATTTGCAGCGGGTCTGACATGGGATGTGCTGTCACAGCGAAGTGCAGCCTGAGGGCTCTGCTGTGCTTGCAGAGGGAAACACAAAACAGCCGTGCTGCGGGCACACCGCAGGCACCCACCGCAGGCACCCACCGCAGGCAGCCGCCGCCCCACCACCGGGCAGGCGAGGGGGGCAGGAGCAAATCCAGCAAGGAGGTGGAGGAAGGTTCGGAGCAGGGTACATGGCCTGGGAGACCTGTGTGCTTTAACCATGAGCCCCTCCTGCCTTTGGCCACACACCCACGGCTTGGCCCTGGGAGGTACAGGTCATGGGCCAGCACTCAGCTCCCAGCTCACCAAGGCATGTCCATGAAAGGACGAGCTTGCGAAGGCCAAGGAAAAGCTGCCAGCAGCCCAGGCTGCCTCGCAGGGCAGCCCTGCCATGTCACAGCCAGCTGGCTCCATGTGCTTTCCCATCCAGAGCTGGCCACAGCTCCCTGCATCCCTTACATCTGCTCGCTCCCTTGTGAACCTGGCCTAAAACACATCCCAGGACAAGCACAAATCCTTTCCTACCCCAATCTTTGCTGCCAGCAAACCCAGCTCACTCTGACTCCCAGCAGAAGGTGCAATTTTTGGGATGTAGGACTGTGCATGAAGCATAACACCATCAACAGCTCTGCATCATAACTGCACCCATCCTTAGCCGTTTGGGTCTGGTATCATTGAACCCCAGCAGGCAGGAGGGTACTGGTCATCCTGGTACATTCAGGAATGCAGGGGCAACACACCTGCAGCCTGTGACACTGCTGGATCCCCAGCCTGCTGTGCCCAGTAAATTGGCCATGTGACAGAGAGGAATGGCAAGCAGGGCCACTCTCCCTGGGGCTGCCAGGGCACGTCTGGCTTTGATCACAAACATGCGACGACAGCTCCAGCTCATTCTCAGCTGGTGGATCTTGCTAAAAAATGCATGTGACACGATCTGTCTGCTGGGGAAGGCGCTGCCAGTGAAAGAGCCCAGCCCAGTGTTGTGCACTGGTCCTGCAGCACCCACCTGCCAGCTGCTGGCAGGCAGCAGGTGATGGGGCAGCAGTCTGTGGCACCACGCTAGGGACAAGCACATGCCAAAGCACCTCTGCAATGCAGGGAAAAGATGAGGCACCCCCACCATCTGATGGCAGACACAAGCAGAAAGACCCAACGAGTGTGCAGTTGGACAGACAAATGGACACTAACTCCACCACCAACTTGGGTAGTGTATGTCAGGCCAAGATGAAGGTCAGAGCCCCACAGGGACCACCCTGATGTGTCCATCACCCCCAGAACCCCGTGATGGCCCCCAGACATCCAGGTTGCACTGAGACACTGACTGTTCCCAAGCTGATTTTTTTTCGTCAGTTCTGATAAATATTTTAGGTATTTACACAGAAAAGCTCTCCGTGCTCGGCGGCATGTCGGCCCCCTTGGCATCACACAGGCGGCCACAGACACACCCCCGCCTGCCAGGGCATGAATAATTCATTGACCCCATGAACAGGATAGAAGCGGCGGGTAGGAGGGGACAAAGTTGGGGGAACGGCTTCATCAACCCCCACCCTGGCTCCTGGGGTGCACCCCGAGTGTCTCCATGTCCTGCAATGGGAGGGCAAAGAACTGCACCAACAGCTGCAGGGAAACAGACGCACGGGGAAGGGAAAGCAGCCAAGAGCTGAACCCAGCCCTGGTTATAGGGCTGACACATCGAGACATGGACAATGGGTTGAACACGACCCCTGCAGCCATCCACAGACCCTACCCCAGAGAAAGGGGCTCCTCTGCCCCTTTGCTCTCAGGGAAGCCGCTTGCAACAGCCCCAGCAGTTCACTGCAGCTGTAAGCAAGTAGAACCATAACCTGCCTGGACCATCTGGGGGCATTTCAGAGCTTGTTGTGTCTGAAAAGCACAGCAATGTTGGGGGCATTTATCAGGATATATCAGGCAGTGAGGCAGCACAGCCCCCAGCATCTCCAAAGAGCATGGTCTTCACAAGCAGGCACCTTTCTGTATGGGGGTGCACAGCTCACACTCGGGCACAGCCCACACACAGCATCTCCTTATCCCAAATAGAATCTTTCTGCCCCTCAAATGCTCACCTTGCTCCATGCCTATGGCGCCCCATGAAAATCAGGATGGATTTCCATCCCCAGCCCTGTTCCAGTGTCCACTCCAAGCCTCACCGGGGTCTCCTGAATTGAGAGTCTGGGAAAAATCTCAGCCTGGCCACAAGCGGTGCTAGCCCTGCCCCCAAGTCTGCTCCAGGAGAGAACATGGTCCTCAGCATCTCTCCAGCCTTGCCAACACCAAGCCACAGTGACAGTGACAAACGAAATGAGCTCCACGCAATCAAACATAGGTTGGGCTCCAGCAAATGGGAGGTGGCACTAGGCTCATTTCCTTGCAATCAGCACTCTCTTGGCCACCAACAGATCTGACTCTGCAGGGTGACAGGAGGAAGCACAGTGGGAACAGGCTGGGACACGACCTCGGCTCCCACGTGTTCAGGCAGCCCGGGGCTGCCTGTGGGTCGGGAAGCAGGACACCCTCCGTCACCCAGGCAGATGCTGCTGTGCCGAGTGACACGGGCTATTGGCACCAGCGCTTATCCAGGGGCTCCGGCACACGCTGGCTGCACAGCTGGGAGAGGGAGATAAGACGCCCGGAGGGGAAACATACTTAAAATGGCAGGAATCTCCCCCAAAATGGACTTAGCTTGAAGGCACCGAGAGTGTTTGCTGCTATTAATAACTACAGCACTGCAAAATGTGCCCTCAGCTCAGGGAAACATGGCAACAAGGCAGGGAGGGAGAGCAAAGTGGTGCTGGAGATGGGGCTGAGGTCCTGACCTATGGCTCCTCATCAAGCCCATGGAGTCCCCATGCCAACAACACCCCAGCACTGGCCTGAAGACCCTGGATGGGTGGTTGGGTGGACCCGGGGGGCTCCGCAAACAGCAGACACACAAGGTCAGTGCTGCCTTTCCAGCAGCCCACAGCTTACCTGCACCTTTCTCCAGCCTCAAGCCAAGACACTACACATCCCCATGGCTGGACTAATAGCCCCACACACAGCACTGACCCTCTCTCCACTTGTACCCTGGGTGATGGCTCAGCCCTCCAGCCTGCTGCACTCTCTGCCCCAAGGGGCAGCAGGGCTGCCCATTCAGCATCTCAGCTGCTCAGCCCACTGGCAGCCCAGGGGGGCCCCTAGAGACTGCCTTTTTAAACTGACATTTTGGGGACAGGAAAGCTATTTTCAGTTGTTTCAGAGGCAGTGTTTCCATTGAAGTTTGTCTGCCTCCACTGGAGGGAGGGATGCTCTCCCTGGAGGTGCCATGGCCAGCAGCTTTGTGTTGGGCTGTGGTGCCCAGCACAAGCTCCGCACTGCTGGGTCATCCTCATCCCTCCTCTGCCTACCCAGTGCCTGGACCCTCTGTGCTCAGGAGATATCCCTGGGTTCCCATCTGGGCAGGAGTGTCAGGAACATCCCATGTGGGAGAGGGGTGGTGGGAGGCACAGGACAGAGCCTAGGGACCTTGCTCCTGCCTAAGACCTTCTCAGCAGCAGCAAGTTGTCTTCTACACACCCAGAGCTGAACAGCCCCCCCTCCCTGGAGCCCCCAGGAACTCTTGATAGGAATAAATGTGCCTGGCAATTATGGAAGGGGAGTACAGACTCCCAGTGCAAGACCTGCTGAGAGACTCAGAAATAAATATGTTAATAATCAAATATCTATCCTGTGTCTGAGTCCTCCTCACGGGAGGACTTTCAAGTCTAATTAGCGGAAGATTTGTACCATTGCTGCCAGGGCTCGAGGGACAATTCACTGTGGTTCCCACGAAGTGAGAGGTTCTGCTATAATTAGCCAGCAGCATCTCATCTGCAAGGATTACCTCCAAACCTCTCCCACATTCTGGGCTGGGGGCAGGAGGGACCCAGGTTAGCCAAGATGAGTGATGGCCCCAGGCTTTGATCTATGCCAGTCAAGTCTGGAGCTGCACATCCAGGGCAGGCAGGAGGACAGGCTGTGAGGTTGGGCAGCGTACCAGGAGAGCTACCCTGAGCCAGCCAGTCATCCCACACTCCCACATCTGTACACAGCCCCCAATGTCATCAAGGAATTCCTCTCCCCCACAACATCCTGCCACAAAGACCCAGAGTGCCTCTAAAACTGCTCCATCTCCAGGCAGATCATTTCCAAGTCAGGGTCCCGACACCCAGGGCTCTTCACAGTGGGGGGCATTCCCCAGTCTACCCCAGTCAGACATGTTGTACATCTATCTCATCCCCAGCCCATCACAGCAGGATGAGCAGTGCCCAGGGGAGTACTCCAACCACCCCAGCCCACATGTTTTTAGACAGGGCCATATCCTGCTCCTGAGGATGTCATAGCAGATTCCATTTCCACTGCTACAGCAACTTGTGGGGTGGCTATGATTGGGAGAGCACCCAGAGCAGAAAGACACAGGGGCAGCCCCTGGAGGTGCACCACTGGCAGTGCCCAAACCAGGACCAGCCTCCAGGGGAAGGTGCAAAGGCAGAGAGACAGCAGAGGGATGAGGGAAGGGATGGAGACAGCAGAGAGAGCCATGTCCACGTTGAAGACCAACAGCACAACCAAGGATGCTCATCTGAGCAGGTAGTGGGACCCACGTGTCTGGTCCCACAGGGGAATAGCCTGGCAGATGCTCAGCCAGAGATCACTGACCTGGCAGCAGCTGCTGGGGACACTCATTAGCACCAACTAATTGTGGGCAGAGGTGGTTGGCCTGGCAGCACACTCTTCCCAGCCTGGCAGCGGGCAAGGCTCCAAGCTGAGGGGAGAATAACACACAGGGTGTTAGTGGTCACATTCAGGGCACTTCCCCAGGGTTGGCCTGGAAACATCTGTGCCGGAGTCCTGTGCCCATGAACAACAAATCAGCACCTCATCCCTCTGAAGGGTATGCAGGTACCCCATGTTCAGCCATGTTGCCCAGGCCAGGGCACAGCTATCACCATCCAGCTCCTCTGCCAGCTCCATGAGACCTCCCCAGTGCCACTGGGTTGTTCATCCCAGCAAACGAGGGGTTACCAGCCCCTCACTTCCCCACAGTTATTTAATTAAGCAGTGATAAAAGAGAAGATGTATTATCCAGAGAGTGACAGTGGGTTGTAATTACAGCAGGGCAGGCTGAGAAAACAAACAGTGCTGAGGAAGGCACAGGATGGTGCGGGGATGGAGGGGCACCACAATCCCTTGGGACCCTCGTCCCTGTCCCGGCACTGTGGTCCAGGGCAGAGGCGGGACTCTTGAGTCTGTGAGGGATGGAGGAGGGGAAAAGGCTCCTTTGCCTTCGTGGATGTGGTCCCAAAAGAACCTCTCCCCTCAGTTTACAGCAGGGCTGGAGTGGCCTCGATCCCAACCCCTTCCAAGGATGCTGGGGGATGACCAGCCCCAAGGAACAGCAGGTTTTCAGTGGGTCACTTTGAAATATTCGACACCATCTCTTTCTTCCCCCTTCTGCTTCAGGGCAGTCCCCTTGCTGCCCAGCTGAGGCAAGGGGACAAAGTCCCAGCTGGGACATGAAACCCCAAAGGGGCTCTGCCTGCTCATTCCCCTCTACTCTCCCTAGCCACGCACGATGCCCTTCTGCTGGGTTACTCCAGGCTTGGGGTTGAAACTTGTGCCTGGTGTCTCATGCAAAGCACAAACAGGGGTGGAACGTGGGGCATGGCCACACTGCAAACAAGCAGCTCACAGCCCCGTCCCCACCCAGCCACCAGCAGCTCCCCCTGAGGAGGGAAAAAGCTTCACGCCCATGTTCCCTCCCAGGGGTTGGAGGATACCATGGGTACCATCACAGTGGCACTTGGGACACATCAGAGTGGCTCAGTCTCGAGGAGTGCACAGCTCTTCCTGCCCATTCCGCACCATCAGACCCTGTGCAGCCCCCAGTTCCAGACACATCCCTTCCCTTCATTAAATCCTCCTGCCCTCAGCCCAATCCTCTTACGCTCTCCCTCTCCCATTACAGCATCTTTAAATTAATGCCTGGCCAAGCGTCGGATAGAAGGAAATTAACCCTGGGAAGGGGGAGCAGCCTCCACAATGCCTCTTATCACCTAAAGCACTCTTTCTTGCCCCTCTCCCACTCAACATGCAGGGGAGACACCAGATCTACCACAATCACAGTGAGCATCACTCAAGCACAGGCTCTCAGCACCCACACCCCTTAGCTGGTGGGGTGGCAAGTGCCCCCACCAGCCAGTCCTCTATTTGGAGAGACTGCCAGCTGTGCTTGGGTTTACACCAAAACCAGCCAGCTGGGCACTCACTGGGAGCAGTTCCAGAGCTGCCTGCACCTCTGCCAGGACACTTTGGGGTCCCCAGTTATGGAGCAAGAAGCCAGGAGGCATTTGGCTGCTGGTGGGAAGCACTTGTGAAACCACAGCTTGGGGAGATCCAAGGAGCTGGAGTGGGTAGGAGGCAGGAGGCAGGGATGTGGCCAGAATGAAGGGTGCCACAATACACATCCTGATCAATGCAGGGGACAGTTCTCGCCTGTGTCACTGTGGGGGAGTTGGAACATGCCCCTTTCAGAGGATCTGTGTGAGGGTGAGCAGACACCAAGGCCATGAAAAATGGGTCCATACCCCTAGGCTGGTATTCAGGCAGGACTTGATGGATTTTGGAAAAACGTCTCAGGGATCCGACCCCATTGCTGCCAGCATGGGGCAGCCATGGAACCAGCAGGATCCCATCAAGCTGCCCTCTCCCAGTGCAGTGGTGGCCAGGGCCAGGAACTGCTTGCCGGAGCAGTGCTCCCGCTGATCCTCTCCGTTATGCAACAAATTATTCCACTCGCATTAATGACTTTGCGGCAAAGGGGGAAATGACATGAATGATTCCTGGTGCCTGGGAGTGACTCACTTTGCATGACGGAGGGGAAGAAAGTAGGGAGGGCGGGCTCCAGGGGAAATTTGTTTGGGTCAGCATGAGCAGCAGAGGGCTGGGGATGGGCTCAGAAGATCAACTTCTAGAAGCAGTGAGGGGGAAAGAAAGAGGTGCTTTAGGGCAGATCCCACCACTCAGCAGAGGGCTGAGGTGCTCCCAAGAGATTCTGGGATCAGTCATAACCACAGCATATTATGTCATCTGTCAATGTGCTGCCCAAGCCCCACACCCCTTTTCTACCTGCGCTGTGACCCCAGAACTTGGCACCAGCAGGTCTCCCTCCCTGCTCCAGGGTCAGACGAGACCTCAAGCAAGTGCAGCCGGGGGTGGGGGTGCTAAACCACCCAAATCCAGCACGCCCCTAGGAGCCCAGCAAGATGGGCAGCTGCCCACCACAGCCCTTGAGACAGCAGTGGTGGGGGGAAAAAGGGACCTGTCACACGGGCTGCAGTACAGAGCCTGGCATCTGACCCAGTCCCTTCTCCCTCACCTCTGGAGACTTCACTAAATCACACAATTAAAAATTAATGCGTATTCCCTCCTGGAATAAATCAGGAGCTGTCAAGGACCAGTGCTGCCAGCCACCTCCTGGGGACACCAGAGACACGTGGAGACACACCAGGGACTTCAACAACCCACTGCCAAGTAGCCCCAGGGGGGCCCTTGCAGTGACAGAGGGCCGGGTGGTTTATTGCCTTTAAACCCATTCAGGGGCTTTCTGTAAGCAATGCAATTTTAAAAAATTCAATCTAGGAAGAAGCGATTAACCAAAGGGGCCAGGAGCAATGGCTCGCCTGTCTAATCTCGTTAGTGAGCAGGCCAGTTCACATTTCACCCCACCACAGCTGCACGGGCTGCAGTAACTGGTGAAAGCAGATGGATGGCTCTTCCCTGGCTCCTGACTTGGCTCCTGATGGGTATGAGAGTTTTCTGGTGCCTCCCTGTATCCCACAGAGCTACACCTTCCCCAGGTGGGTCAAGGAAACCCCTCTTCCCTATGACTCAGATCCTGGCCAGACCATCACCATTAATACTCCATCCCTAAAAAGCACATTTTTGGTGTCCAGATGGTTGGTAATGGAAAGAGGACAAGTAAGGGAGTTGGTGCATCGCAGCTCTGCTGTTGGGGGCAGTGCCTGAAGCCAGGAGCAGGGTACCCCTTCCTGCCCCACAGAGGCTCAATGACAGGGTCACGCCAGTCTCTCATGGTAGCATCTTGCCAAGAAAACTTCCTCTGCTTCAGATTGTCAAGCCTCTCCCCAGCAGAAATGTCACTGCCATGGGAAGTGTCTCACAGAGACAGCGGGACAGACCAGGGTGTCCAATCCTATCCAGCTCTCAAGTCTCTGCAGGGCAGAACTCTCTGTGGCAGCAGATTTGTGCCCCCACTCCACCTGCTGATATAGTTACTCCAACATTGTCCTTGACCTGCTCCCTGCAGAAGGACCGCAGGTGAAGCTGTCCATCTCCACTGCCAGCCTGGCACCATCCCTTGGGGCTCTGAGCATTCCCTGCCTTCCTACGGGCACTGCTGCTGCTGCAGCATGGTCCCCGCTGGACCCGTCTGTGAGCAGTCAGACCCTACATCTGGCTTCCAACCAGAACAAAGCCATCTGCCTGTCCCACTTACAGCCCTGGGCTCTCTAAATGGAGAGTGGATCAGGTTTGTCTGCACGCAGAGGTGTGCAGTGCCCCCACTTGCACAGGGCACAACCCCTGGAACACTCACTGCGGATGAAGCTGGCGCAGGAATTGGATAATCACGCATGCTCAGAGCTGGGGCTCCTGCTTGTACGTCCGTCAGACCTCAGGGTCTCAAGGGCCCCCACACCCCCAGGTGGAGTGAGCAGGAGCAGCATGGATGGGACATTGACCCTCTTGCCCAGAGTCCCCAGAAGCAATGCCAACACCAGCCTGGGGTTCGGAGGGGTGCAGCTCCCTGAACAGGAGGGATCTCCAACCCAACAGGTTCAAAAGCAGAGTGCTTCCTGCCAAAATGCGGTTGGAGTCATCTGGAATCTGACGGAGCTGAGCCTTTAGCCCTGGAGAGGTGAGCAAGGCATGGACACAGAAGTGCATGTCAGTGCCAGTGAGTGCCTTCCCTGCCCAGGAGTGTCCATCGGTGACTTGCCCTGTGTGGACCTGAGAGGAAACACTCAAGGAAGCCCGAGTTCAGAGGCAGTGAAGGTGGCAGCACTCCACATCCCCGTCAACTCCCATTGAAGGCAGCAGTATCCTGCCTCCAGCTCCCCTCCCACAGGGCTCCATCTCCAAACAAGCTAATTACTCTCACTGCTCCCCAGGGGCTGTACCACCCGTTTTCATTTGAAGCGGAAGACAAATTTACTTAAAAGCCAGGAGCAGCCAGAGCCACGGCAGCTCGGGGACAGGAGGACCCCAGCAAGAGCCTCCCACCCAGCACAGCCTGGCTGCCACAGAACATTTGCAAAGGCCTCAGGGGGGTATTGCTGGGAGTGAGGCCACTCATCCCCATATCCTGCCACTCACCCCCATGGTATGGCATGCACCCAGCCCCAGCTACCAGCAGAGCACTCTGGCATGGACAATGGGTTGAACACGACCCCTGCAACCATCCACAGACCCTACCCCAGAGAAAGGGGCTCCTCTGCCCCTTTGCTCTCAGGGAAGCCGCTTGCAACAGCCACGGCAGTTCACCTGCTCAGCAACAACCACCCTCAGAGTTCTACAGTGTTAGTGAAGGGCTGTGATTCCCCACCTCAAGCCAGAGCTCCTCACCATGGCATCAGCCCACCCAGCTCAGCCCCCCCAGAGAGGGACGGCAGGGAGATTGGTTTCACTAAAGGCTCATTTATCTGCGGCACAATTAGAGAGCAGGGTTGGGATCCATCCCGGCGGCAGGAGAGCGATTTGCCAGCAGATGGATTTATCATCTCCCAAGCACAGCAATTTGGCTTAAACAAAACCAAACCACTTCCCCTAATGAAAACATCACTAATGAGGAGAGCCGGCAAGGGAGGCAGGGGCAGCTTCATTAGTGGGGTCTCTCCTGACCTTCCAGGGCTAGTGCGACCCACTGATGTCTGGACTGTTACGGCATGAGGCTCAGCTCCAGCTGGGACATATGGACCCAGTACAGCCTGGAAGAAACCAGAGTTTGCTCCAGGAACCAAACCTCCTCATGTCCTGGCTACCAAAGCTCTGAGGGCAACTGGTTCCAGCACAAGACACAGTATGAGAACAGCACCACCAAATCAAAACACCTCCAGCTGCAACATGGCCAAAAGTGAGAAAAAATTCTATGCCCAGACACAGAAATGGTGAAAGAGCCTGTGCTTGGCCAGCCTGGTGCAGCAGGAACTGTATCCTTTGGCCAAAGTAGTGACAGTCCATGAATTATGCATCAGCATCTGTAGAGCCATTTAACTACCCCAACCAAATCCATGAACTTCCTGTCAATTAATCCTGTGCCATCAATTCCCCATGGACTCCAACCTGCCTTTGCTTGCAGGGATGCAGCAGCGGCTGCCAAAACCTCAGTTCCAGCCTTCCATCTGCGAAATCCAACCTGCTCATGAGCAGTGATACCCAGCAGCATCACTCACATGCTGCTTGCCCCATGTGTGGCTAGCATCCCCTCCATCAACAACCCTCAGGATCTCAGCAATGCCACAACACCCCATGAGAGAGGAATCATCAGCATCAGAGGACTGCAGACAAGCCAGGACAGCAAAAAGGGAAGAGGAAGAGGGTACAGATGCCATAAGGAGGGAGACAGCAGACAGAGATGAGGCAGAGTCAGGCAACAGTCCCATCACCCCGAGAAGGTGCAGCAGCCATTGAGGGCAAGGCGCTTTGGCATAGAGATGACCCATGGGAGCCCTAACCCTGGCACACGAGGGGGAGACCCTTCCCTACAGTACCCCACCCTGACAGAGGACCTCCTGGGAGCTTGGGGACCTGGCTCGAGGGTCAATGTGGCTTCCAGCCCAGCCTCACTGCCAGACTGCAGGAACAGAAGGGGCAAGCGGAGGGAGGTCGCGTGGGGCAGCAGGAGGGGAGGCAGGTTAGCAGTGGAGCAGGGGGATGGGCAACACACCGTTTCCACAGGTCAGACCCCCAGGGGAAGGACACTGATGGGTGGCACCCCTCCTCAGGTGCTGCTAGGAGGAGGGGACAGCCCATGCCTGGCAGTGACCAGAGGGATGCAGGCAGCTGGCCCTGCCAGGCTCATGAGGGCAGGGTTGTACACCCAGGGCTGTTCCCGAGGAAGCAACTGGACAAGAGAAGGACTTTTATTCTGGACGTGGGTGAGATGGTCTTGGGCACTGTCTCCACCCCAGCCCCCTCCCCAGGACCCACCCAGCACACAGGCACAGCACACAACCTGCCGTGCACACTTGCAGCTGGGCTCCTGGCCAGCCCCTCCCTGCTCATGCCCTTGCTCCCACCCAATGACCCTGTCATTCCATCCTCCAGCTGCAGACCCCAGTGCTTCCCCCTACACACACTATTATTTGGGACAGGCTAGCATTGACACCTCCTCCACACTCTGGGAAATAAATTATCCCCCGTGCAGATGGAAGTCCTACGCTATGGCAAGCTGGTGGGGATATTCCCCCCACCTGGGTGATCACGGGCTGTGAGCAGACACAATGAAGCTGCCGGGTTTGCCGGCAGCAGAACAAGCCCCTGGCACAGCCCTAGATCTGCCCATCACCTGGGACCCTCCTGCGGCACTGCTGGGATGCATCTCCTCAGCTTTATCCCATGGCAGGAACCAGAACCCTGCTTCCACTGTCCTCCCATCAACCCAACTGGCCTGTTCTCCCTCTAATGTGTCTGTGGGGGACAGCTTGGCTACAGCTTTCCTTTCTTACTGCCGGGGGGAGAAACACCTCTGAAACGCCCTCCCTACAGGTAGGGAGTAGAGCTCAGCCAGATGCTGCACTGCTGCTATGCTGCTGCCTATGGCTTTCATCTCACAGGGTGGGCTGCTAAAATTGCTAGGAGTTGGGGAGTCCCCATCCATCAGCTGTGCCTCTGGAGACAGGAGGATCCCAAAGCTCTGCAGATGATCTCTATAGCAATTGCTCAACCCTGCAAATGCTGCGGCTGCCTTTGGGGTGGAGCAAAGCGGTTGCTCAAGTCCCCAGATCATGGCAACTGGAGGAAAAAAGCAGATGTGAAAAAGCAAGGGTGAAAAGTGAGCCTCCTAACCCCTTTTTGGGGACCCAACCACGCACCTTGGAGATGAATCCCTCATCTTTCCAAAAGGCAGTTAGGGGGTTTGCCTCACCCCAAACAGCCTAGACATTGACCCCGGGCTGGCCCGGGCTGGCCCATGCTGTCCTGCTCACAGGATACAGCATGGCTTGGAGGGGCTGGTCCAATGGGGTTAGACAAGTCCCAGGCCACCCACCCCTGCTCCCCAGGGCTAGGGCAGCCCTGATGCCCACACATCCCTGTGGAGCATCAGGTGGGAGGGAAACCCTCCTCTAAGGTCACTCACCTCTCATAGTGCCGGCATTCAGGGTCAGGAATGTGGTACCTGCGCTTCTCGGGACAAAGTGGCACTGGATTCGCATTTCTTCTGCATGGAAAGCCATGGTCAGAGCAGTCCTGAGACAGTGGCTCTGGGCTCTGGGCTCTGCTTGCACACTAATCGCTCATGCCATTAGAGGCTGGAGGAATAATGTAATTTATGGATGGCTTTTATTTCTCGCTAGCGTCATCTAAATATCCCAGAAATGGACCAGTTTAATTTCCTGGTGGTGTAACCTAAACATTTCTCTCCTTAGCCCTCAGGCGGGTGCCCAGCCGCAGGCTCAGCAGCCAGGTGGGTATGGCTGCTTCCTGCCTCTGCCCCACGCCGCCCCATCGGGGCCAGCACAGGCAGGGGCCGTCCCGGCTCGCCCCAGAGCAGCCAGCTGCCAGTTCCCCCGGCACAGGGAGTGCTGCTGCTCTCCCCACTGGTCACACGCAGGCAGTTCTCATTCACTCGGGCCTCTCACACACACATCCACGTGCCCACATAGCCGGGGCAGATGGGCGTCTCTGGAGACACTGCAGGGAGTGGGGGCTGTCACTGCACCCTCATTTTCAACAGCTTTTCAAAATTAAGAATGAGTGGGCATTGTGGAGAGTTTCTACCCTGAGCACGGCTGGGGGCCCTGCTTCCTGTTAGCCCTTCCCTTCTTCTGGAAGTGGGTATTGCTGACCCTTCTCTGGGCATGCATAGGTAGGAATCACACTGCTCACCCCTGGTTTCGGGCAGTGATGGGGAGGCAGCAGGACTGACTGCTGTCCCTGTACACACCAGCAATCGCTGGAGCTGCTGCGGGGCTGTCGCCTTGCCTGACACCAAATCATCTCTCGGTTAACGGTTCTTGCATGGTGGATGTCCTCTAAACTCTGACACACCCTGATGGATGGGGGTCTTTAAAGCTGCAGGAACACCCCAAACTGCTCGTGCTTGACTCCAAGCAGAGCTGAGCTACCAAACAGCAGGTGCCAGCAGCAACCCTCCCATCTGCAGCAAGAGACTAAGCCTACACCGGCACTGCCAGCTTCACCCCAGGGCTTTACTACAGCACTGTGGAGGTTCCAGCTCCTCACTACATCTCCAGGATATCAGAAGAGCCAAGACCAGGTTAGAAGGCATGGGGTCAAGATAGTAAATACTCCCTAGTTCTAAGGTTACATCCCCTCTCCTGCCTGCATTGCTTCCACACTTTCTGGAGAAGGACAACTTTCCCTCCACAGGGGGATCAGCTTCAGTGCATTCAGCCAGCGCAGGGGAAATCAGTGCCACTGGGGCCAGCTCCCTCTCATCCGTGGTGCCGCTGCAGGCTCTGCCCTGTCAGGTCACTGACTTGATAGTGATGGCAAATGGGGGACATGCCCTACAGGGCCTGTTTCCCACTCTGGGAAATAGGGCAGATATTTCCAGCCTTATTCCCCAAAGACTTCCCTAAAGCCCCATCCCTGCGGGCAGGGACTTGCATGGTGGCACAGCTCCACTCCATCCAGGTTCCTGCTGCACAGCTGGCTCAGAGGTAACACCAGGCATAAAAAGGTCTCAGTCTTGGAGAGACTGGAATTTATTTTTAACTTTGATTTCATTTAAATCCATATGGACATTTTAAAGTTACCGGAGAAACCAAAAGTTGTGTGTGGGTTCCAAGTTCCTACACAGCTCAAAAATATCTTCCCTGCAGCACGTTTGGGCTGACAGTAAGCAGCGTTTCCCATGTGTGGGGCTGCTCAGGAAAGCAGAGCAGGGGTCCTGCCCTGCTCCCACCATCTTTTTGAAATTCTAGAGCAAATCCTGAAATCCACCCCAGACTTTAGAAGAAAAAGCATCACTGGGACTCAGGGAAACCGCCTATGCACACACAACAGTACCTGCAGCACAAGGACACCGAACCCCACTGGCTAAGGAAAGGTTCAGCTCCATTGTGGGTCCCAGGAAGCAGATGGGAACTGCTGCCCCATTTCACAGCTGCTGCGACAGAGGCCCTGAAAGAGCACAGGATTTGGCCTGATCTGTGGAGAGCACGTGGGGAAGGAGGGGTGTTGCCAGCTCTAGCCCAGCTGCTTCCTTATCGGACAGTGGAGGACAAGGTGTGACGGGTGGACATGTGTTGTGGGATGTGGGATGCTCGGCAATTCCCTGATGGGGCAGAGGATGGAGTGGAATACAACCGGGCCACAAATGGGTCGTTTTAATCTTCTCTGTCTCGCAGCTACTCCATACACGGGCAGGAGGTCTCAAGGGATGCTCTATGGGACACCGAATGACCGGTGAAGACACTAGGCACCGTGGTGCTGCTGGGGTTTTCTGAGTGGAGTGAGCCTGTCTTTCCTGGGGAATCTGCTGCCGGGATGCTGCTGAGCCACCTCAGGGTGCACGGAAGGGGCGAGGCATGGCAGAGAGAACCCAGCGCCAGACCCTGGTGTCCCGAGGGGCTTGGGAGTAAGTGAGGGAGTGTGAGACTGAGGGGCGGCCAAAAGCGATCCAAGCATCCCACCCTCCCGTCTGGGGCCTTTTCCTTGCCTCGGGACAACCTCTGCCCGCTGGGACCAACCCTATCGCCCCCCAGAGCTTCCTTCCCCCCCGGGGTCGGGACTGTCCCCCCGCTCTAGCGCCGGGGTCGCGGCCGTTCCCCCTCTCCCCGAGCCAGGCGTGCGGCGAAGCGGAGCGGGCAGGGAGCGGGGCTCAGCGGGGCTGGAAGCGGGTGCCCGGGACCACCCCGCGCCGTGGTCCGAGTGGCTGCTGCACCTTCCCCGGTGGCGGCACTCACCCGTCAGCTGGTCGTAGGAGCCGTCCAGGTCGCGGGAGTCGGACAGGCTCTCCTTCCTGCCCTTGCTCCGCATCTTCCCGCCCCGCCGAGCGGCGGGGGGAACGGCGACGGGGCGCACGGGCTGCGCCGGCGGGCAGGGGCGGCCAGCGGCCGCCGCCTCCCCCCGCCGACCTGGACGGCTCCTACGACCAGCTGACGGCGGATTTTTTTTTTTTTTTTTTTTTTTTTTTTTTTTTTTTTTTTTTTT